>CAWUFW010003732.1:1200000-1734431 GCA_963921515.1 Calotriton arnoldi | reverse complement strand
GCATGCTTCAGTGTCAGCTTGCTGGGCCATGTGGGTGGGGGATGTTGAGCTGTGACTACCACTCCCATCATGCTATTGCCGACACCCCCTTCCCAGCATGCCCATACTTCCTTCCTTTTGACTCTGCTTCCCTGTGGGGTAGTGTGCCTGTGCTGACAGGATGGCTGGCAGTGTTGTCCTGGCGTTTGTTTGGCTACAAGTCCCAAGAGTGTCCCTGTGCTTCACACAGCATAACCCAGGGTGGTGGTTCTTTGTGGGATATTTAATTGGAGTGTGAGGCATTGCATTCTCCCAGGTGAGTTGTGTGGAGTTTGTGTTAAGGGGGTGTGTGAGAAAAGCTGCTTGTAACTATGGTCAGAGCTGTCAGTCCTCCTTCCCACCCAGCCAGATATCCCACCATGGAACGTGCTTCCATTGGAGGGAGTGCAAGTTGGTTTTCAGGATGTCAGTCAGTGGTGTCCTGCTGTTGGTTGGTGCCCAGTTCCCAGCAGGGGCTTGTGCTCCCCACAGCAGTACCCAGTGTCAGCCATCTTGTCAGTTGTTTTCCACTCCCTGTGATGTGAGCATGGTTCAGAGTGGTGCTGATGGGCCAATTGTGAGGGTGACCAATATCTGTGACTACAACTCCCATCATGCTATTGCCTACACCCCCTTCCCAGCATGCCCATACTTCCTTCCTTTTGAGTGGACTTCACTGTGTGTGAGTGTGACAGCAATGGCAAGATGGCTGACAGTGGTGTCCTGCTGTTGGTTGGTGCACAGTTCCCAGCAGGGGCTTGTGCTCCCCACAGCAGTACCCAGTGTCAGCCATCTTGTCAGTTGTTTTCCACTCCCTGTGATGTGAGCATGGTTCAGAGTGGTGTTGATGGGCCAATTGTGAGGGTGACCAATATCTGTGACTACAACTCCCATCATGCTATTGCCTACACCCCCCTTCCCAGCATGCCAATACTTCCTTCCTTTTGAGTGGACTTCACTGTGTGTGAGTGTGACAGCAATGGCAAGATGGCTGACAGTGGTGTCCTGCGTTGTTTGGTGCACAGTTCCCAGCAGGGCCTTGTGCTCCCCACAGCTGAGGCCAGTGTCAGACATCTTTGAAGTGGCTTTTCACTGCCTGTGAGGTGTGCATGCTTCAGTGTGAGCTTGCTGGGCCATGTGGGTGGGGGATGTTGAGCTGTGACTACCACTCCCATCATGCTATTGCCTACACCCCACTTCCCAGCATGCCCATGCTTCCTTCCTTTTGACTCTGCTTCCCTGTGGGGTAGTGTGCCTGTGCTGACAGAATGGCTGACAGTGTTGTCCTGGCGTTTGTTTGGCTACAAGTCCCAAGAGTGTCCCTGTGCTTCACACAGCATAACCCAGGTTGGTGGTTCTTTGTGGGATATTTAATTGGAGTGTGAGGCATTGCATTCTCCCAGGTGAGTTGTGTGGAGTTTGTGTTAAGGGGGTGTGTGAGAAAAGCTGCTTGTAACTATGGTCAGAGCTGTCAGTCCTCCTTCCCACCCAGCCAGATATCCCACCATGGAATGTGCTTCCATTGCAGGGAGTGCAAGTTGGCTTTCAGTATGTCAGTCAGTGGTGTCCTGCTGTTGGTTGGTGCCCAGTTCCCAGCAGGGCCTTGTGCTCCCCACAGCAGTACCCAGTGTCAGCCATCTTGTCAGTTGTTTTCCACTCCCTGTGATGTGAGCATGGTTGAGAGTGGTGTTGATGGGCCAATTGTGAGGGTGAGCAATATCTGTGACTACAACTCCCATCATGCTATTGGCTACACTGACTTCACCAGCATACACAGAATTCCTTCCTTTCAGTGAGCTTCCCTGTGAGGTGGTGTTCTAGTGGTGGCAAAATGTCTAACTGTGTTTGTTGGTTATATTTGTGCCACTGCCTTGCTGTATTTGTAGTTAGGTGTGTACATATCATGACACAGTTACATATCACTATGAGATGGCATGTATTGTGTTTATCTGACTGACAGACAAATCTTGGGGTGATTATCTTTTGGTTGCTGTGGATTTGCTAAGGGTGCATGGTTTGACTATCCCCTTGACAGTGATGTGTGTGTATTGTCACACAATATTGGGTATATTAGTTGTGTACTCACCAGGCTCTGGGATGTTTGATAGTCCATATACGCTCACTGGTGGTAGGATGGCCCGCACCTTCTCCTCCCAGGGCCTGAGGTATAGTGGTTTGGCAGGAGGGCCACTGCCGGTGCGCTGACTCAAGATGTAATCCTTCTTTAGTAGGTCCCTGACCCTCCTGCGCACATCATACCACCTGTTCTGGATGTCTTCCTTTGTGCGCAAACATGGTGATTGTGCGTTGACCCTGTCGACGATCCTCTCCCACATCTTGGTTTTCTGCGACATGGGGGTCTGTTGGACCAATGTACCAAACAACTGTGGCTCTACCCTGAGGATCTCATCTACCAGGACTTCCAATTCACTGTCTAGGAACTTTGGATTCTTCTTTGGGGGCATGGTGATGGGTGGTGGTGGTGATTGATGTGTGTGTGTGTGTGCAAGTGAGGGTGTGTGAGTGTAGGTTTTGCTGGGTGTATGTGAGGGTGCTATTTGTTGAGGTGCTAATGGTGTGTGGCTTGTGTGATGGATGAGCTGTGAGTGTGTCTGTGGTTGCTGTCTGATGGTGTTCTGTGCTGGCAGGTCAGTTGAATTTGGAAAGGATCATGGTAGGGATTTGTGGCCTTTATATGGGTGGAGTTGGGGGTGTGTCCTTGTTCCATGTTTTTTTCCCTGTATTTATTGACTTTGTCATTGCTTGTTTGGCCCTTTTTTTTGTATTTTTTCCTTTGTATTTTTTGTGCATGTAGGAGACGTTCTTCTGACCGAGTAGGACGCTGCAGTTGTCTTGTGCGAGCTTCTCCGAGTCGTTCACGCTGTGTTTCTGCTAGGTTTATTGTGCGGCGTACGCGTCGGTCGCCGAGTATTGGCTTCCTTCGGCTGGCTTTTGTATGCGTGTCGGTCGTACGGCTTGAGCTCCGTGCGACTCGGTCTGGTTTTCCACGCATTACATCGTACTGCGCGGGTCGGAGTTCGCGGGTACGTTTCGTTCGGGTTCATTCCTGGTGCGTGTCGGTCGGTTCGATTCGCATGGTTTCCCGGCCGGATAGCTGGTTTCCGTGCGGTTCGGTCGTTCGGCTTGTGTTCCGTACGTAGTCGGTCGTGATTCACATGCATTTCATCGTACTACCCAGGTCGGGCAACGCCGGTACGTGTCGGTCGGACTATATTCCCATACCGAGTCGGTCGGTATGTTTTCCGGCCCGAATCGGAATCGGCCCCTTAATGTAGTAAAATGTTATTTAACATCTAAAAATTATACAACTATTTAACTAAAATTCTACAAATATCATTTATTTTATTACAAATTGTTACATTATTTTCCAGAATTGTAAAATTATAAAAATAAATATTATAACATATATAATATTTTTTGTTATAATTGCATAAAATAATAAATATGAAAAAACAATGTATAGAAAATTGTTATAAATGTTTTTCATGTATTATGAAAATAAATCTGTTTAAAAACTATTAATTTTTTAAAAAATTAATAATTATTAATATTAATATTTTTAATATTACTATTATTAATTAAAAATTCTCATATGTATGTAACAAAATATAAAAATGTTAACATTTATATTATATAAAAACTATTTAAACTTTCTTTGTATAAATATATCCAATACCTATTATTGCATAAAATATAGGGGCCGATTCCGATCTCGGCCGGTAGGGCACCGAATCGGATTCGGCTTTCCGGATCCGATTCGGAGGCCTAGTTCCCGACCGATTCGTACGGGCGTCCGCGCGAGCAAGTACGATGCGAGCGCACGCGAAATCGCCGACCGACTCGTTCCCGGGTCCGAACCGCTCCGACCGACTCGTACGGACACGGCTCGCACTACGCAATGGAGACATTACCCGACCGAGCCAGTACGATGCGCGCCTCAAACAGCCCGACCGACTCGTAGCGTCCGGCTCAGAAGAGCTGTCGGAGCCGGACTTGGGGGGTCCGTGTCGGACCATCCTGCACACGTAGCCGCGCGAGTCGCACACAGGGGGGACCCAAGGGTTCCCCCTACACATGCATGTGCGGTGCAAGTCGCACCATCGCATACCCACTGTAGGGGGCCCCCCTGTTCGCGACGTGCCCATTCAGTCAATGGGAGCCCGTGTATGCGTTGTACGACCGGCTCCCATTGCCTTCAATGGGAGCCCGACCGAGTCGAGTCCGGCAGCATGCGGCCGCATCGTACTCGCTCGGTCGGACTGCTGGAGTCCGGCTCGGTCGGAAAACTCACCGGATCTGGCTCGGTCGGAGAGTTTTCCGGCCCAGATCGGAATCGGCCCCATAATTTGTACCCAAAAATTATAATGTTTTGTGAATAATTAATATGTATTAAAAAATGTACAAACTATTATAAATGTATATAACATATTTTCTGAAATATATGCACAAATATGTTTCTATTTAATTATAATGTTATAAAATATTTTACTGCATTATCCTACTCAAATTAACAAATAAAAAATATATTATAACTTCTACAATAAAAATGTTGTGGTGTTCTAATTATTTTTCTTTTTCTTATATTAATTATGTTTTACATATACAAAGTACACTTTATTCCTCACAAATATTATAATAAATAAATATTTTCAATTGATTAGCTACTATTTACAATTTTTAAAATACAAAACTATCTTATATTTTATTTTCCATTAATAAATGTAACTATATTAATAAATATATTATAATTTATACTTAAACTTTATTTATGTCCTACACTATACTTAATTAATAAACTATTACCACTCCAGTCTACAATAAATAAATATAGGTGCTGTACAATAAACATATTTAATTTACTATTCCCACTCCAATATAAAATAAATTGTGGTAGGTGCTGGACACTAAACATAATTAATTTACTATTCCCACTCCAGTCTAAAATAAATTGGGGTAGGTGCTGGACACTAAACATAATTAATTTACTATTCCCACTCCAGTCTAAAATAAATTGAGGTAGGTGCAGGACACTAAACATAATTAATTAACTATTCCCACTCCAGTCTAAAATTAATTGGGGTAGGTGCTGGACACTAAACATAAATAATGTACTATTCCCACTCCAGTCTAAAATAAATTGGGGTAGGTGCTGGACACTAAACATAATTAATTTACTATTCCCACTCCAGTCTAAAATAAATTGAGGTAGGTGCAGGACACTAAACATAATTAATTAACTATTCCCACTCCAGTCTAAAATAAATTGGGGTAGGTGCTGGACACTAAACATAAATAATTTACTATTCCCACTCCAGTCTAAAATAAATTGGGGTAGGTGCTGGACACTAAACATAATTAATTTACTATTCCCACTCCAGTCGAAAATAAATTGGGGTAGGTGCTAAACACTAAACATAATTAATTTACTATTCCCACTCCAGTCTAAAATAAATTAGGGTAGGTGCTGGACACTAAACATAATTAATTAACTATTCCCACTCCAATATAAACTAAATAACAGTAGGTGATGGACACTAAACATTATCAATTTACTCCCCCAAATAAAATTTTCTATTTTCAAAATGTGTTTCCTAAATTAAATATTTAAAATTTGCAATATAATTAAAATATTTAGACTATTTTATAAAACACTAACACCCTTATACAATATAAACTAAACATTACACTCATAAAAATAAAATTCGTAAATTTAATTTTATTTCCTAAATTAAATTTTTAAAATTTGCAATATAATTAAAATATATAGACTATTTTATAAAACACTAACACCCTTATACAATATATACGAAACATTGCACTCATAAAATTAAATTTCTAATTTCAAATTTTAATTTCAATATTAAATTTGTAATATTAAAATTTATAAATGTTTTCAAATTTTTTTTTTTTAAACTACCAACATCATACATTATAAACACATCATCACGCTCACAAAAAAAATCCAATATATATTTTCGACATATTTAAAATTTTTAAATTGCCAAATTTTTAAAATATTGACAAAACACTACCCACCCTTATCTCATAAAATACAATACTCCCACATCAAAACTTAAAAAATGTAATTTAAAATTCTAATTTAAATTTAATTTAAAATAAATTTAAATGTTATCTAATTTAGAATTTTTTTTTAAAACACTACTTACCCTTATCCCCTATAAACCCAACATCCCGCTCCTAAAATTAACTTCCAAAATTAAAATTATTTAATTATAAAAAAAAATCTACAATTTTATAAACAATTATATAATATTTAATTTAAAATATATATTTTTAAAACATTCCCCACCCTTATCCCCTATAAACCCAACATCCCGCTCCTAAAATTATATATGAAATATACATTTTTAAAACATTCAAAATAACATTTTTAAACACTTAGGGGCCCATTACGATACCCGGCGTAAATAATTCCGCCAGGCATGGAAGCGGCAAAAATCCGCCCGCACACACCGCCTGAACACCGACCACGCCATTACGATTACACAAACCGAATACCGCCATCGGCGGAAAAAGCACACAAAATACCGCCCGCCAACGTCCGAGTCGGAGTTAAACCGCCCGCCACGGACGGAAACACGCACGACAACACAAAACCGCCCGCCCTCACGGCCGACACACCGCACGTGAAATTACGATCGCACCGACATGAGCGCGGAAAAACCACAAATATACCGCCCGCCAGCGCAAACAACGCCGATGAGAACCGACACGGCAGAAGCCATGGCGCCAACGTACCTGCACAGAAACCATCCGCACACAAAACCAATAGCACACAACATGGCCAACAAGTCCACACAGCAAGGCACGCACAAATACACAAGCACAGTACACATCCCGAAAACACCCCCCGGACAAACAAAAAATACAAAGGCCAGAACCCCAGACACAACACACCTGAAAACAACAGACCATGAGGACACACCCACATAGGTGAGTACAAAAGCAGCACTCCCACAGACCACAACCCCTTGCTACATTGCAAACCAGAGAGGAGAGGAGAGGACACAGTGACACAGCAAGGACAGCAGCACACCACAGAAACGCACACATCACAACCACCACCACCACCACCACCAAACACCACCACCACCACCACCACCACCACCGGCACCACAAACCCCCTGCACATTACACAACACACACCGCACCAGCACCACAAACACCATGGCACCACAAAGGATGCCCAAGTTCACGCCCATGGAGCTGACGGTCATGGTCGACGAGATCATCAAGGTGTTCCCACAAATCTATGGGAACATGGTCCAGCACACACCACTAGCCACCAGAAACAGAATGTGGAACCGGATCGTAGACCAGGTCAATGCAGTCGGGACCCTGCCCAGGAACAGAGTCGAGATTAACAAACGTTGGAATGACGTCAAGAGCCTGGTCAAAAAGAAGGAGGGCAAAAACAGAGAGCTGGCTGCCGTCACTGGCGGAGGGAATCCCGCGCTCTTTAAGACCTTCAAAGCGTGGGAGGAGAAGGTGCGAGTCGTAATCCATCCGGAGATCCTCGCCGGATTAGCAGGGGGAGTGGAGGCTGGTAAGTACAAACTAATGTATACCAGCACACCGCTATGTACTCACATGCACTACCACCATGCCACAGCTCCCAGGGACAAACACCCCCATGTCCAGCACACAATACACAACACATCACACACACATGCAACAGACACTACCACACACAGCCCAAACCGAACAACTGTAAGATGCGTGGGGACATGTGTACACTAAGCCAGCCACGTAACCACCAACAGGTCCCCAAATATGCCAGAAGCGCCACAACGAGCACCCACCACACCCATGTGTCCGCCACAGCTGCACTAACCGACAAGGAGATGGGACAACTGCAATACGTTGGCTGGCACACAACCATCACTCACTCATAACGATGCGTCCAATGCCATGTCCAGTAATCACAACAGACAGCAAATATGCAGGCCATGTCAAGCATGCACACACCTCAAACCATGCACTGTCATGCTGCCACAACACATGTCACGTTCGGCACCCATGGCTCACAGCATGTACCCCAAAAGCATATTCCCTCCCAAATGCGAATCTGGGGCATGGCCCCCATGTTGCCATATGCGTTCCTAAGCGTTCCATTTGAACCCCAAAAGCATATCCCCTCCCAAATGCGAATCTGGGGCATAGCCCCCATGTTGCCATATGCGTTCCTAAGCGTTCCATTTGAACCCCAAAAGCATATCCCCTCCCAAATGCGAATCTGGGGCATGGCCCCCATGTTGCCATATGCGTTCCTAAGCGTTCCATTTGAACCCCAAAAGCATATCCCCTCCCAAATGCGAATCTGGGGCATGGCCCCCATGTTGCCATATGCGTTCCTAAGCGTTCCATTTGAACCCCAAAAGCATATCCCCTCCCAAATGCGAATCTGGGGCATGGCCCCCATGTTGCCATATGCGTTCCTAAGCGTTCCATTTGAACCCCAAAAGCATATCCCCTCCCAAATGCGAATCTGGGGCATGGCCCCCATGTTGCCATATGCGTTCCTAAGTGTTCCATTTGAACCCCAAAAGCATATCCCCTCCCAAATGCGAATCTGGGGCATGGCCCCCATGTTGCCATATGCGTTCCTAAGCGTTCCATTTGAACCCCAAAAGCATATCCCCTCCCAAATGCGAATCTGGGGCATAGCCCCCATGTTGCCATATGCGTTCCTAAGCGTTCCATTTGAACCCCAAAAGCAAAGTACAAACCAGACCCAGGATGGGCCAGGAGCCCGCATACACCAGAGTCACAATAAGTAGGGGCACAGCAACACACCCATCGGCAAGGCCAATCCGTCCCATGCCACATGTGCACAGCACACAGTCCCATTGCCAAGCACACACAACTACAGATGCTACAGCCACACACACGCCTCCGGGAAACCCATGTACGAGATTGCACGAACTGTCAATGTCAGACGACAAATACATACTTCGCCAGGTGCAACACAATAACAAATCTCATTCTCTCCACAGGTGACGAACTGCTGGATGCTGGGGATGGAGCCAGCAGCCAGCACAGCCAGCCTACAAGCCCCCAACGAGGACACACGGATCTGGAGGATCTGTCCTCCTCTTCGGACACGGACAACCAAGCAGGCCCATCTGGTGTGGCAGGGCCCAGCCGCTCCCCAGGACCCCTCCTACCCACCAACCCATCATCCAGGGCTGCTGAACATTCCCAGCCCCCTGCTGCCACTGTCGTTGCGGCCACACCCACGGTCATTGTGGCCACTACCACTGCCGCAACCGCCACCATCGCCGCACCGACCACCACCGCCGCCACCACCGCCACGTCTTTGCTGGCACCAGCCCCAGCGCAGGTGGTGGCCCGGACGACTGGATCCACCCTGGGAGCCACAGCGAGGACCGTGGTGAGCAATGTGGCTAGTGGGCAGGGCCGGTGGCAGCAGGACTGGTAGGAGGAGCAGGGTCAGGGAAACGCCAGCCTCCCCTGGGAGCCATGCCCTGCCTCACATGGCCAGAGTCCTTGGGGCCTATGAAGAGGCCCAAGGACAATGGGTCCGGTCTGCTTCAGACACGCGTGAGGTGCTGGGGGTGCTGAGGTCCATGGACGCCCGTATGGGCCAAATCGTGGACCTCATGGGACAGCTGGTGGTGGCGGTGAGGTCACAGCCAGGGACAGCAGCTCCCCTCCGCCACCACCTGCCGGGGCGCAGGGTGGAGCAGCAGTGTCCAGTTCCCCTGCGTCCACAGCCAGTGATCACACCTCAACCACCAGCATGTCGCAAGCAGGCACCCCCCTCGCAAACGTGGAAGGGGCCGTCCGAAGAGGAAACAGATCTCCCGGGAGGACTTCGCACGCTCCAGCCGCAAGTGAGGCAGCCAGCCAGCCTTCCGCCAGCCTTCCTTGACCAGCCACTGCATTGACTTGGACTACGATCCCACTCCACACAGCCATCTGGATGGCATGTGTGTGTTGGACTATGGACATAGAACCAGTGGGTACACCCTGATCATCACGCAGCCATGACCGACAGCTCATTGTCACTGCACGCACCACTTTTGTCATCACCTTACACACAATCACATGTCACAGTTAGTAATAAATGCACCTTTTTCACTAACTGCTGTTTGTGCCCTGTGTTTTAATTGTACGGAATACAACGGCCACCTTGGGCGGAAAGGCACCTGATGCGTGGCATGGCAATGGAACCGGAGGGCCTGTAGGGACCTAGGGGTGGGAGACAGAACAGGAGCACATTCAATGAGTGTGTCACACACCCATCACACAGTACATGTCAACAACTACAAGCAATGTACACACATCGCACAGAGCAATAGGGCACAATGCCACAGCCACCAACAGTGGCATACTACCCCTGGCCATGGAGCGTTGACACACAGCACGCAGTGAACAAACGGCCACCCTGACACAGCACACACACACCTGCACAGATACAGCCACATCAGCCGTCGTACATGGACACTCACCGTCAAGTGAAGTAGCGGGCGATGAGCTGCTGCCGCACATTACCAGCTTCCTCCTCTCCGCTGTCCTCCTCACTCGAGCTGTCCTGGTCTGCGGGCTGGGGCCCTGGTTGATCTCCGTCATCCACGATGAGGGGATCTGCTTCCAAATGGCCAGATTGTGCAGCATGCAGCACGCCACCACTATCTGGCACACCTTCTGTGGGGAGTACGCCAACGCACCCCGGTGCGGTCCAGGCACCTGAACCTGGACTTGAGGAGGCCAAAGGTACGCTCGACCACACGTCTGGTCCTCCCATGTGCCTCATTGTAGCGATCGTCTGCTGGGGTGCGAGGATTCCTCAATGGACTGAGCAGCCATGCCCCATTCGGATACGCAGAGTCACCTGGGTGTGAGGGACACAGAGAACCGTTGCAATTCCAACTGGACAGGGGACAGCATCGCACAACCAGCACGCTACACCACTCCACATACTCACCGACAATACAGGCACGGTCCTGTTGCATATTGGACATCAGTCGTGGCAAGATGCTGTTGCGCATTATGTGTGCGTCATGGGCCGAGCCTGGGAACTTTGCACACACGTGGGTGATCACCATGTCCGCAAGGCACACCACTTGCACATTCAGGGAGTGCGTGTGCTTCCTGTTGCGGTACAGGTGCTCAGTGGCCTGTGGTGGAACAAGGCCGACATGTGTGCAGTCAATGGCTCCAACGACGTGTGGGATTCTGCCAAGGGCATAGAATGCACCCTTCACTGCCGCCAATTCACGAGCCCTGGGGAAGCGGATGTACCTGTTTCGGTACAGCATCATGGCTGCCAGTACATCCCTCAGCACCTTGCTGAACATGGGCTGGGACATCCCTCCTCCAATGCCCACTGTGTGCTGGAATGACCCAGTGGTGAAGAAATGCATGGCGGCCATCACCTTAGCCGTGGGGGTGACAGCAGTCGGATACACCCTGCGGGGACGGAGATGGGGTTCTAACATGGCACACAGTCGATGCAGGGTTGGCCTGTCCAGCCGAAACTTCCTAATAACCTCTGTATCGTCCATGTCCGCCAGCAATTGGTATGGGCGGTCAATGTTCGGTCTCCGCCTAGGGACAATGGCAGAGGACACATGTCAATGCAACACGACACATAGCAATTTCGCATACACATCACTGACATGACTGAGCAAGCACATGAGCCACAGCCCAGCTGTCAAGCTGGGACGGCACGGCCACAATACACTTACACAGGTCTCCCAACAATGGCAATGGCTAGTGATACAAACCACTGCCATGTGCATGCACATGGGGATCTAGGCCCCAATGACTTGCGGGGCGTGCTGATGGGGACTGACTGCATATCCGTCAAGCGGCAACGCCACGGCAACATGAATGTCTGCTGAGCATGGAACTGCTTCCGCGGCTGGATGAGTATGGCACACGACGACGACGATGTGGGCACAGGCTGAGCGGCCAAAACAAGTGGGACCTGTGGCACGAGGGGATATGAGACAGTAGTAGGTGTCAGCACTGCACCCTATGTACAGCACTGTACGGATCACACCTCCCGAAACATTGACAGGTGTCCACATTGACAGCCCCATGCCAAGACGGCTGTGTGCTTGCAGTCACACGTCACAGGTGAGAGGTTACATTGCACGTGCCAGGTGGCAGTCGTACATAGTGGGAGCTGGCATGTGTGTGCATGTGTCTCCTGTTCAGGATCCACCAGATGGGCGCTGACTCTGTACTGACCATTGGACACAGCATGTTCCGTGGAAGGCTTGTGTGTGTGGGATGGTGGCACTGGATGTGCCTCCGTTGGGTGGGGGGCCATGCACAGGGCGGGTACGTCGATGATTGCGCATTGTTGGTCACGGTGGGTGCACCCACTAAGATGTGTTGCCCTGTGTTCAATTCCTATGTCCGCATGATGATGGACTGTAGATGTGGGCAGACTACACATTGGTCGATGTGCTGTCTATATGCATGTGCCTTCACACCAGGCACAGCTGCCCCTGCACATGTGACCCCTGCTGGACTCGCTGCTGGGTCTGTGGAGCTGATGCACCTTCTGCGCGTGGGGCGGGCAGCTCTCCTCACTTCCCTCATTGCGCATGTCATGACTTTGCCGCAGGTGACATGGATCATGGAGGGCCCACATGTACGCGTGGGTAGGCTACACATGATTGTACACTGGTCGCCACCCCCAGTCAGTGTTTCGAATGGGAAGGTTGTCGTGCTGGTGGTATGTTCGATGTGGCGGATGGGCGGGCATAGGTGCGGGCTTACATTCCGGACATGGGGGGATAGTTGTATTGGCGACTAGTTGCAGTGCACACGGGACACGTCTCTTCCTTTCCACATCTGGGTCATCCCTTGTACTAACTGACAGTGATACAGTCATCTTCGCCCCAGCCCTCATGTCCTCCCCTCGCTCCCCCAATATGCATGCTCACCTGCGAGGCTAGCGCTTGCACAGGCAGCCCCAAGCTCGCACCAGAGAGGGCAAGGAGTGTATGTGTGGGTCCAGTCGCACGAGTGGGCTGTCTCAGGGTATGATGTGTTGCGGGACGCCGTCCACCTGCGTGGTGCCCCAAATGGAGACCCGGCCTGCATGGACTATGCATCACAGTCTTCGCCTTCCGGATCCGCCACCTGCGACACCCAGTGGCTGTGGCTGCCCTTGCGGCCAGGCCACGTCCGTCTGTGACTGATGGCCCACACATTCACTCTTTGGCCTCTCTGGGGAGGGCTCGGGGTGGTGGCGCACGCGCTTGCACTTAGTCGCAATGGCATGTGGCGTGGTTGGTATGATGGGCAATGGATGGGATGGTGCGAGCCACCTCCCGTGACGTCAGTGCTGCTCGTGCTGTGGTGCGTCCCCCTACACTTCCATTTGACTTGTACCATGCTAGACGTTGAGGTTCTATTGCCTGCGTGATATGACCAGGAGGAGCGCGAGGAGACCTCTCACACACCATGCTCCACTGCCATCCCGTGCCCTGTATCGCCTGTGCGGATTGACTATGTTGGGGTTACACCTGGTCGACTGGGGCTGTGTGTGCCTTGTCAAGGGGCATGGCGGGCGCACAACAGGATCCAGCTTGTCCACAGAGGGTGGGCTGAGGTGCGCCTGGTACCGCTTTGTACGTGTGCCCGGCTGCTGTGCACACACGTGTTCACTCCCCCGACAGGTGTCCTCTCACAATGCCCAGGGAAGCGGTGGTGTACTGTTCATGACCCCTCCCAACACGGCGTGCTCCAACTTGGCATGTGCGCATCTACCCGTCACACCCACCCACCTGAGCACTGCGTCCATACGACTTCACATGACACATGTGTGTCTTCCACAGTAGTGCTACTCATTTGCGTTGACATCCAATACCAGTGGACTACATGGTCATGTCACGACTGCCGTGTACTTCACATACTCTCATCCTCTCTCATTCGTACCTGTGAAATGAGTCAGCGGAGACAGTTTTGGTTTCAAACATTATATTGAGTCTTCTGTCCTCTGTGATGCAGTATAGTGGACACTACTGGCAGCGGAATACATGTTGAGGATATACTGAGCATGATTGCAAATGGGATAGGGTGTGGGGTTACATGTGATTGGCTGTTGCATGTGGGATGTGGGCTTCAGAGTGACATCTGCTTGGCCAAGGCTGTGCTAATGTACATTTACGTATAGCTGCGGAGCTGCGGACTTTGACACAGACGGTATACATGTAGCCTACCAGACCGCTTGGCATCATGGGCACAGTCCATCTCAGTTCCATGTGACAGGTTTGCTGCGGTTGTTCCTCATGCACGCGTGCATGTGAGATGACATCAGGGCATGTGCTTGCGTGCATGCAGCGGCGTGCCACTTGTTGTTGCACTGTGGTGGTTACTGGACATGTCACAGTCACTGGGGTCGTGTTGTTGTTGTATGCACTTGTCGTCCATGCAAAGGTCCTGGTATGGGATTCCCGGGGCGGGGGTGGGAGGGGTGCAGCACCCACAGACTCCAGGCGACCTATTCATGTCCACTGAGCGGTGTGTGTGTCCATGTGCGCTGGATCCATGTCGTGTCCTGGTTGTTCGTGCAGTTCCGTCCATGTGGGTGCGATACACAGACCCCATGCCACTGCCTCCCACGATGCATGCGGTGTTCCTGGATGTGATGGGGAACAGTGTGCATGTCCCGGTCATATCCGATGTCATGGCGATGTCGTTGATGGTGTGGTTACAGTTGCCGGTCGTTTGGTATGGCTGTTGTGGTGGTGACTGGCCAGTCCGTGCGGAAGCTAAGCATGGGTGCGGGGTTGGACATCATAGGTCACTCGGGGAACCTGCGTTGTGGTCCGACGTATTTACAGGTTGTCAGGTATGCGATGCCGTCCAGCAGGGCTTCCATGTCATTGGTGGTGTACATGTTTGCCAGCCAATGAAGCGGATGGTGGCTGTCAAGGTGTTGTTCGTAAGTTGTCCCTTGGAGGACCATGATGGGGCATGCTGGGTGACATTGATGTAGCTGTTCTCGATGATCCGTCGTGTGGAGGCACAGTGGTCCCATTTCAGTGCGGGTGCGATGTTGGCCACATACGCCATGCCCCCATAGGCAGAGCAGGCCCTGTCGTGTGCGTCCAGAGGGAGGAGTAGTGGTAGCAGGTCCGCCTTCAGACATGCCGGGTTGGAGAGGCATATCTCGACGGGATGCTGGTAGGGACACCTCCGACAGTAGAAGACGGGCATGACGCAGCTGAACAATGTGATGCGGTAAGTCAGTCGGTAACTTACGTTCAGCAGGGACAGGAGATCGCATCCCAATGTATGTAACAGGTTGGTTTTGTACAGCTTGAGCTGTTCGGCGTAGTTGGGTAGGTGTGTTGCGGTTGCCATTTCGCAGCGGTGCGTTGTGGTGGCGTGCTCCGGCTGTGTGTGCAGTCTGCAATGTGCACGCTCCGAGGTTGCTGTGAGCTCTGTGTAGTCGTAGGGAGACAGGACTTGTGTTCTGTTGGCTTGTTTGGAGGACACGGGCCCTCTTCCCACATGCTTCTCAGACAGTTCAAGGTCAGTGCTGTGTGACTCCTTCCAATTAACTTGCATGTGGCCGACATGGGGGAGTGTTTTCTTCTTTCTTCCCGTCCGTTGTGTGCTTCTGTGATATGCGCTATCTGCCCTGTGGTCGGTCTCCTCGGCATGCCTGTGTTGGTCTATTCTTGGACAATGGTTGTATTCACCGGCTTCTGTCGTAGGGCTGTGGTTTCGGAGTTGGAATGGAAGGTCATTCAGTGCTGTCTGCTCTCCCTTGTGTGGGCGGCAGGCTGCCTTTCCGCTCTGCGTTGGGCCTTGTGTGTGAATGTTATTCTTGGGCCACCTGTTGTCGGTCCCCGGGCTCTTTGGTGTTCCGTTTTATATGTCTTGTTCATATGTGCAGGGTGGTATGGGTGTTTCTGTGTGGTACTGGCGTTCCTCTTCCCGAAGGGGCCCTGCTTCTCCTAGTTGGTGTTGCCGCCGCTGTGTGCTACGCCATGTTTGTTACACTGGGGTGTGTCCTGCTGTTGCGTGTCTTCACTGACATGTGTGCGTCGGTTGTGTGGCGTTGGGTGTTGTCCGTGAATTGGGCGTTGAGGACATGTCTGTGGCCGGCCTGTCACGTGTCATGTGCGTTCGGGGTGGGGCTGATGTGTGTGCTGCTTGGTTGTGTCCCTGTGTCTGTGTGCGACGCATGCATGGCGCTGCGGTTGGCCTCTGCGTTGTGCGCATGTGTGGCGGCGTCATCGGCGCTTTGGGGCCGTGACGGGGTGGTTGGTTACTAGTCCCAGGTGGTGTGTACACATGTGTTCCGCGATGTTACGATTTGGCCTGTGTGTCATATGTGGATGCAATGGTGGATGTGTTGTGTACACGCGCTGGTGGGGGGTTGTCCGCTTTTTCCGCCCTTGCACTGTGTGCGCTGTTTGCGTGCACTTGTTGTGTGTGTGCCTACCTGCGTCTCCGCGGTACGTTGCGTCCTTGGTGGTGCATCAGCAGAAGCATGGGGAGTGCCTGCAGTGCTGGATTCATGCTCGGGGAGCCGCTTCTTCGTTGTCCGTGCTCGGCATCCGTGTTACCGCTTCGGTTTGTCGTACAGTATCTCTTGGCCGTGGGAGCCGTTTGTTTGCGGCATCGTAATTTATGCGCCGGGCGGGACGTGTTTCGTCGGACGGTGTGTGTCAGTTGGGCTGCGCCGCTACATGTACGGGCGCACTTTGATGGCGGACGGTGTTGCTGGCTTGCCGGCGGTGTTTGGCCTACTTTTCGCATCGTAATTGGACGGGCGTGTGGACTGCTGCGTGCCGGCGGTAACTGGTGGTTTTTGCATCCGCCAGCACGGCAGTGGTGCTTCCGCCCGCCATCGTAATGTGCCCCTTATATACTATAAAAAATATCAAAAACTAATAACAATTACAAAATACTATACTATAACGATATTTTGACACTACGATATTTTCACATTCAATATCTACTTCGATATTTTTAAACACATACACATATCGATATTTTTTACATCGATATACAAAACATCGATATTTAGTACCATCGATATTCAAAACTCGATATTTTTGTATATCGATATAAAAAGTTCGATATTTTGACTGCTCACCAAGGTGAGGGGAGCCAGTGGGTAAAGTGGGGGGACCCACTGCCCCATGCAGTAAGCTGCTCTGAGTGACATATTGAAGGAGTCTGCGGACTAAAAGTCCTTCAGTGTATGTATATTATGTAATGAAATGAAATTAAGATTTGTAAAGCGCTCTATTACCCGAAGGAGTCTAGGTGCTAAGATTCAGAAAGGAGAAGGTTAGAGAGTAATAAAAGGAAGGACAAGGAAACCGAGATTGTAAGCCTATTTGTTAAACAGCCAAGTTTTTAAGGCTTTCGGAAAGCTAACAGGATGGATTCTTTCTTTTGCGTGAGCGGCAGAGAGTTCCAGAGCCTAGCAGTACCAGCCACGAAGCTTCTGCCGCCCCATGTGGCTCTTCGGACCTTTGGTATTACAAAATTAGCTGAGGAGGCAGATTGTAGAGATCTTTTATCTGTCTGAATTTTTGGGAAAAACAATAGCCTTTGGAGACAGATAATATCAAAGGAATACTGTTGCAACAGTATTCAGAGTTTGTGATTTACCATGTGTGTTCCAGAGATGGAGGGGCATGGAGCAGCCATGTTTACCGCAGAGGACAGGGGAACCATCACTGGTAAGTTGGTGTGCAGCCGTCACGAGGGTAACGCTAGTCTACACAGCCAGATATTGGTTGACTTTCCAGTGTAAGTACAGTCAGGTGTATGAGAAGTGGTCACATCTTTGGAAATCGCTTGTTGGGAAGAAGACAACTTCAATGAGGGGAGATATGCTTCAAATGAGGATAAAAAATCCTGGTCTCTTGGTCATTCTCTCAGTGCAGTCACTCTCCCGGTGTACCTCCTGCGAAGTCTGGCCCCAGCGCTTTGTCAGAGTTGGAGTAGGATAGTCAATTAATCTCTTCACTGCTCATTCACCTGCCCTCACAGATGCTTTAAAATAACTTTTTATAAATATTTATAGCCAGTTGTTTTAAGGGGGAACTTTGTCCAAAGAGAACCATGGAGTCACCCATGGCACGGCACGCTAGGTTGTTCAATTTAAGAATTCCAGTGCTGCTGGCCGCAGTACTGATCGCCAGTACTATAAAAAGGCAGCAGGAGCACAAACCGCTATTTTTGTTTTAGATTTGAAGTTCAGTTAATAGTCTCTGTCATCAAATTAGCAAAGAAAGGACAGGGGTCTGTAATGGAAGCAGAGAGGAGCATGGGGAGCATGAAGTGGGAGAATGTTAGACAGTAGGCAAAAAGGAGCAGAGAGGAAGAGATGATGGTCACACTGGAGGGAATCAAGAGGATGCGGAGAGAGAGTAATAGTGGAGGCGGATAATGCTGAATGCAGAGGATGACAGGGGAAAAGGAAGATGGCATTAGGATGAGGGTCACAATGGAATTAGAGGAAGAGAAGATTGAGGAGAAGAGTGCTAGAGAGACAGAGGGGCCGATTCCGATTCGGGCCGGAAATCTCTCCGACCGAGCCGGACCCGGAGAGATTTCCGACCGAATCGGACTCTGGCAGTCCGACCGAATGAGTACGATGCGCACGCATGCCATCGGACTCCCATTGAAGTCAATGGGAGCCTGTCGTACAACGCGTACGCGGGCTCCCATTGACTCAATGGGTGCGAGGCGGACAAGGGCGCCCCCTACAGCAGGTACGCGTCGATGCGCATCGCGGCGTACATGCACAGGTAGGGGGGACCCATGGGTCCCCCCTGTGTGCGACTCACGTGCCTACCCGTACAGGGGGATCCGACGCGGACCCCCAAAGTCCGGCTCCGACAGCTTTTTCGAGCCGGATGGCGCGAGTCGGTCGGACTGCTCGTGGCGCGCATCGTACTCACCCGGCCGGGATACGTCTCCATAGCGCGGTGCGAGTCGTGTCCATGCGAGTCGGTCGGAGCGTGTTGAAGCCGCGTTCGAGTCGGTCGGAGATTTCGCGGGTGCCTGCATCGTACTCGCTCGGCCGGACCCGCGTACGATTCGGTCGGGAAACAGGGCTCCGAATCGGATCCGGTAAATCCGAATCCGATTCGGAGCACTACCGGCCCCAGAGTTGGGTGTTGGGCAGAGGTGAGGCTCATCATGAAGGGAAGGGGGGAACGAGTACGGTTACAATGGATGAACAGAGAAGGAGGATGCAGGAACTGAGTATCAGGAAGGGGAGAAGGTACGAGGATGGGGAGAGGTGATTGATAAGGGGAGGATGAGGATGGAGGTTGGAGAGAGAAGAAACAAACATTTAGTTCTTTGCAAATGTTTGCAGCGTGCTGTAAAGGTCGAACTCGTCTAATATCAGGAGCACCATCCTATCCAGTGGCAGACTCAAAGTACCAACTGATCAGTCACAACTCTTTCTTTTTTTAAGTCTGTTGTTAAAAAAAAACTAATAGGGCTTACCAAAAACCTACAGTATGCTTAGGTCCTGCCCACTGATTATCATTGGTTGGCTTTATTGTAACTGGCATTTGCTAGCTTTTTATTCAATTTCTTGTCTTCCTCTTTTTGTATTTGTCCCTCCCCTGAAACATTGCCTCTTAACCATCCTTTTGATTGGTTGAGTTGTATCATTCCACTGTTGACTTTTAAGGAACTACTTTTTTCTTTTTCGTTAATTATTCCATGAGAGTGCATGTGGTTTCCACCTGTCTCCCTAGTGTGCTTCTCCCCAGTCACATTCGTACCCCATGTTCCACAGTGCTCTCTCCCTGGTGTGCTGCTCTTTGCTTTGTGTGCTTATCTCAACACCAAATCCCCCACGCACTCCATTGCTCTTTGCCTTGTGTGATGTTTTTCCTCTTTTCACCACCCACATTTATTATTCATTTGACCCATGCGAATCCCCATTTCTTCACCCACTCCCTTCGGTCTGCCTCCTACCCACTCCCTGTTGCTTCTCTCACCCTCTCCTCCATTGCGCCAAATAATTTTATAATTTGTCTGGGAGAACCCAGCAGCAGCCATTTGCTGAGGGCCTGCTCCACAATACAGGAAGGGTTTTCACACCGAAACAAAATAATGTTTATACTTACCGACTCAAGTGGTGTCTGCCATTTTAGAAACGTAAACAACAAAAAAAGCGGAAAAAATGACGCAAGCGCCATCATGCTTGCATTGCCATGGGATTTTGAAAGAAATGTTATACCCCTATTTTTTTTAGGTCGGGCCTGGCCAGCGCATGTGCTGCTCGGCGAGGCATGCTATATTCAGGTATGGACTTGAAGCTCCGCTCACTCTCCGCCCCTATTTTTCATTGGCTTGTGTCATTGTTCTTTGTAAACTGTGGCTTTTCATTGGTCAATAGGCTTAGTAGTCCCTTCTTAGTAACGCCTTGTCTCATTTTGTAACCTCCCTTCGGGACACCCCCTGTTACATGTGTTGTTACTAGGTAGGCTTTAATTACAGCCTCCAAGCACAATTTGGTTAGACGGCAGGACACGCTCTCCCCCAACGCTTCAGCACGACATGCTGATACTGTGGTGGCCGTGCCTTTAGTTTGTTGTTTCCGGCCCAAATGCGGCTGCATGGTTCTTTTTCTTATTATTTGTTCAGTTTTCGGTTTACAAGCGCCCCATACGGTGCTTTCACTTTAATGTTGGCCACGCCCCTTTCTTTAAACACGGCTCGTCTAAAGAAAGGTGCGCGGTCGCTATTAAAGTGAAACCGCAGCATGGGGCACTTTTACAAAAAAAATCATTTGTTTGTCAACTTGACAAACAGATACTTTTTTTTGTAAAAGCGCCCCCATACCACGCTTTCACTTTAATGGCGGCCGCGCACCTTTCTTTAGACGAGCCGGCCCTAAAGAAAGGGCCGTGGCCGCCATTAACGTGAAAGCGCGGCATGGGGCGCTTTTCCAAAAATAGCATTTGCAATGCAATAGGTCTCGCATTTGCAAGAGTTTAAGCTATTGGTATTGTCATTTACAATGCCAATAGCACAAACTCTCGTAAATGCGAGACATATTGCATTGGAAATGCTTGTTTTTATTTCGTGATTTTTTTGTTTCTCTAGCACCGACCAGAGTCATTGTTGTCAGAAATTCGTCAGTTACCAGACACTTTCTCTCCTACAGCATGTACGCACTTCTTCAGGAGGGTCAGCCCCCTCCTGAGTTATTTGTACTTGGCTTCCTGTAATGATATCACAAGGGTGGGAGTTCTGTCATATAGTTTCCTGTGTCCTCGTGATTATACTATAGAATCCTACCTCTTTTTGGTCACAGAACACCTGGACCCCGGCCACCTTCCCCCCAACTCTCGCTCATTTCAAATGGAGACTCTGGCTGCTGCTCAAAACCCAGACATTTTCTGGTTATTATGCACGAGGCAAGGGGCTTTAAATAGCGGATCATTCAGATTCATTTCAATTGAGAGATTGGAATCTGCCTTTTGATCACCTCGTCGTTAATAACGCAGGAGCATCCGCCGCGGTCACTGGAGGAGCTCTCGCGCCCCCTGCCGTCCCCCAGGCACTTGGCACTACTACAGACCGCCATTACAGGAGGGAGAGAAGCGGCATCCAAATGCGAAGAATGTTTGAAAGGTACCCAGATACCGAACACCTGCCATGAATATTTTATCTCTCTTTTGAGCAGGGGAAACATGATCCTGCTGAGATCAGCTTTGGAAAAGTAGAGGGGGAGAGAGGCAGCGCGAGCGCGGGCTTCTGTTCGCCGTGACGCAGGCAACAAATATATTGTTTTCGTATGCTCTGCTGCCATCTGCTGGCTGTTTGTAGACACGATTGTTTTCGGTAGGGTTCGGATGTCTTTTGTTTTAAGTACTTTGCATCCACAGATATGCATCGGTGAGTCTTCAGTAACTCCCATAATAGCACATGGATAAGGTTCCCTGATACTTAATTGGCACCTCCATTACTAGATACGGATTGATATAGAATAGTTTGAAGGCGCCCGTGCATTTCTAACACTTAATACTGCATTTCACTAATGATGTTTCCAAATTATTGGTCTTTTTGTCATAACGGTGCATTTCCCCGTCTATCGTCATCATGCATAGCTCCTAGTTTTCAGTTTGCTTATGTGTGACATTTGCATTTTGTCAGTGTGTTTATGTGTGCCATTTCAGTGCACTGTGTTTGACACTTTACTACGAATAGAATAAAGGATGAGGCCCTTATAATGGTAGACATTTCATAGAGGACTCCCTTTTTGTGCGGTTTAGTGATCCGAATAAGCGTAAAAGCAGCTGTGGGTAGCGTGTATGTGTGTAAAAGAGAGGAAGAGACCTGAGGTCACTGATCTGTTTCCCCTCTGGATAGCATGACAGCTTGACGAGATTTCCTGATTTGGAGGATGTCAACCTCACCTTCGTCATTCTCCAAAAATTGGAATGTGCATTGATTTGAAGGAGATTACATTTCAGACCAATTCCACTTTACCCTCCCTGAAGTCAACGAAGGTTGAGAGGCGTGCCTTTTTGGTAAATTGATTTACAAAATGACTAAAGTTTGTAACTTGGACTATTCTACTAATAAAACTTTAAGGTTTGGAAATCGTCCTCCCTGTTGTTCTTGTGGAGCCAAATTGATTTCATTGATTGATGTTAGCTCCTCCAATACACTTCCAGCCGATAGTCAAAGGTCCATACGACCAGTGGTGCAACTTGGTTGACTACTACACCAGAGCAAACAGGTATAGAAGAGTGGGTCAGATCAACTGATAGGGATGCGGATGGTTAATTTCTGAAGTGTAGGGAGCTAGAAAATACCCCAGTAACAATTAGAACTTGCCCCAGTCCAGCCCATGCCCCTGAAGTTCATGGTCCAGTTTAAAGTATCAGCAGTGTCCCGACATTTCTGAAATTGGTTGCGGTGCTCTAGGAGTGAGTATAAGCAAGGCTTTGTGTCTCTAATTGTGTGTTGTAAAGCTTTACTGTGTTTGTGTTGCCGCTGTGTTTCCTGCAGTGTGGTGTTCACTTTGAGCCCAAGAAAGCTGCGAAGCTGGACAGAAGATTTAATGTGCTTCTTTATGTATATCAATTGATTGTGTAAATGCACATGCGCTTGATGCTAAGAAGTTGAAGATGTTATCAGACTTGTCACATTCTAAGATCCCGGGATAGATAATAAGTATATTGTGGTTTAACTTGTCTGTTAAGGTTTGTGGAGTTGGTCCGTAAGGTACCATCAGCCACCCAATTAAGGTAGGTAACTATTAAGCTACTGTTGTGAGAGCATACTAATAGTGATCGGTGTTGGTTTTGTGCAGAGGAGGAACTACATTAGCTGGATGACCTCCCGCTGGTTGATATTACACTTGTGGTGGCTGGTCTGAGTGGGTATGAGAAACTGGGGTGCTTTCGGTGCAGAAGAGAGCAGGAGAACCTGCAGGAAATGAAAGGAGGTGCAGCATGAATGGTGAGGTGCAGCATGGTGAGTGGTGACCAGGGTTGAGAGTGCGGAAGAATGCGAAGAATGCTGTCGGCTGCCTTTGACACGGTCGATCACGCTATCCTGATCGACCGTGTCTCCTCCATCGGCATTCACCATAGGGCTAGAGCCCTTCTAACCTCTTTCCTTTCCAATCGTACCCAGTCAGTCAAACTTGGCGACTTCTACTCTCCTGTATTCACCCTTCCCTGTGGTGTGCCCCAAGGATCCTCCCTAAGTCCGACCTTATTTAACATCTATGTGTCGGACTTGGCCAGGATCATCAAAGCACACGGGATGAGACTTACCTCATACGCCGACGACACCCAACTGGTGTTTGACGTTCACAACGATGGAGGAGCAGTTGCTGCCAGCTTCCAACAGGGAATGTTGGCCATAAGCTCCTGGATGGCAAACAATTGCCTAAAGCTTAACTCCGATAAAACGGAGGTGATGATCTTTGGCAATGTATCCCCTGGCTGGTCCCCCACCTGGTGGCCATCCGATTTAGGACCCCCTCCTGAACCGGTTACAAAGGTCAGGAATCTTGGCGTAGTGTTTGACGACAAATTGTCTTTCATTCACCATGCGAACGCGATCGTCTCTTCATCCTTCTACACCATGAAAATGATAAGGAAACTCTTACCATTTCTTCCCCCCAGCGCCGGTAAGACCCTCATGTGCACTCTGGTAATGTCAAAGACGGACTATTGCAACGGACTCCTCCTAAATGCTCAGGAGAAAGTCCTCAACAAACTGCAACTTGTCCAGAACTCAGCCGCCAGAATTCTGTCCGGCACCCCCAAATATAAATCAATCTCTCAAGTTATACGCCAATTTCACTGGCTGCCTATTAGAAGTCGAACGAAATTCAAGGCACTTTGCATTGCATATAAAGTTATCAACAACATGGGACCTGAGTTCCTAAAAAAACTACTCTGCCCATACAATCCGAACAGACCATTGCGTTCTTCATCAGCCCATCTGTTGACTATTCCTCGCACTAAGAAAACATCTTGGGGAGACAGACGTTTCACAGTTGCCACAGCAAGATTGTGGAACACCCTTCCCCTCCATATCAAAACTAGTCCTACCCTCATGATATTCAGGAAACAAGTAAAAACATGGCTATTCAATCAGTAATCTTCTACCTAGCTGCTCTCCTTTACTCCACAGCGCCGAGACACCCTAGGGTATTTGCGCGCTATATAAATTGTATAAATAAATAAAATAAGTGGTAGCGGTGGGTAGGGGGAAGACCAGAGTTTCTGGTGCTGACAGTAGTCTAGGTGCAGACAGGTACAGATGGGCTTGCCTCCTGTGCATCAGCGGTGCGGTTGCCATGAAGTAGGATCTGGGAGGGGGAGGAGAGCAAGGGGCAGGTCTGGGAGCAGCGGGGAGGCAGAAAGAGGGAGAGCGGGTAGAGCAAGGGACCAGTAAGGTGTGCACGTGGAAGCGGAGGGAGAAAGCAGAAAAAAGAGCAGTAATAGGCCCCAGATGGGGAAGAGGCACAGAGGGAGCAAAAAGAGACAAAAAGCTGTGAGAAAAAGAGAGGGAGAGAGAACCAAGGAGGAGGAGCGAGCTGTAATCCTGTACGCACAGGAGCATGGTCCAAAATTGTCTTGCTTGGTCGGAGGATCAGGCACAAGTAAGCCCTAAGGGGCAAGGAAAAAAAGCTGCTTAATTAGGTGCAGATAGTCCCTGCAATTTCCCAGTCCACTCTTGAACCCCTAATCCCACACATACACAACATGCGTCCTTCATGAATGTCTGAGGCATGAAGAAGGGAAGGGATCACAGTTATTGGGATTATGCACACCAATGGCAGTAAGCTCAGTAGGCAGTTTTCCCATAAGGATACAGGCAAAAAGGATTGCACCCCACAATAATAATGTTGCTGCAGCCACCGCTGGTCACTGCATAGTCTGTGTTGAGACGGCAACACTCAATCTCTCTCAACAAGGTAGTAGGTAATATTTGGAAATCCAGCTGACATTGGAGCAGAGCCCTGCTACCAACATAACCCAAAAATAATGACATGGAGCTCCTCCAGTGGGCTTTTATGATTGTCAGGCAGACATATTTTGTGCCAATGCAGGGCCTGCCTGGGTCCTTTAAGAGAAGAGCTACTCTTAGACCCAGCGTTGCCAGCGCAATGCCAGTGCCCAGGGCAGTCACAGGGTAAAAATAGGGAGGTAACAGGAGAGTGCCAATGGCTGGCAGTGATAGAAAGCACTGACTGTCCTGCACATGTCTCCTCCTCCCACCCTTATTGTTACAAGTTGGAAATCTGAAGCAGTGAGGAAATGTGATGTGAACTACTCCAGGAAGTGCCCCTGAAACAGGAATTGGCACAAGGGATCCACTGGTGACGCTTTGCTCTAATGACCCACGCCTGGCACCTGCACCTAAGGACCAATATATGGAGACAAAGGACAGTCTGATGTGGGGCAGTGCCATCAATCGACGATCATTAATTAGCTGATCCACGCGGTGACTGTGGCACGAAAAGGGCGATTAACCCGCGCATTACATGACGCTTCTAAGGCAAAGGAGGCTCATTTTAAACTATTTGTTGCTGCTCTTAGCTCTCAATATCCCATGCCCCACAGGGAAGATCTTTTTAACTTCACTTAAGCACTTGGGGGATACTAACCCTAGCACAATGTACTTTACCTATTTTATTATTGGGCTCTCATCTTCTCCCTTATGTCAGCTAGGCAGGAGTACTCATGTAACGATGACCCTTTTATCTTCGTAATTCTTGTATTTGGAAAGCAGTCGATATTTATTCATTGTTTATTTTTCGTTCATTAATTGTTATGGTTTTTAGTAACTAATACAATAAAATATAAATATATATATATAAACAGTGCTGTCAATCTGGAGCTAAGCTTTCCCTGGACCACAAGCTATTTCATTCATAGTCCCTCCCCTTCTCCAACGAATTGATGCACATTTAAAGGAGGAGCTTTGTGTGCCTTCCATTCACTTACATGCAGTCTGTATGTAGCAGCAGCATCATGCTTGACCTGGGGTCAGTCCATCAGCTTTGATACTGTCCCAGTGGCAGCTGTATGAAGTGGTGGGGCTCCGCCTGCCATTGATGGGCTAACCTCACTGATGACTGGGGTTGGCATGAGTAACACCTGGAAGGAGCCAGGGCATTGCCAGTGAGTAATCCAACTTCTCCAGTCATGCTGCCACTCATGTGAGCTCCAGAATGAGCACTGGGGATATGTGTACTTCCATTTCACTTTCTGGTGAGCCACCCTAGCAATAAGTCCCCAAGGACACTTGAACTGTCCCCACCGATCCTTTCAGAAGTTTCATAGTACAGCTCAACGATGTAACTGAGACGGAACCATTTTATCTGCAGGTCTGCAGCAGGCGCTCATCCCTCTGAGCTGCCCAGCAAGGTTTAGTATCTCCACACCGGTTGTTTGAGCAGATGGATGTTGTGAGGGACAGAGGTTGTGTGTTGTGCTGCAAGCGTTGCCTCTTTACATCCTTATTCACCCTTTAAGTAGTTACACGAAAGCTGCTACAAGAAATAATAAATGTATACATTAAACAAGCATTTGCAATGCAATAGGTCTCGCATTTGTAAGAGTTTAAGCCATAGGCATTGTAAATGACAATGCCTTGTATTTATCTGTTTTGAAAACCAACACATAAATAAAAGGCATTGTCATTTATGATGCCAGTAGCTCAAACTCTCGCAAATACGAGACCTATTGCATTGCAAATGCTTGTTTGTTCACTTACTACCAGCATGTTCACCAGACCACCTGAGCGAGCAGACACCATGCGTGGTAAGATCGCCCTAGTTCAAAACCTCGGCACAACTGAGGCATTTGAGAACTCTTCCACTGATCACATGTATATTTGCAGCAGGTGGTGTTACGTTTTCATCGTGATTGTTCAAAACAATAGTACGGTTTAATGACTGAGAGAATATTCACACCCTGTCAGACACTAAATATTTCACACAAATGCTGGTTTGCCTGAGGAAGAGCACTGCATGTTAATATGAATTCATATATTCTCATTCGCACGTGCCATTTTCGCTTTGATGAAACGTCCGTCCCTGCAGCGGTGAAGAATTTATTTTGGAGCATCATTTAGGCACTTAGCTGTAACCTTAGAGCCCGCGTGCAGCTTCCTGGTTTCTAGGCAACCGCGGTCTAGTTCAAACAGTCCTCATTGTCGACAATTAAAAGGACAGAACACACCCTGTGCGCCGCCCCTTCTGGTTCGCGAGACACGCACACGCAGCTTGTTTACATTTTGAAACCCCTTGCCAAGCGCGAGACCTTTGTCTTGTTTGCAGATTTACAGCTGAGCTGACGGGCATTTTTATGCAGAGAATATTGAAGGATTTGGGCAGCAACAGATACACAAGAGAGGAGAATGCAAGTGGCATGCAGCTCTCAGGTGTTGGCTTCCCACAGCACTCCTAGCTGGAATTAATGATGAGGGAGACAAGGAAAGCATGTCAGGGGCAGGTTTCTGCGAGCATGGGCAGACAGCAGAATAGTGCAGCAAACAATGGCCCTATATATATATATATATTCATGTATTGTCCTGTGCATTTGCCCAGCCATATTGGACGAGCGCAAAACAAGTCTCCGGACTGAGTGGAATAGGCTGGAGTTCGAACCTGTCTGCAGAGTTTGATAGCAGCACTTAACCCAGCAAACACGGCCCTAAGCATCCGATTGATGAAATGTATCCATCTCGCATATAAAAGGTTTAGGCCCTTCGGCGGACTCCCAGGTGGTCCAGCCCAATGAACTGTTAGCTGCTACTTGTAATCTCCCGCACTTTCTTACAGCAGTTAGATGTAATTAGATTGCTGCTAGTACTGGAAATGTGGAAATTAATTTTCTATCTATGTATTTATTTACTTTTAATTGGTCTTTATACCATTTAAGACATCTGCTTTTATAACACGGATTGGTTTTATTACATTGTATACTGTAAATGTTTTAATTAATCATACACAATAAAGATTATCATATTAATGTAGAGTCCCACATTTGCTACCCTATTAAATATTCTATTACATATAACACAATGTTATCGTGAAAAGCACAAGACTAGCTCTGTTGTTGACCTTTATGTAATGGGCAACAAAGCCATTTCAGTGAGAAATTGAAGGAGCAAACATGCCTTTTTTGGACGCTTGCTTTAAACCATTTAACCTGAAGTATATATTTTTTTTATTCATTTGTATCTTATTAAATGTATAGGATGTGCAATCATCACAACAGTTGCCAGTGCTGAGAAGGGAAATTACTCACCAGCAATAACAGTATTATATAGAATTATGAATGAGTGACAGGAAATAGCGGGGTGGTTTTTCACTGCGAGTTGTCTATGACGTCACTCAGAACCCAGAGGTGAAAAATAGCCCTTAATTCACAGCTTCCCATCTGTAATTGAATGCTATCTATGTGTCCCACCCTGTACACTATCATAAGCTGGTTTTAATAATTGTGGTATTTTAGGGTTGTGCATGCTATGTAATGTTTTTGAACATACAAGAGGTCTTGAGTAAAAACAATATGCTTATTTAGAACTATGTACAGGGTTTCTTAGAGGTGTTTTACTTTTTTCAGTCTGTGGTTATTTTGAACTAACAACAGTCTTTGGTTTTGCTTTCTTTCGGTTTCCTGTTTGCTAAACAGTGAAGGGCCTGACTGTACTCTGCTGCCAGACTCATCACGGGGTCCAGAAGATTTGACCATATTACTCCAGTGCTAAAACAGTTGAATTGGCTGCCAGTGAAAGCAAAAATCCAGCTGAAGATAGCCTGCATGATACACAAGGCCCTATACCATAACACCAGTGCTTAATTTGAGCCGGTGCTTTCCGGTGCTCAGCACCGGCACGTAATTGGTTTCCGGTGCTCGGCACCGGCATCTAATTGTCAACACCATAATTAGAACAGTCTACCCCATGGTGGCGCTGCTCATCTAATTTAGAGATGAGCAGAACAACGGTTGTTTATGAATACAATATACATTAAAATAGTGCTAATACCTGCCTCCCCAGCCATTCCGTTAGCTTTGGGGACCTGGAATAATCTGAACTGTCGCATTTACATGCGAGAGAGATGGTTAGTAGTTGTTTTGGCAGCAATGTCAAGGGGGATGGGTGGTGCAAGATACAGTGGCCTCCTCGTCAGAGCCCTGGCACTTAATATTTTACAAATTAAGCACTGCATAACACTCATGTCTACCTGGCGAAGAAACTCAAATTATCGGGTGGTAGTCGCTCCTTAAGACGTGCCAACTCCCTACTGTTGAAACCTCAGAAGTTCAACAAAAAGAAAACTTACAACCGCTCATTCTCAGGTCTAGCCCCAAGAATATGGAATGCACTGCCTCCTGCAATCAAGTCTAACACCTCGACTTTCTCTTTTTAAAAAGAAGTAAAAGTGCATCTGCTGCATAAATCCCTTCAAGAGTAGTCCTGAAGCCACTCCGCTTTACTACTTTCTTGGGCACTGATGGTGCTTAATCATGCTGACTGACTGTTATATTGTATATGTTTTGATGATTACTTTTTCCTTTTTCATTTCTCCCTTGTATGTATAACTTACCTGTTGTTTATACAGAGCGCTGATACACTGACGGGTCATGTTCGTGCTATATAAAACTCCACAATAAATAAATAAACATTACATCACTACAGTGAACAATCAGTTTTGAAAAGTCTTTTCTTGATAGTGGACAGCTATGGGACCCAAACGTAACATATTGTTTTACAGAGCCCTTGCTACAGCAGTTGTGCTGTTGTACAACTGCAGGACTGTGTCCCCCTGTGTTGTGAGAAGCATCCGTTGGGAGTTTGCAACAAGGGCAGTGTTTCTGCCGACCTTTCGGCAGCCACTGTTAGTGTGCCTAGTCGAAAACCTGAATATTGGTTTTCTGTGTTCAAGGAAGAGTGCGGTCTCTCTGGTAGGCCAGTGCCTAATTTGTAGGAAAATAAGTGCCAGGGCTTTCATCAGGAGGCTACTGCGGCTTGCACTACACATTACCACTGCTGCCAATGATAGTAAATCAACTATTAATCAACTGTGCCAGGCCCTCAAAGCTATAAAAATGAGTTGGGCAGCAGATATTAGTAATTTTGACTCAATATTGAATTAATAATTAACTGTTGTTCTGCTCATCTCAAAATTAGACAGATAGCGCCACCTTGTGGCAGACTGTCACAAGTAACTGCGTTGACAAATAAATGCTGGTGCTGAGCACCGGAAACCACCGGCTCAAACTAAGCACTGGGTAGGCCAATGCTGAGCCTGGAATGACTGACTCTGCCTGTGAGGAGATCATTGGAGGAGTTCTGAATGCTCTAGAAATGTTCAGAGATCTGGTCAGTTAATGAAGAGGAGTGATGTGCCCGCAAGCAACTAGGGGACAGATTTCCTGGGGCCATTCTAGCAATGTCCAACTTGACAAGGTTGAAATCTCGATTCAGGCAGAAACAGGATTGCAAGCTTTGCAGGAAACGCAACGGTTCACTAGGGAAAGCTTGGTGAAAGTGACTATCAAAAAATGTCAAAATGAGGGACAAAATCATTGGCAAACAACTATTCCCACAGTTATGACTCATTCCTATGCAACCATGATGTTAGTTATCACTAGATGCGTAACCGGTTACTGTACTACCTGTAACGAGTGCTTTAGAGGTTTCACAGACTCTTGTGGTTCCACGTCCCCAAAAAATATTGATGAAAGCACTGTTCCTACCATGCCTCAGAAGACTCGCAGTCAGGGCCACTGAAATTATGCGATTGTGCGGCCATGTGATTTTCACATAGTTATAGATTTGCTGCATTTGCCCCATAATCCATCAACAGCTGCATAATCTGCAGATTTCTACAAAAAAAAATATTTCTAGCTCGAATGGTTCTACTAAGAACTTAGCGACACACATTGCTGTGCAGTGGAAGGCCCTTTGCAAAGGTAGACAGGTCATCTTTCTGTAGCTTAATGCGGTCTTTGGGTGTTAAACTGGTACTAGTGAGACTGCAACCAATACGCAGACAGTGTTAAGTTTAAAAAAGACAAATTATTGAAGTAATAGATTCCTAAAATGTGCTGCATATGCAGCATAATTTACCCCTTGCCTGCCACATAATTTCAGTGGCCCTGCTCGCAGTTGGGGTAAGAGGTCAGGTCTCTGTGGGCCATCCCTCTAAATAACACTCCTAATCTGCAATCATCTTCAAATGGCAGTGATTAGCTTACAGCTGTTCTTCTCTGTTTCCTGACCTTCACAACGGTCTCAAACTCAACACAGACAAGACAGAAGTTCTCATCTTCGGGAAAGGCAAGGATACCCTATGGAACAAGGAATGGTGGCCACCTGAGCTGGGCCCTACCCCCAACCCCACCGAACACGCCCGCAACCTCGGCATCATCCTCGACAGCCAGCTGTCTATGAAGAAGCAGGTCAGTGCCGTCTCCTTCGCTTGCTTCCTCACCCTACGAATGCTCATGAAGGTTTTCAGATGGCTCCCGCCCAACACCAGGCAAACTGCCATGCAAGCTCTTGTTACTATCAGACTCAAATACACCAACTCCCTCTATGTAGGAATCACCACCCAACTCTTGAGGAAATTCCAGACCATCCAGAACACAGCAGCCAGACTCATCCTCGACCTCCCCAGACATCACCCCTCACCTTAGGAAACTCCATTGGTTATCAGTCGCAAAGAGATGCCAGTTCAAGCTGCTCACCCACACTTACAAGGCTCTACATACTGAAGGACTGGCGTACCTCAACTAATAAGTGAATTTCCACCAACCTAACAGGGCACTCCATTCCAGATCCCGCTCCCTAGCAGCTACCCAGCACATCAGCCAGGCTAACAGCGGAGACCGCTCCTTCTCCCACCTGGCAGCTAAGACCTAGAACACCCTCCCACTACACCTCCAAGCATCACTGTCTCACCAACAGTTCAGGAAGGAACTCAAGACCTGGATGTTCTACCAATACGAAAAGTCAGTGTGATCCCGCAGCAGGAGCCTCCAGTGCCCCGAGAATCTCATGGGTGAGGCAGCCGCGCTATACAAATCCTTATTGATTGATTGAAGGCAGCGCAAATCCCTGCCTTGCATTACTGTGCCTCTGGGAAGCGTTCCATGGGTGGAGCATGGATGTTCCCACGCATCCACCCATTGATTTTGGCGCATTCCCACATTTACCATTAATGGTAGACCTGGGAATACATCAAAATGCTCCACCTCCCTAGGTGAGGCATAACGAGGAGAAATATCTTTTTTTCTCCTCATTTTTTCCTGTTTCTACATGTGCTACATTCTGCAGCACACATAGAAAGAAGAAACTGTCTCTCAGGATTGTTTTTGTGCAGGAAGGTGCAACATGATGCCAGGGGGACTGCGTTGGCGCTGGACAGCCAAAAGTGCACCAGCGCTAGGAAATGACAGGAATGCACTGTATAATGTTAAAGAAGAAGAAGAATTCTTTATTGAGCGATTATTTAAAATCATGACAATAAAACCAATAATTAATTGATACACATGAGCATCATAATGGAGTTTACAGAGCCCAGGTAGCTCAGAGCCATGAGCTGGAGGTAGACTTTAATTAAAATGTGTACACATCAGCAGCAAAGTGGAATTTACAAAGCATGTGTGGATCTAAGTCATAAACTGGGGATAGAAATTATTAAAATTCATAGAGAGGTATTTAGAAGAAAAAATTGGTCAGTATGCCTATCAAAAATACATTTATCTAAAGAGCAGGCATAAAAGTGTGAAAGTGCGACTAAAGTGCGATTGTTGCTCCTTGCTGAAATACAGGCATACCCCTAAGGCCCCCCAAAATGTGGCTCGATGAGGCCCCAGTAAAAATACAATTGCTAAAATGTTATTCAAGAACTAGTCTTTAAACTAGAGCAAAAATGTCGCCTCTTGGAATTTCGATGCGGTCAAAAATATGGTGCTGAGCGCCATCAGCAGCGTAATAGGATTTACAGAGCATACGTAGATCTGAGCCCTGGGCTGGGGATGAACGTTATTAAAATTCGTAGGAAAGTATGATTAAAAATTGGTCAGTGTGCCTATCAAGTATACATTTTTCTAAAGTGCGAGCAAAAAAGTGCAAAAGTGCGACTGAAATGCGAGTTTTGCCCCTTGATCGTTCGCATGCATACCCCAAAGTACCCCCATAATATAGCTTGATGAGGCCCTGGTTAAGATGCAGTTGCTAAAATGTTATTCCAGAACTAGTCTTTACACTACAACAAGAGTCTTCCAGAGGTGTCTCCTCATGGGCTTTTGATGCAGTCAAAAAAATGGTGTTAAGTGCCATCAGAAAGAGCACGGGCATTGCTTTTTATCATGGCTAGGCTTTCGTTGGCACTGCACTTAAACTGGAAGAGAATAGTTGCGCTCCTCAGGAAAGTTGGACAGTCTATTGTGATGTGCTGTCATTTTCCCCTGCTGGCAATGTTGGAACAGCTCTCATAAACTTCAGGAATCGAGTGAAATCAAGTGAAATCGAATATAAGGACTCACCCTTCAGGCATAATTCGACCCCTGCACTGCAAGTTCTAATGTTTAAAGCACGCCATATTGGGCGCAGCCAGAAAATCCTGAGATGGTACAGCTTTTTGCATAAACTGAGGATATGAGATAGTGATTCTTCCTGTTTTGCGCAGAATCTGCAGCGTCTGTCCTGCTCTTCCCGGACTCTGCGGCCATACCAGTATGATTTTAACGGGATTAAGCCCAGTCGCAGCCTCAGTAGCTCCTGTGTTAGTGCTAGATTAAAAGGCAGGGAGAGGTAAGTTGGCAGCACTCCTGGATCATATAAGGTAAAAGCCCAGTGGCCGAGGGCCAGGTTCTTGATTGTCCGAATGTCCTGCACATTGCAGATGATTGCTGCTAGTTTAGTTATTAGTCTTGAGGCTGTTGGTATTGAGAAGCCGCTAGACCAAATCTCACGCGCCTCTAGTGAGTTCAGTGTGGAGCTGAAATTATACCAATTGGTCTGGGGATTCTTAATGATTTCCCAGAATATCTTTTTTGCGTGTTTTCTTTAGCTTGTTTGGCTTTCATGCAAATATCAAAAATTTGGCCATGATTGCCCAGAGCTGCGATATTAGGCAAAACTCCTCTCTTATTTGAGCGTGTGCCGTGCAATTCAGGGGGTGGGGGCTAAAAAAAAACTCTTCGATAGCACATTGATTGGGTTCTATCGAGCCAGTTTGCCATTCTTTCTCTGTAGGTGATTGCTCCATGTGTTATTGTTGGAAGTAGGTTACTGCCTTTTGACATTAGTAGTGGTCTTAGATCTGAGTTCACCAGTGACTTCCGTAACTTCCTGAAAGCCCATTCCAGCAAGTTGGCTGCTGCCTGTTGTGCGGCAATATGTACTGGGGAGCGACCCTGTGGTCCAGCCACACTCCTAGATTTTTATATGCTTGCACAATTCCACATGATTTCCCTCAATGGTCCAGACGCCTCTTTTTTTCATTTTTGATTAAATTATCATAACTTTTGTTTTTGCAGTATTTATCTTCAGGTTGTTACTTTGGCAATAGGCTGCTAATGCGCTAAAGAGGCGTTGTAACCCAGTAGGTGTCTGGTCGAGGAGCACTGTATCGTTTGCATATTGAAGAAGTTGTATTCTGGAGCTTGCTATATTTGGTGGAAAGGACCTGTCATCTGTAGGTGCTTTGGCAGGTCAGCCAGATACAGGTTGAACAGGAGTGGTGCCAATATGAATCCTTGTTTTAATCCTTTGTCTGTCATGATTTTGGCGGTGGTGGCACATCCTGCGCTGACTTTTATTTCGACTTGCGTATCTGTATAAAGAGAAATGATGGCTTTTAATAGAGTGGGTGGCATTCCACAGTCGTTTAGTTTTGACAAGAGCCTCGTTCTGGAAATGCTATCAAATGCTGCTTGAAAGTCTATGAAACCGGCATGCAGAGCCGTGCCCTTCGCTGCCACGGTTGCTTCGCTTAAATGGGACATAGATGAGATTGTCCTCGATGTGGCTTCCCCTTTGAAAGCCTGTTTGATTCATCAGGATTAGGTTAATACCATCTACCCAGGCTTGGAGCTCTGAGTTTAAGATGCTGGCGATGCACTTGCCTTCTGTGTCCAGGAGAGCAATTAGCCTGTAATTTTCGGAGAGTGACCGGGAGCCCTTTTTGTGTGCTAGAACCAGAAGTGAGCCTCTCCGTGACTCAGGGATGGTTGACCCCAGGAGGTATTGCTGGAATAAGGGCGCCATGACGGAAGCCTATCTGGCTGGGGCCCATTTATATACTGCCATTATAAACAATGGTATTCCCAAATAGTCCCTGGACCTGGGTTTCAGTTATTATAAAGAAACAGTGGTCCTGGACCAATTGTTCAAGGAAGAGATAGATTGACAGAATTATCAACTTATTTGAGCTTACATTAATCAGCTCCCAAACGTCTGTAAATCGTAAAAATTAATGTGCAGAAAAACCACTAAGTATTATTACAATATATTTATTTAGTCATTGAAAGGAATAATCATTAGAGGGTCAAGAAAAAAGGAGAATGTTCTAGGGAACGTGTAAGAAAAAGTGCTCAAGTGTATATATAGGAGTCAAAAGAGCTCAAAGTGTGTAGAAAAGTAAAGGGCATATATTTAAAAAACTGTACAAAACTGATATCCAATAAACAGTTAGATGCAACCTGGCCACATGCAAATTATTCATTTGAATTTGTAAGGAGAATTTCCTTGAGGCTGTAAACAGGGGTAATGGGGATGGGGAAATTGGTCCAGGTGCGGTAGGGGGTAGCGTCGACGTTTCGATGCGGCTTATCGGCAAACGAGGGACTTTAATACCTCAGCTATGCGGATCTTCCTCAGGACAAGGGGACAAGTGAAATGACCCTCATTAATCTTGCAATGCTCAATTGGAGTCCAAAACCTGGTTACACCAATGCCCATGAAGTGGCAAGGGCCAACTAAGGACAATTCCCGTTATTCAGTAGATATAAACCATGGCGGTGGTGCCCAAACCATCCATGGAACATAATATTCTGGCCCGTGTGTGTGGCAAGAGTTTGCTGAATAAATCAGGCAATTCGGGGCACAGCGTAATTTTGCAACTGGAGACGATCTGGTCGACGTCCTTACTCCATCGCGGTAGCAGCTGTGCCCCGAATTACCTGATAAATAAGTATTTACTGCATAGAGGTACTAAGCAATTGGGAAATGCTCCTTCTCGGGGCAAATAGGGGAATGAAAAGAGACAGCAAACAGGAATCTGAGACAATAAAGGGACACACCCTCTTAAAACAGAAAGCACGAAAAGCATAAAGGATACCTTGCTGGTTACTAACAGCAACAATGTCAAAGATGAGACATCATCTTTGACATTGTTAGATCATATCCATCTTTTCACAATATTTTTAAATTCATGGTGAAAATTGAAAGTCAACAAAATAGCATCAGATGCAGTTCTAGCCTAATATTCCTATCATGGTCAAAAACTGCTGTCTGTAAGGTCACTCAAGGAAATCATTTTTGACTATTGTTAAAAGAATGCCACATTGGTTTGATGGAACCGAAGGGTTTTTTGCTCCCGTTAGATTCCACTAAACCTTTAGAACCATGAAGCTAGCCTGTGCATCTGCAGAGCAAGGAAATGGATATTACCTCACATAGGCTTTCTTCCACCCCTTACACTAGCTCTTTCCCCTTCCTTCTGTCCCCTCTACGTTCGCCCCTACTGAGGTTTGCCCCAATTCTGCCCTAATTGTGTGCTGGGTCTCATTTTTGAGCTTCTGGTTTGTTTTCTTTTTTTTTCCTTTACAAGCACCAAGTTGGCATGTACAATCTTCTTTGGTGAAATACTAGCTTCTTTGGTGTAATACTCGCTTCTTAGCTGTAATACTAGCTTCTTTGCTGTAATACTAGCTTCTTTGGTGTAATACTAGCTTCTTAGCTGTAATACTAGCTTCTTTGGTGAAATACAAGCTTCTTTGGTGTAATACTAGCTTCTTTGCTGTAATACTAGCTTCTTAGCTGTAATACTAGCTTCTTTGGTGAAATACAAGCTTCTTTGGTGTAATACTAGCTTCTTTGCTGTAATACTAGCTTCTTTGGTGAAATACAAGCTTCTTTGGTGAAATACAAGCTTCTTTGGTGTAATACTAGCTTCTTAGCTGTAATACTAGCTTCTTTGCTGTAATACTAGCTTATTTGCTGTAATACTAGCTTCTTTGCTGTAATACTAGCTTCTTTGCTGTAATACTAGCTTCTTTGCTGTAATACTAGCTTCTTTGGTGCAATACTAGCTTCTTTGGTGAATACCTGCCTGTGGATCAATTACTCTGGTGTCTTTGATATTCCTTGGGTTCCTTCCGCCCACGGTGCCTGGGTGGACCCGTGGACCGACCTCTGTGGTATGACTTGGGGCCTCTTCACCCAGTATGGTGATGCACCCTGGTGTCTGTGGTGTTCTTTTGGTTCCAGCCCAGTGCCTCAAGCAGTCCCACATCCCCAGATTCAAGTGGTGACTTGGTCTCCTAAGGCTCACCACTGCCTACCTTGAACAACCCTAGACCTGCTCTCATGCTCACAAGAGGATACGCTTAGTAAGGTATGTAAAAGGTGCATACACAAAATGGCCTCTATCTCACCGATACATCTTTGTTACAAGCCATGCTTAAGTGCAGCTACAAGCTTTCCCTGACATGATTGGAGCAGAACTTCGAATCTCACACATGACAGGTTCTTCCCGCAGACACCACGCGAAAACACTTACCAAAGGAACCATGCACAGCAAATAAGTTGCCTCTTTCTCACTCACCCGAAAGCACTTTCGGCCTTTAGTGTTAGAAAGCACTATACATCTGCTGAAACTAAAGGAGAGCGAGCCTACAAATTAACAGGGAGAGCCACGGTTCTGGACCAGCTTTTAGAGCCCAAGCCCATGCCCGAGCCGAGCCCTGGAGATGTTTGCTATGTAAATTACACAGCAAAAATCACATCAAATATGACAAATTCTCTCCAAAAGTCAAAAAGTGTATTTCTTTAACATTTGGAAGTTTTGACATTAATACGTCACATTATTGCACTGCATTGAGAAACACTTATTAAACCCATGAGTGAACTAAGAGGCAAGAGATTGGTCATGTAAACCCAGTATTTTTCCCAGATTATCGCAGAGCAGCATTATAGTCTGTTAGAGCAAACACAATAGGTTTTTGTTCACCTGGTATTCTAAACTCACATATTTGAAAGTGCTTTCAAACGGGATATTGAAGACTAATGGATTTTGGTGAAATAAAATATTTGTCTAAGATCACACAATTTAAGCAGGGAAGCCATGATTTATCTATCCAGGTTTTCTGGTTCCACTTTGTACAAATCAGCCACTACATGTGCCATAGATGAGTGCTAAACTGTCTGTAGCTAGGTATTCACGCACTGTGAGCAAGCGTGACGACTTACGTTGCGCGGCATTAGGACCCTGGGTCACCAAGGTCCGGCTCCGCCCCCCCTTCCCGAGGGCCATTCCCTACTCTGTGGCCCGAGGGGAGGTAAACTGGAAAGGCATTGGTCTTCCGGAAAGACCACGAACGGCGGGAGTGTGACGTCAATTCCGCTCCCCGCCGCCTGTGAGTTTTGGGTCCTATTTAGGGCACTGCGGCCCAGGCCTTGGCCTTTTTAAATGCACAGCAGCGGGAGAGGCGAGAAGTCAGAGTCAGAAGGGAGAGGACGGCAGGGAATCCTGATCGGTGTTGGAGTTTTTCTCTTTCTCTCCCCTTTCTCGATCTCACCTTGCAGGGCAATAAGCATCGGGACCCTGGGCGCACCGCTGCGGGAGTCCGTTGGGGGGCGTTGCGCCGCCTGAGGACCGGTAGCCGCACGGGCTTGAGTGTTACTCGCCCAGCTCGAGTGAAGTGCTCGGTGGCGGCTCCATGCGGGGGCGGGTTGGCCCGGTTTGTCGTTGTTATCCATCCGGTAAATATACAATCAATTTGATGATTAAGTGGTGCGTCTGGGGCGGTATTTATTTGTCTGGCTGAGGTGAGTGCGGTAGTTCCGGCCCTTTGACTACATAGCGCTCCATGGTGAGGGTTAGGGTTGGGCCTGCATCCCCTTGGCCAAAAAAACTTGAAAGGCCTAATAGGCGTGGGGTGACCGCGTTGCATCGGACATTGGTTGAGGGCGGTGAGTCCTTTTTTCTGGGGCGGAGACATCGATGGATTGCGTCGGGGGTCTTGGTCACATTTTCGTGCTGTAACCGGCGCATGCTGGTGACCAATTTCTTTGGTTAGTAGTTGCTCATCCTATTTGGCTTGCATAGGCCAATGTCAAGCAGAGTGGTCGCCCACCGGACTGTCTATGGCTGGGCCTTTGTGCTGTAAACACGCCACGCTCGGCATTCACAGGGCGGGAATTTTCCTCTCGTTTAGCCTAGTTTTGGGAATCTGGCCCTCCTATTCGTAGATTGAGGCAATGGCTCGGTGGTAGGCACTGGTCTCGGGGGTATGATTTGGCGGAGTTTTTCGCTCGGGGGAGTTATACACTAATTCGCACAGTTTTGGCAATCTCACGGTGTTGGGCGCAGTGAACAGCACTTTATGCTGAAGGGGACATTGGGTTACGAATCGGCCTTTCTCTGCACCCGGAGCGGTCCTGAGCTGGCGCAGCTATTGAGGCTTGTGTTGACCAAGCTGGGGGACGGGTGTGATTCTGGTGGCACAGAATCTGAGCCCGATCCTGAGCCAATGCCTGGGCAGGGGGGAGACGCACGCCCGCGTGCCCCTCCCCCCGGGCAGTGTTTCCTCCGTTTGGGAGGAGAGTCGGGAGACAGCCAGCTCAATGTGGTTCTGGGAAGCAAATGAGTGGCAGAGTTACTCAGAGGTCCCCTGGGGGAGATGACGTGCAGTCTGTTGTTGTAATGGGGGCGTCTGGGCCAAGTTCCCTCATCCAGACACTATGTAACTCGTCCCTGCTACACCTGTGGGTGCGCTGCAGATGCCGCGGGGATCAGATGAGGTTCTGGCATTATTAGCTGATATTGGATGGTCTTTTGCAGTTACACTCGGTACAAGGGCAGTCAATCCGCCACGGGAAGTTGGAGGGTCTGCCGCTCTTAATTCGCGGGGTTGGGTGTTGGCTCGCTTGTGGGCTCATCGGGACCGCTAGCTCAGGCATCACTGCGTTGTGCCCATTCCGTTGCGCTGGGGGGGCTGTCCACGTCCCCGAGGCGCTGCCGGTCCCAGAGGTAGCGCCAACGGGCTCAAGGAGAGGAACAGGTAACAGGTTCCCACAGCAACCTAACAGTGGGGTGCTTGCGTCTGTAGCTTCGTGATTATACCAATCAGGAACTAGTAGCCTACTGGTTCCTGTGATCCCGACGCACAATTTTTTTATTTTTTTCCGGGGCAGTTCAAGATTTGTGTAGGCAGGGGGGGGGGAGTCATTAGCGAATGCGCCGATTGGTACGAAGGGCAGATTCGGCCACTCAGGCAGAGGATTTGGCCTCACTGCTAGAGCGGTCGTCCGCGAAGCTGAGGAGCCGGGTTCGAGTTTCGGCAGGGACGCTCAACATTTTGTGATTCTGGGCAAATCACTTAATTTCGCCTTTTGTGTGTCCTTCTGTAACACAATTGGTGCTCATGTAAAGTGCTCTGAAACCCCCATTGCTAATCGGTTTTTGGTTTTAATATTTTGACAGTGTTGCTAGTGAAGAAATCGGAATTGGTCACACCTATGATATTGTACCCCAGCAAGATACTCAAACCTCAGTGCATGTAGGGCGGGGTAGCTTGGCTTCATTTCAACAGGGTTTTTAGATGGGCCATTGTAGAGGACCCCGTGATTGGGTTCGAGTTTCGGCAGGGACGCTCAACATTTTGTGATGCTGGGCAAATCACTTAATTTCGCCTTGTATGTGTCCTTCTGTAACGCACTTGGCTTATGTAAAGTGCTCTGATACCCCCATTGCTAATCGGTTTTTGGTTTTAATATTTTGATAGTGTTGCTAGTGAAGAAATCTGAATTGGTCACACCTATGATATTGTACACCAGCAAGATACTCAAAGCTCAGTGCATGTAGGGCGGGGTGGCTTGGCTTCATTTCGACAGGGTTTTTAGATGGGCCATTGTGGAGGATCCCGTGATTGGGTGGGACCAGACAGAGGTTAAGGTAGAGTAGGAAAGCATGAATAACAAGCACCTAGCTAAGCAGCTTATTAGTGCTTAATGGGGTGGTTGGGTGACAAAGAAGGGTCATGTTAGACATTTAATTGGTGGTTGTGCACACGGTCAGCGTGATATTGCAAATGTAGGCATTCTGGCTCCTCTTGCGGGCATCCCTCGCATCCAGAGTTTAAATGCATCGAAAAGCTAGGGTAAAGGATTTAAGCCAGCCAATTGATGCGACTTTACCTACACCAGTGGCTATCGACCGACTACGACATTGGCTTGTCTTGTACCCTAATAGAAAGGCTGCACAGTTGCTGTGTCATGGTTTCACAGTGGGTTTGGAGTGCATCTCTTTGGAACATTGTAGTTCTATGCTACGAATGGTTCTTCAATTTCAGGACTGGTCACAGACATTGTTCATTATCTTCATGATTGTCTTGTCATGGGTCCCCCTGCTTCAGGAGCTTGTGGTATGGCGCTAGAAGAGCTGACCTGTGTTTAAGGAGGCAGGGGTCATGTTAGCCGCCGACAAAACAATGGGCCCGGCTACATGTCTGTCCTGTTTTTTATTGGAATAGAGATACACAAGGGCTGGCGAGTGCAGGTTGCCATCCAACAATGGGCGAGCCTTTAGCCAAGCCACTGATTCGGCACTAGAGGGGACGGAGGTGACTCTACATCAGTTCCAGTTGCCAGTGGGACAACTTAACTTTGCTTTACACATAATCCCAATGGGGCCCCCCCCCCCCTTTCCCAGATCCATAGCTAGGCCAATGACTGGGTTAATTGAAGAACACCACCACATACGGCTACGGGCTGAGGTAAAAGAAGATCTGGCGGGAATTCCTCTGGGATTTTAATCGAGCTGTACTTTGGCCAACTCCCACCCCCCCTAGTGACTAGCGAGATTTAAGGCCTGTACACGGATGCAGCCGGTAGTACCAGTTGCAGGGCCATACTTGGACACCAATAGTGCATGGGTGATTGGCTGGCTGACTGGCATGAGGGCGGGCTGACCGGAAATCAGGCCTTGGGTGGAACCTTTTCCCATCGTTGTGACAGTCACCATTTGGTCTGACGTTTTCTGGAACAGATCGGTGGTTGTCTGGTCAGACAGCTTGTCAGTTGTAGGCGCGATTAACAGCTAGGCGGCGTGATGTAGGCAGATATTCAGGTTTTTGGAACTTCTTGCCTTGCTTTGCATGACTCTGAATGTGGAGTTTATGGCCACACAGATTTCAGGGGTCCATAATCAGGCAGCTGATGCCTATCTCGAGTGTTCAGGAAGTTCGGGGTTTTTTCACCCTTCAAGCAGCGGCTCAGATGTCTATGTTCCCGACATCTCTTTGGTGGATTGGAGTTCTGCCTTATCACAGTTGGTAGGGGCCTCGCTCTGCGAGCGCACACGGAAGGCATGCCAAAAGTGCTTTAGGGCTTACAGGGCCTTTGCGTGTCCGCTGGGGATGAAAGACCTTTTTTCACTGGAGGCCCACTTAGGGCTGCTTGCAATTACTGAGATCACAAAGCAGGTTGGTGTCTTACGCGAGACCCCATTCGACGGTGATCGTTTCTTCGACAAGCTTAGGGGCATGCAGAATGAGGGCAATTCCTTCTTGGTGAGTAAGACCTTAGCGGGGACATGTTGGCTAACCTCCACTTAGTGGGCAGTTCTCCTGACGACATTACCTTATTTTCCGCAGCATGTTCTGTGGCATTTTAGGGGGCCTTCAGAGGGATCAAATTGGTAGGGGCATCGCGACTCGGCGCACGGGAGAGGTCTGCAGTTCCTGGACACCGGGATATATGCAGACAGGCTCACTCCCAGGGGGAGGTTCAAGCCTGACCCTACTGTGGAAAGGGGACGGTAGTTGAGCTCAGACCGGCATAAAGGGATAGAGTAGGCCTGTTGATGCTCATGGGGGCGTACATGTCCATCCGTCCTCAGGTTCAAACCCCTGCATGGTTTGTACATAGCATATTTTGGACTACCTATCGCAGCTTGAAGATTGATCTAGTCGGTTACTCAAAACAGGATTGGCGCTGCGACATGCGCAGCGGGCCGGATATTTCGCCGGACGAGATTAAAGTAGTATGTCTTCCAAAGTTGTGTGGGTGCTGGGTCACTTGTTCGTGCGATGGGCCGCTTACCGTTTGCAGCAGCAGCGCAAGTTGAAGCTGGTGGGCTTTGAGAGTGTCTCCCTTTCGTTTGATTGATGTCGGGACCTTCAGATCGCACACATTCGCCAGCTGGTGGAAGACTCCGTGTGCCATGGGGGACTGCAGTTCCCAGACTTGGTTATCATACATTTAGGAGGTAATGATATGTTTGGGCTGGGCCGCAGGGCCGCGAGGGAAGCTCTGTGGTCAGGATTCGCCTGTTTGGGTATGACGTTTCCCAGATAGCGTGGTCTCATAGTGCCATGGCGTAAGTGGGGGGCCAGGACTACCGTCAAGGGCCTTTTAATGTTTCGGTCAGGTGCCTTAAATGCCGGAATGGCCTAGCTGTGCCCGGGGTAGGGGCCGGCTTGGGAATACACCCACAAATTACTCATGGGGATTGTATGTTCTACGGCAATGGCGTGCAGATGTCTGACTTGGACTCAGACTTGTGGATTCATGGCATTTGGGTCTTCGCCCAGGACCTAATTTTTTGGTGAGGAGAGCAAAGGACCGGTTGGCCCTGGTCGCCCTTGTGGCGGTAGGGTGAACAACAAGAGCCCTGTACAACAGCAAGGGGGTCCTACAACGCACTCCATAAGGCAGCACTGAGGGGGGAGACAGTGAGCTGAACCCCGGTGAGAATGTTTACACCGGCTGGGGGCAGGGGCGCACAGTTAGATAATCTAGGGCATGGGGCTGCTGCCTCTGGTTACACCCTACGAGCCCCGTAGACGGCCTGGTGTTGGAGGGGTGGGCCCCTTAGGGTTGCGGACAAGGATCAGGTGGCTGCCGACCACCCCTCAAGGATGCAGGTGGGTTACACCTGTGTGGTTCTCCCTGGGGCGCAGACTGGCAGATCCCTTAGTGCTGGAGTAAAGAATCTAACGTGATGTGTTTAGCTGCCTAATCGTCTTCTTGTAAATATGAATGCATTTCGGTTAAGATGTTGGTGCTTTAAAAATTGAAAAACATTTTTAAAATTTTATGTTTATGGTTATAATGGTATCTATCTCAACGTTTCAATATTCGAAATAATTTAATGTTATGATTTGGATAACAAATTTATGTTTAATAAGCATGGCCTGTTTTCCTCCCATTGCACGAGTGTCTCTGTGTTGTCATTGACTCACGGGGTTCTGGGAGAGGGGGGGGGCGGGGTCAGGCACGTAATGGGGACCTCCGGGTTCTAATTTACAAATGCTACGCTGTGGCAGGCGTGCAACGCCCATTGGGCTCAAAGGGCTTCAGCCCCCCCCCCCTCCCCGTCGTGTGTGTCAGCCCAGGCTGAGACAGCTTACCGGGCACACACACAGCCGCACCCGAGTACTTCACAGGTCTTTAAAAGAGCATATGCTTGTTAACAAGGCTTTGTTGTTCTTTCACCCCTTCTTAGAGCCCCTGCATCTTCACTCTGCCGATTGCTGGAAGAATTAGCCCCTCCCCCCCCCGAAATTTTTATTGGCCCTCCCCGAAATTTCAAACTAGTTGCGCCTCTGCGCATTGGTGTCAATAGTGTTCTCCTACTCACGTTCACAGTAGTGCTATCATTTCATTGTATCATATAAGAACAGACTTCTAAGTAAATATATGCAAGTTAGAAGCCTGATCAGTGCGCGCACCATGCTCCCCTTCACATTAGGCGAATGTTTTGTCATCTACCGGACTCTTTTCTGATATTGGATCAAGACATCTTTTCATTCCACAGCAAGTCTGACTTGAATGCATTATTTGCGTTTTGTGGAATAAAAGGAGTGAATCGTTTAATTGTCTCCTGCCATTCAACAGACTTCTCCCCTGTAGTGTAGCCTTTCAGAGCCACTGGCATGTTTCTTTACAGACCATTCCATGCCTGCATATGTGTGTCAAACATTTGTATATCCTTTTTAGGTCGCAACTGCAGGCATCGAGCATTCGCTGTTGCTATGGCCACGATCTTTTGTATAAAAAAAACTCTCTAAAAAGGGGCTTTTTGCTTGCCCATTACTTACCGTTCGTTGGCATGATTAACACTCTTCTTTGCTTCCTTCTAAATCGGCAGCACTGTGATGCCATCACTTCCTGGTCTTGGTGTGGAGCATTAACCAAGTGCAGACATATTTAACTTAATTTGTGTCTGTCTGTTGTGATTAAGGTACTATTTATTGTTTTTTTGGCATTTTTAAATAGACCAAACTTGACCCCACAGGAAGGTTGGGGCACTTTACATGAGCACCAGTTACTTTACACAAGTTCACATTCATTTTTTAAATCCAAGATAAAAAGTGATTTGCACAGAATCACAGGATGTTGAGGCGATGCCAAGACTTTACAAAAAGTGCTTTTGCATTTAAATTATTAGTTAAATTAACCGCTCCAAGATTAGCCTCCGCCACATTGGAACGGTAAATTAAAGAAAAGAAAGAAAATCATTGACAAAGTCAATTGGTCTTGCCTATGCAAGAGCTATTGGCTTTGCCAACATGTTTTCGCCATGCTATACACCAGCATGGCTGCTGTTCAGCATGGCCAAAAGTTAGTGGAGTAAAGGAGAGTTGCGTGAAGTGTTGTAAAGTGGAGAAGAGCAGAGTCGAGTGTTACAGAGTGGCGTGGAGTGGTATAGAGTGTTTTGAAGTGGCGTGGAGGAAGTACAGTGTCGAAGAGTGGAAGGATGTAGAGTAGAGTTCAGAAGAGTGCAGTAAAGGGTCAGAGTGGAGTAGAGTGTCACAGAGTGGAATAGTGTGTCATGGAGTGGTGTAGAGCAGAATGGAGTGCTGTGGAGGGGTTGCGTAGAGTGGACTAGAGTGTTGTAGAGTAGAGTGGTGAAGAGTAGAGTGGAGTAGTGTAGGAGAGTGGAATGGCACAGAGTGGAGTAGAGTGTTGTAGAGTTGAATGGCATAGAGAACAGTGGAGTGGCATGGCGTAGAGTGACAGAGTGGCATAAAGTGGAGAAGAGTGGAGTAGTGTGTCATAGAATAGTGGAAGAAAGTGGCATGGAGTGGCATAGAGGGAGTTGCGTAGAGCGTTGTATAATGGAGCAGTGTTGTAGAGTGGCACAGAGTGGAGTAGAGTGCTGTAGAGTGGGGTGGCATAGAGTGTCAGAGTGGACTTAAGTATAATGGAGTAGAGCGTCAGAGTTGAGTGTCGTAGAGTGAAGTGGCGTAAAGTACAGTGGTGCAGAGAAGATTGGCATAGAGTGCAGTAGCATAGAGTACATTGGCATTGAGTAAAGTGGTGTAGAGTGCATTGGCATAGAGTGCAATGATGTAGAGTACAGTGTAGTGGGGTAGAGTAGAGTAATGCAGAGTAGAGTGCAGTGGCGTAGGGTGCAGTGGCATAGAGTATATTGTTTCAGCGTAGAGTGAAGTGGAGTAGAGTGGAGTGGTGCAGGGTAAAGTGGTGCAAGGTATAGTGCAGAGGTATAGAGTGGCGTAGAGTGGTGCAAGGTATAGTGCAGAGGTATAGAGTGGCGTAGTGTGAAGTGGCATAGAGTAGACTGGTGTAGATTGCAGTGGCATGGAGTGCAGTGGTGCAGACTAGATTAAAGTGGCCTGGACTGTTGCAGAGTTTAGTGGCATAGAGTGCATTGGCGTAGAGCACAGTAGAGTGGCGTAGAGTTGAGTGGTGCAGAGTAGAGTGCAGTAGCAGAGACCGGTGCAGAGAATAGTGGTGCAGAGTAGAGTGGTGCAGAGTAGAGTGGCGCAGAGTAGAGTGGCGCAGAGTAGAGTGGCGCAGAGTAGAGTGCCGCAGAGTAGAGTGGCGCAGAGTAGAGTGGCGCAGAGTAGAGTGGTGCAGAGTAGAGTGGCGCAGAGCAGAGTGGCGGAGATTGCAGTGACGTAGCATGCAGTGGTGAAGAGTAGAGTGGAGTTGATTTCAGTGCCGGAGAATGCAGTCTTGCAGAGTAGAGTGGCATAGAGTGCAGAGGCGTAGAGTAGAGTGGCGCAGAGTAAAATGGTGCACAGGAGAGTGGTGCAGAGAGCAGCGGTGTAGAGTACAGTGGTGCAGAGTAGAATAGAGTGGCGTAGAGTGCAGTGACGCAAAGCGCAATGGTGTAGAGTGGCGTAGCGTGCAGTGGCCTTGTGTGCATCTGCATATATTGCAGTGGTGCACAGCGTTGTAGAGTATAGTGACAGAGTGAAGTGGTGAAGAGTAGTTGGCATAGAGTGCAGTGGCATAAAGTGCATTGGTTTTGAGTAAAGTGGCATTGAGTGCATTGGTATAGAGTGCAGTGGTTTAAAGTAGAGTGGCATAGAGCATAGTAGCATAGACTAGAGTGGTGCATAGTAGAGTGGCGTAAAGTGGTGCAGCGTAGAGTGCAGTGGCCAAGATTAGAGTGGAGTAGAGGGCACTGACAGAGTAGAGTAGAGAGGTGTAGAATGAAGTGGCATAGAGTGCAGTGTCAGAGTGCAGTGGTACACAGTAGATTAGAGTGGCATAGATTCTAGTGGCGTTCAGTGCATTGGCATAGAGTGCACTGGCGTAGAGTGCGTTGGCGTATAGTTGAGCGGCGTAGAGTGGTGCAGAGTAGAGTGCAGTGGGATAGAGTGTAATAGTGCTGAGTAGAGTGGCATAGAGTTCAGTGGTGGCGAGCGCAGTATTGCAGAGTAGAATGTTTTAGAGCTTACTGGTGTAGAGTGCAGTAGTGTAGAGTGGTACAGAGTAAACTGATGAGTGCTATGATGTAGAGTAGAGTGACAGAGTGCAGTTGCATAGAGTGTTGTAGCATATAATGGCATAGAGTGCAGTGGTGCCGAGTAGATTGGCGTAGAGTGCATTGCCAGTAGAGTGTATTGGTTTTTAGTAAAGTGGTATAGAGCGCACTGGCGTGGAGTGCAGTGGCATAGAGTGTAGAGGCGTAGAATTGAGCGGTGTGAAGAACAGGGTAGCTTGCAGTGACGTAGAATGGAGTGGTGTAGAGTGGAGTGGTGTAGAGTGGATTTGCACAGAGTGGAATAGAGTGGTGTAGAGTAGATTGTTTCAGAGTAGAGTGCAGTGTCAGGGTGAAGAGTAGATTAGAGTGGCTTCGAGTGGATTGGCATAGAGGTCAGCAGCGTAGGGTGAAGCGTTGCAGAGTAAAGTGGCAGAGTATAGTGGCGTACAGTGCATTGTCGTAGAGTGCAGTAGTGTGGTGTAGAGTAGAGTGGTGCAGAGTAGAGTGCAGTGGCACAAAGTGCAGTGGTGCAGAGAAAAGTGGCATATAGGGTGAGTTGTGCCGAGTAGAGGGGAGTGGTGCAAGGTAGAGTGCAGTAGAGTGGAGGGATGCAGAGTGTAGTGGTGTAGAGTAGAGTGGTTCAGAGTAGAGTGCAGTGGCATAGAGTGCAGTGGCATGGAGTTCAGTGACAGAGAGTGCAGTGTTGTAGAGTGGCATAGAGTTCAGTGACAGAGTGCAGTGTTGTGAGTAGACTGTTGTAGATTGCAGTGGTCTATAGTAGAGGGACATGGAGTGCATTAGCATGGAGTGCAGTAGTGTAGAGTGGTGCAGAGTAGAGTGGCATAGAGAACAGAGGCATAGAGTACAGTGGTGCAGAGTAGAATACAGTGGCGTAGAGTGCAATGGCATAGAGTGCAGTGGCATATAGTGCAGTAGCGTAAAGTGTTGCAGAGTATTATGGCATAGAGTGCAGTGGTACATAGTAGATTGCCATAGAGTGCAGTGGCGCACCGTGTATTGGTTTTGAGTAAAGTAGTGTAGAGTGCATTGCTGTAGAGTGAGAGTGATGCAGAGTAGAGTGCAGTGGCGCAGAGCAGAGTGCAGTGGCACAGAGTAGAGTGGCATGGAGTGGCACAGATTGAAGTTGCGCAGAGTGCAGCGCCGCTGAGTAGATTGTTTCAGAGTAGAGTGGAGTGGTGCACAGTAAAGTACAGTGGCATAGAGTGGCACAGAGTGCAAAGTAGATTAGAATGATGTAGAGTGGATTGTCTTAGAGTACACTAGCTTAGAGTGGAGTGGTACAGAGTAGAGTGCATTGACAGAGTGCAGTGGCATAGAGTGCAGTGTTGCAGAGTAGAGTGGCGTAGAGTAATGTGGTGCAGAGTGGAGCGGTGTAGAGTGCAGTGGTGCATAGTAGAGTAGTATCGGGTAGAGTGAATTGGCATAGAGTGGTGTAGAGTAGAGAGGCGTAGATAGAAGTGGCATGGAGTGGTGGAGACTAGAGTGCAGTGATGCAGTGTGGAGTGGTGCAGAGTAGACTTCATTGGGGTGGATGGTGCAGAGTAAAGTGGAGTTCGTTAAAGTGAAGTATGCATGGTGTGGTAGCCTACTGCCATAACAGACAACACATCTTCAATTGAAATGACCATTACATTTGCACAGATATGCAGTTTTACGGATAAAAGTATATAGCGCATAAACGATAATGTGAGGAAATGTCATCACCTAGTGCATTGATGTTTTGATCGTATTAAAATATTTGTTTCCACCACACTTCAGAATTACAATAAAAAATACTTCATTTGTGCTTTTCCAATTGTGATATATTCTGAAATATATGCACAGTTCATTTACAGACATTTAAATTTTGTTGTGTCCTAGAAAAAAAAATATTGTACAGCCTTTTTTCAAGTACACCACCAGTAGCCAGCATGACTGTCGCATAAATTCTCTCACTTTGAAGTCAGAGAAAGAAAAGTAAACACCAAGCTCCCTGGAATACAGAGCCTGACATTTGACCTCTATCTTTGAATGCGCAGCAAATGTGATAAGATAAGAACAAAATTTAAAGGATTGTTTAGAGAAATCCAGGATTGGTGGAAGAATACTGTAAATAGGTTTTTTGGGCAACGGAAGGGACAAACTCAACCTGGACAGCCTTAAACAAATAGATCCAGCAAATACAAAGCAAGCAAATGTGAGTTACAAACCACAAAGTCAATGGTAAACAACGGGCGGAATGCATTCCCAGGGAAACTTTCTGAATGTCCCCAAGATGTTCTTAGCAAACCAGATAGCTCGCTTTCTAAAGCGGTTGTGTAATGCTACGTGTGTCATCTGCACGACCAACGGGGCCCAGCAGCATCAGTAGTCTTAAAACGAGTCCATTACCATAGTTTAGATAATGAGCCAGTAGGCCTAGTCTGGTTTAATAGAGACATAAATCACACCTGGCCCATCTTCCACCACACCGCTCATAACATGGGAATGCTATTTTTCGTTTCTCACCGTGGGAAAACACTTACTCTTACCTTTAAGAGCAGTAGGTTTATGTGGCTTTGCAGGGTGTAACCAACTGCAAAATGTTTGTGAATACCTGCTAACTTACAGGTTCACAGCTTTTCACCGCCTATGGCATGGCTACTTTCCTCCTTTTTTAAAGCCCCCTCTCCAGCCACTACCCTGAAATACAGTAGGGTGGGCAATCTACTGCTCTGTCAGTTTATGTCCACAGTACGTAGTACAGTCTATGGGTTCAAATGTCTGCTAAACCGGATTCTGTGAATTTGGACCAAGATATTACCGCTCGCAGATGACTCCCAAATTTATTTTCAGAAACGTGACTACCACTCATCTGACCACAAAGTTTTGCGAGCTCGGTCCTGTGTGCACTTCAAAACTGTACCGTAAGGTAGCAAAACTAAGAAACATGGGTCGGTCAGGTCCTAATGCAAGCAGGGAAAATAGACCGCCATGTGTACGGTTTGGTATTGAAATACAGCCATAACAGGCAGGGCCGGTTCTAGGATATTTGGGGCCTTTGACCAGTGGCATAACGAAACTTCAGGGGGCCCCCCTGCAGGGTACATGGAGGGGCCCCCTCCAGACTCAATCTGGAGCTCTCCAGCCGAAGTGCGGTGCTGAGGGGGCCCCCTGGAGGTTGGGGCCCCCCCGCACCACGGGGGCAGCGGGGGCCTGTGTTACACCCCTGCCCTGGGCCGAAAGGGAATGTGCGAGGCCCCTCTAATTTGCACAAGTGACACCTTCTGGGCTCGTAAAGCTGCTTTGTGGAGACTCTTCCTGGGCAGCAGCTCCTCCTCTCAGCCACCTACAAGCACCTCTTTTACAGCCCATTTCAGGCTGAAGGTGTGAGAATTGCTTGAGGGCTGAGAGTTAAACCTGTGGGCGCTTAAGTGCTGGACAGAGGGCCTCCGGCAGTGTCTGAATGTGCAGCCGGGCGGGAGGCCTAATTGCAGTACACACCTGCAAAATGTGTCTCCTGGCAACTGGGACACCATCCCTAAGAGGCCCTGGGAGGGCCCCCTCCCCTCCCTCTCATGGGCCCAGTTGCAAAGAGACGCGTTTCTTTCAATTGAATCTGCCGTGTGTTAAACTGGTGCAGGGCCCCATGCTGATGGGCTGAGTGTGAGGCCTGGGCAGCTGTCCACACTGCCCATGCCTAGCGCCGGCCCTGATAACAGGAGGGTAGAGGGTCCCTGATCCCTGGACACCGGTGGGGAGAGGGCGGGGACAATGCTGGTGGCATGCCAGCGCTGCACTAAACAATTAAAAGCAGGTTCTCTTCTTGTTCCATAATATTTGAATACACAAGACGTGTCCCTATAGTTTACAAGATATCTTTAAGTGCTCAAAAAGTGACGCACCTTTAACCACGAAGCTCGTCTTTTACAACGCGGTCTTCAAAATAACTGCTCTTAGTGGATTAAATGATCCTGTATTTTCTTTCAGAACAAAACATTTGTATTTGAAGAGGAGCAGTGCCCTCCAGTGGTTTACAGTTGAAGTGCAGTCACAGTAGATCTGGTAGTTTTGTGGAAAGATATTAACACGGACTGAATAATTCTCTTCATTTTCCGACAACAGTTTATATTGAGTGAGTAGGAGTAGTTAGCTAAAAAAATATATATATATTCTTCGATTTTATGCAGGGTCACACAATGAAATATTAATTCGTAGCAGGATTACTTTTATGGGTCCTGCTTTTTTTTTTGTTGAATAAACATTCTTGCATCGCCGCTGACTAGTCATTCATTTGAAATGACATCAAGACAGTTTCCTGTATCCCCATACACAAAGAAAAGTGTTTCGAGCCAATGACTAAATCATAGAAGTGTCAATTAATAATCCTCAGGGTATGCTAGCAGGCAATCCGTCATTAGGACGTGTCTTGCAGTACTCTCCGATTGGCGGCGGTGCGACTTCCGGGTGCACGTTTCTCACATCCACTGCAAACTTGCTCCACTGCTCCAAGGTGACTTTTTTTGAGTCCTTCAGAATTAATCTCTAGCCTAAGACCCCCACACTCCCTCTACATCAGAGATAGGTGTAGGGTAAGCCAAGGCCTCACTGCTGCCAGAGGCCCTTCTCTCTACATAATGGATAGAGGCTTCACACGCTTACTTATTTTTTACACTGATTCCAAACAGATTATGTTTCAGTTTTAGGTCGGATGCAGCCAAAGACCTCATGTCTTGAGCAACTAAAGAGGGGCTTTGGGTCAGACCACTTCAGCCATTGATTGCAATGGGTCAGCACCATATAAACACAGCGTCGATGAAGTGTCCTCCACATCTACATCAGTGCAGAGGAGTGCAATGGGTCAGCACCATATAAACACAGCATCGATGAAGTGTCCTCCGCATCTACATCAGTGCAGAGGAGTGGCGGACGGTGTTGTGTCTCGGGCCCTAGGCCCGCATGTGAGGACAAGGACCACACAGACACGATAGTATGTTACTGTAAACTGGCCACAAGCACGTGCACCCGGGCCCTTTTATTAACAGGCTCACGTCACTCGTGACGCCTGTGATGGATGGGTGTCAGGTGTATGTGTATCCAGCCCTCGAGGGAGTGGCTGGAAAGACCAGTGCCTGCTGAGACACTAGAACGTGTCCAGCAGGACACAACATTCCTCCCAAATTTTAATGAAGACAAAACAAACACTAGTCCAACCCGTAGGGGTAAACAACAATTAACTATACACCACAGGGTCCATCAGCTTCTCGTGTCAGGCAGCAGGAAGACAGCAGACAGGGGCTGGTGACTCTGACTGCAGCAGGACGATCTCGGCAGGCACTCATAATTTAACCTGAGTGGTTCAGGACACGAACGCTGGCTTGGAGACGTCAGCTGCATCCTAGCAGCATACCAGTGAGAACATGTCTTTAGGTCCGGCCTTGCTCCACTCCGCTGACATTGAGGATGGTCTGTGGTGGGGTCTAACAGTTCATTAAAACAGAGTGCGTCAAGAGCATGGTTGGAGTCCATTGTGAAAGTTCACGAAGGTGTTGCTGGATCGACTGAAGTTTCTGTTAGACTACTTTGCTGTATCCGGTAACCCGTCGGTGGGGCAATGTCTCGTCCAACTCTCCCGCCTGGGGAGGTCCTTTGTCGGGTTTGCCACGGGACTGTTAGTGGGCTGCGCTGGGGCTGCGTGTGTGCCAACGTGGGGCAGCTGCAAGACCACCGAGGAGCCAGTACCCAGTCGCTCGCACAAACCTCAGGGGTGTATGAGTCTTGGTCAAAACATGCTCTCGCTGCCGCAGTTCAGGTGTAAGCCAGGTTAGCAGGTAGCCTCTGGGTCTTCTTGTCGGCGGGCGTGGCAACGGTGTAGGACTCCAGTCCATCGGTACTCTGGAGATGGTAGTGTTTGACGCATTTGACGAGGACTGGCGTGACGGCATTGCCAGTCGTGTGGTGAATCTGGACAACAGTTGGTGACTACTTGCCGTGATGGTTGCCGGCCTTTGTTCTTGAGTCAATCACCTCGAGTGGGGATGGCCAGGTGCCTCCATTTCCTTTGGGGAGGCAGTTACATCCGTGCACTTGGACTCCTTGGGCTACTAGAACGTTGGTGACAGTGGCATGATGGACATGCTGAGAAACGTGAAGCATGAGACTCTGTTCGCGCATGCTTGCGGCTTACTCTCAGTCTCCCGCTGGGCGGTCGCCAGGTCATTCTCTGGTTGTCACCCCCTTCACTTGCTGTTGGTATGTCGGGATGCGCTCCTTTAGCAGCTCGGGTTCTCTTCAACGTCCGGCCAGGCCACCCACGACTTCCCCTCCTGAACTTGGTCTGCTGTCCGATTCGGAGTGTAGACCCTCCGGTCACACTTCCACATTTCCTGCTGAGTGCGGTGTCATGCACATGGCAATGATGATGTAGTTGCCATAGGACCTGGACGACAGGTGGTGACGATCTTCTAGGATATGAGGTTTCTAGAGGGACTTCGCAGCTACACGTCTCTGCCTTGCTGAGGCTGTTCTTTCACCTCTGGCATCTGCGGTCAGGAGCAGGTTGCCGTCTGACTTGGACTGCCGACACTCTGGGATGGACAGTCGCACTGGGAAGCGTTGGGGAGAGACGCGGTTCGCGCTTGCTGCGGCTTACGTTTGGTTCTCCCACGGGGCTGTCTCCAGGGACGTCGTTCCGCCTTGGTGGCTGTCTGGTGTCTCTGGGTGTGCTCTTGGCTTGTGGTGCTACGAGTCCTCGTGCTTCTCCTCTTGTTCTCCCTAGCGCACCTGTGTTTGTCCGGTTCTTCATGGTGACAGGATTGTCGCTCTTCTTTTCGATTCTTCTTCCGGGTGCAGTCGCATTCACCTTCTTCCAATCAGGCCAACTGGGCCTATCAACTTTGACGGTCTCTGGACCATGCGGGTGAGACTTCCAGTCGCTCTTCTTCCTGAGTGCTGGGTGGCGTACAGCCACTTGACGTCTGCATTTCTTCTTCAAGGATTTCCACGGTGGTCCGCTGCAGGGATGGCAGGTTCCCTCTTCTCCTCAACTCAAAATGGGGGGACACTGTTCCGTAGGTGGGGGTGCCAGGGGTCACCCACTCAACCCAATGAAAAAGAGAAAGAGAAAGAAAAAGACAAGAGATAGTCCTAGGTCTAGAACCCACTGGTCCGAGGCAAGAACAAGTCTGGTCTCTTTTGCCCTCACACACCCCGAAGGATGTCATGCTTCATCATCGGGCGTTTGCTCCTCGTCGGGCCGGCGCTGCAATGCCCTACGGGTCCCCCGAAGGGTCACTTTAGCGGAGATCTTTTGAGAACTGCCGTCAGATGGGTGTGTGGGGTGAGTCCTATGAGGAGGGTGAGAGAGTGTGTGTAAGTTAAAACTGGCTAAGGGTTACCAAAAGGGGATATTTATTGTGGCGGTACCCTTGTCAGGATAAAAAACCAGAAGGTGGAGAAGTGTGGCTCAATGGTTAGAGCGGCAGACCCTGATGCAGAGATCTGGCCCGGGACCAGGGTTCAATTCCCGCCTCGGCGGGTCTTGGGCTCAATTTCCTCGGACCTGATAATTCTCGCCTCGGTGCCTATTCTAATCATGGGTCCCACTCTGGAACTCTGGGCAATAGCTTGCTTAATCTCCACAACGGCCCCAACAGCGCTGGGATGCCTGGCTTCACTTTGGGGGTGCCCAGGAGTGGACATTTCACAGGGAAAAGCCAGGAAGGGTTCCACAGCGGTATGCGTACAGCGCCAGGACACCCCTTTGGGGGTATAAGTGCGCTTTACAAGTACAAATTTCATTTCATTTCAAGGTGGTGTGTTACTTCAGTAGGCGTAATGTGCCCAGGTAACTAAAAGATCGACATGTTTCGCACCTGGTTGGTCACAATGATCCGTGGCGCTTCATCAGGACCAAAAAACAAGTTGTGGTGTAAAAGTGCTAGTGAGTAAAAGGGAAAAACGACCCTCTGTGAGGTCAGGGCGGGCCACAACTGTGTACCCTACAGTTAGGCTACAACTAAATAGTTGATCCGCTACTGATGTGACCTAAAGTCAAATGGAGAATTGCTCCATGGGCTAGGGGCGTAGGTAGCCCGCACCTTTACGGGGGTTTTGCTAGAATGCTGGCTCTCAGCATCTACCCGTCTATACGCCTGCCCGAGTTTGCTAAAACGTGACAGGCATCCATGTTTGAGTGCACGTCGAAGAGTCATATAAACGCGGAAATATACTATTTTACAGCTACATTTATTCTTGAAACACAAAATAAATATGGGTAAATACCAATAAGATGGCCCAAAAATAAATATGGATAAATGCAGACGGAAATGTTAAAAAAATAAATACCACAAAACCGGGAGCCCCATTTATGAATGCCAAGAAAATAGTAAAAGTGTACGTTTACATTTGTGAATCCGGCACTAAACATGTCTGTTTGTTTTCTGTCAGATGCTGTGGTGAAGTAAGTAAACATGTTATCTCAAGTACGATATTGTGTTGCATGGAATTTGTTCTCACCAGTATTGCAGAGTTACAAATGTGAGCATTTTATATTCTGATATCTTGTTACAGTACATTGCACAATCCTAGGTTCTAGTCAGCGCCACTGGAATTATGCAATTTTATGGCTGTGGTATTTTCCACAAAATTATGGATTTGCCGCATTTGCCACATAATCTATCATCTGCTGCATAATCTGCAGATAAAAAAAAAATTCTAGGACAAAAGGATCAAAAGTTACTAAAAACTGCTGCAATACATGTAGCAGCACAGTTGAATACCCTTTGCAAAAGTTGACTGTTCACCTTTCAGTTGCTTATTGCTATACTTGTGTGTTAAACTAGGACTGATGAGGTGCAACCTAGGCCCAGGCAGAGTTAACAAGTGTAAAAAAAAAAAAGACAAAATAGTGAAGTAATACTATCACAAAATGGTGTCACATTTCACCACATAATTTGCCTTTTCTTGTTGCATAATTTAGTCAATTTATGACCAGAGAGAAGCTAAGGCACTTTATGGAGCATTCAGTTCAGACTGGTACAAAACCAAACCATGGCTGGCGTATTCTGTTAATCTGGATGATTGCTTTTGTTTTCCTGTTTGCCTCTGCACCCACATCCATAATATAGGCGGGCTAGGAGGCAAAATGATTCCCTTGTTTGTATGAGGTCATGCCCCATGCAATTGAGGGAATGTCCTATGAATATAGCGCTGGCTATCCATGCATGTCAGCACTATCAGTGCTACAGAAGGGGCTGCACAAGCATCTGTGGCCACTTCTGTAACCGGGGCACTCTGTGTAACACAGTCACAGAAGGTTACCTGTGTGACTGCATTTACTGGTTTTACACATATCAGGTATAAAAACTGCTCTTCGATGTCAACAATACTGCTTTCTTTTTCTTCCAAATATGTTTTGCTGGTTCTTAAACTTTTATATCAATGAAAGTATTCCGCGAAAGAATGACATGAAAACAGTCACAAAGCTCACTGTATGCAAAGAAATAGGTGGTGGGCAAATTGCAAGGAGTAAGTAGCCAGTCTTCCTAGTGCGAAATGTCAAGGCTTAGGTGTGGTAACAGGGACCTTGAACTACTATTATAATCTGTTTGGAATCCAGGTGCATTTGTTGAAGCCTGGCCTGATGGAAATTATAAGGGTTAGGGCTGTTGACTATAGACATTCACTTTTACTCTCAAATAACTCTCAAGATGCACAGTATGCCTGTTTGGAAGAAAATATATACTGTCAATCTTGGGCTTGTAGGCTACCTCCAGAATTGACAAATATTGGGCCCATGTGGACCATCCAGATGAAAATTTCTGGAACCGGGCCTGCTTGCGTACTGCCTAATTTCCAATCATATCCTGCCCTGGTAGCCCTATTTTTGTCTTCCGTTTGATCCCTGCACTGTTTCTTAAATCCCTTAGTGGTAAAAACTATCAATGACACCCCCCCCACCCCTGTTTCTTTTATTGTCAACTCAACCTTATCATAACTCAGTTTACCAGAGGTGGTGCAGAGTCTGACAGGTATCCATGTCCTGGACTCATGTACTCTCTTCTTGCCCCCTTCTGCTATCCCACTCTTCTCGGAGGTTGCATCCCAGTTCAAAATGGTAAAGCACAGGAGGGATGATTTGTGCCAGAATGGTTTGCTGTGCTCCAAGATGGCCTCTGTTCGAAGCCATGCACACTGCTCGGTGAAGCAAGAATCTACCCCCAGTACAGCAGAAATAAGCAGCACATTTACCTGAGCTGCCATGAGTCTAGCTACCCGTGTCATACTTCTTAGAACACCCATGGGCCGCAGCAAACCACGCTTCCTCCCTTCCCATATATTCCATTACTATGATCTGCAGTTCAGTGAGGCTTACATGTTACTGCTGCTCCTTCCTGTATTTCTCCTTGTCCCCACCTTATAGCATGTCTCTGTCCATTCCTCAACCGTTCTAGTGTCCCCACCCCAATTCAAAGACTTTGCTGAACCCCAGCCCATGAATTTCCGTGGCCAGACTCTGCACTACACTGGGGTGCCAAGGTAGCTGCCACCTTCAGGGGCAGCTCTCTGGGCATCAAGCACGCTAGAAAGAAGACCCAAAAAGTGAATGCGAAAACTACATTTTCTGTGTTCCTTTGCCTTTCGTGGAGCCTGAAACAACCACTGGGTTCTTTCTTACCACGCCCACGGAGCTGTAGGCTTTTGTGAAGTTTAATCCGTAATAGCTGCAGTTATTTGATACCACATAGGACACTTACATTTTGCTTTGCGAATGGTGTTTGCATGGCGAGGTTCCCTGGAGCTAGTCTCTGCGACAAAGTTTGAAAACCTTTGCTGACTCTCCATGGTGGAACTCTGCATCCAGTAGCAACGTACGGTTACCTTTTGAGTCACAACCCAGTTTTTGGAACTTTATAGGACAGCCCTCATTTGAGCCAAACCTTTTGGTGATTTTGGGAATTTGGAACACTGACTTGGAACAAACCGTCAAGATCCATAGAGCGTTAACATATGAGCGATAACTAAGAGTGGAATCCTGCCACTGGGAATATTACATTCATGTGTGTGGACACACTTGTTCGGAAACTAAGACAGCATTCCGCGCATTTGATGTTGTTGGAAGTCAATCCCAAATACAGTAATCTCTGCTGGAGATTAGTCTGTATTTCAGCATTTTGTTTCTGTTGTTGAAAGACAATACCTTGAGAGCTGGATGCAAATATACAGCCTTCAAAAGAATCACAAAAAATACTTTCCCTTAAGTTATAAGGTGTAGAATATTTTCTTCGCTGTAAGAGGTGTAGGAAATATACAGAATATGTGCTCTCCCAAAAGGACTATGGATCGGGTCACTGTGCACCACTTTGGCTAGTTCTATTGTTAGTGAAGCAGGTGAGGGATGCTGAACGAAGTGGGGCTTCACTGCCCTTTCTGCCTGGGGACTGCACCTCTTGCTATCCTGATTTGTTTTCACCAACTTCATGGATCACCTTTAAACAGGACAGTGGACTTCTGCCTTATGCCTCACGAGTGGCCTCATGAAAAAAGAGAGTGAAAATATTAATTTCATTAATCTTTTTGTGGGTTTGATGGGGTTTTACAACAAGGGATCGGTGATGCTTAAAACTGCTTGCCAGTCAGTTTGGATGCCCCTTCTGCCCCCAAAAGCATGTTTTTGAAGATTATCCACTCATGTGGGGAGCCAGAGTTCATCTTTGCATGCTCCCAAGTCGTTCTACTTGTTGTGCATATGTAACTTTAGACACTTTCTGTCTCATCACCACTGATTCACAGTTTCAGAAATAAAATAGACAATTCTTTATTTTCTCTACCTAACTGTACTTATATGTACCTATGTGGTGCATATATCTTCAAGGTACATAGATATGGAGTTAGGAATAGTAAATATATACTTCCCCTATGTGCACTTCTCTTTCAATATTTTGTCCCTCGATATACTGTCCTTGAGATTCTTGTACCACAATATTGGGATGTCGATATTCAGTAGTACAATCATTATGAGGGATGGTTTTCAACTCGTGTTTTGAATCAATCAGATCGGTCAATAATGTCCATCTCAACTGGGAAATATTCTAAAAGATTTGCACACCAGTTAGGCAAATACTGAGGGGAATGAGGCTTTCTAGACAGTAGTCCAAGCTCTGCCATCCTGACTGCCTCTGCCTCCCAAGACCCAATATTAGCACTAGTGAGGCAGCAAACTCGATGTCATAAGATACTGGTTTAGAGGAGGTTGGACAGGATTTAAAGATTACTCCAGGTCAAGAAAAATATGTTCTCGCATTTCAATGGGCTATAATTATGCCAATTAAAAAGTACTGCCTTTCCACGTGACATGATGATTTCCAACTGCCTGGATTCATGCAATCAATCAATGCAGAAGCCTGCACGGATTTCACACATATCTGCCTACACGTGCTTGTGACATCATCAAAAGAACAAATCACGGGGCGTGGACAAGATGGCGAGCGGGTAAGACGTGCTTTACATCGTCTCCCCGCTCCCGAGCGCCCAATTCAGCCCATTTCAACGAAGTGCAGCCCCCGAAGGTCCGAGATTAGGGGGGGTATACACCTCCAGCCTGGCAGCGCTATCTCATAAGGTGGAAGAGGGGCTGGAGGCTTGCTGGAGGACAAACTCGTGTCCGGCGTGGCCGCGGAGCGGAGTGAAGAACATGGCGGCCAGTCCCGGCTGGCTGAGAGGAGGCCACTAGAGGTGCCCGGCTGCAGAGATCCGGGGATGATGCTAGATCCTGGGGGGAACATAAGCGACCACTGACTGCGGCCGTCCCAGGTGGGGAGATCAGCGAGGTGCCTCGCGCGGAGCCCGGCAGCAGAGGAGAAATCACAGACGCCTGAGGGCGAGGCCCAGCAGACCACGCGGAGCCCGGATCTGGTGTGGCCGAGACTGCGCCGGGTGAAGTAGAGGTGCAACAGATCGCAGCGCAGAGGCATCGGCTAGAAACTCGACTAGCGCCCACGGTCCCACGTCGGGCGGCTCTGCACCCTCCGTGGAGGCAAGTGAGCTGTGGAAATAAAATCTATAATTATGCCCCTTCGCTGCCCTCTGCGCGATCTAATTATGCCCCTTTGCGCGATTAATAATTGCCCACATTAAAAGCCGACACCATTTTGTTTTTAATTCACCCTTTGGTGTCCCAAGACCCCGAGCACGAGCACGACACCCCTGCACCTGGTTTTCCTCATTTTCACCATCTGTCTCTGTGGTTTCTGCCAAGTCCGGGAAACCAGTACATGAGTTCCTGCTCCCCGCAGAGATGGTTCATGTTTCTGACATGAAGCACGAGCACAAACCCCCAAATGAGGAAGCCTTCCCCTTCCAACTGTCAGACTATTTCACATCGCAAGTCCCCTCACGAAGCCTAAGACACGCCCCCATTTCTTCACACTCTGCTCCTCTTGCTGAATCTTTGTTCTTCTATCTGCCACGACCTGTTTGTTCCTCTATTTTGCCTCGTGACCAAGACTGTATAAATATTCTGCTGTTGAAAATAAAGACCCCCACTTAAAGAGAGGGACTTGAGAGATTGCTCCTGTGCCCGCTTGGTGCTGGAAGCGCTCCCTTTAACTTGAGTTATTGGTCTTCTCCTCCATTTGAGCACCACGGACTCCTCGCTTTGCATTGACAAGAAATTATGATTTATTAAGCATAGAAATTCAGAAATGAGGTAATAAGTAAATTTAATTTACCACAGTAATTGGCGCCCGAACAGGGACATTCCCTTTCCCCCACGCGCCGGCGATATTGGACCCGGTACTGTCCCCTCCTGACCGTTGACGGACTTCAAAAGTGCACAACGCGGGGAATTCCCGCTAACTCCCTCGAGGCGAAGAGGGGGACCGACTGCGGCCCAGCATCCACACGAGGCGGTGAGGAAATAGCGGAACGTCCTGAACCAAAACCCAACCTGCGAAGCAGACGAGTCCGAGGTTCTACAAATCCCACCTTGAAACTGCGCGCCGCGTTTTCCCAAAATCTTCAAGAGGCCTTCCAGTTACTTTTCGGTGAGTACTGCTGAAAAGTATAAAAACGAACCCACAGCTTTTGTGGGGGCGGTAAAGATACGCGTTTTTTGGTTTCTCACCTATCTTTGGTGAGGACTACTAAAACTAGTATAAAAGACGGACTCACTACCTTGTGGGCACGGTAAAGATACATGTTTTTTGTGGGTTTCTCACTTATTTTGTGAGGACTACTAAACTAGTATAAAAGACGGACTCACCTCTTTCGTGGGTACGGTAAAGATATTTGTTCGGTTTATGTTTTTCTCACTTCTAAAATCTTTGAAAGTCTTGCCATCATGCCTATTTTCTCGAAAATACGTAAGATGGCAACCAAAGGAGTATTCTTGAGAAGGAAATTCCCCTTCCTCCTCGGGATACTCCAGGACACTTCATGTATGCAAAACATGGTGTCGGTGCACTTATTTATTGTGATCTATGGGTAGAATATACTAAAGACCTAGAACTCAGATATAGATGGCCTGAAAATGGTAGTTTTGCTACGGAGTGTATTATGAAATTAGAGGAACAGTTATGGAAGAAAAGAGAGTCCGCCAGTCACAGAGTGACTCAGTAGAATTATGGAGAAAAGAAGCCCATAGGAGGCAACAGAAGGAATTGCATAAAGTTGAAAAGGGTAAGAGAATGTCAGAGCAGGCCAAGAAAGAACAGTTACAAGAAATAGGGAAAGAAGTAGTTAGTGAAAGGAATAAAAGGGAACAATCAGCCATTTCTACTGGTTTTTCTCCTGTATTGCCATCTGCACCTGAAAACCTTAACATTGCATCAGCACAGCCTACAGCCCAACCACCAGAGGATACTTTTACTAATTTTCTCTTAGATACTCCACCACCCTATGAAGTTCCAGTCATTCAACACCCTCTGCCTCCGCCACCCCTTTCACAACATAACGCACCACCTCTCACTCCAGAAGGGGGTGCCGTAGGTCCAGACCCAGGTAAAACAATTCCCGACTGCCCCTATGACCCGACTCCGAGCAACACAGGGAGGCGGGCCGAATAAGTAAAATACTTCATGACTCCTGGGAAGAAATAAGACATCTACCAGCAATTGACACGTTTCTTCAAGCGGCCTCTGAGTTTCTTCGTACTGGAGAGAACTCACGAGCCATTAACGCTATGACTACAAGAAGATCACACCCTGTAAAAATGCACATGTATAGGTTCCTCCTTTGCGGTTTCATAAAACACATACAAGCAGAGGAAAGAAATGTACCAGTTTCACTTTTTGACTTATTAGATTCCGCATCCGACCACACTAGTCTAGAACTTATAAATGATGCACTAGACAGGTTCACCCGTAATGTGACCCGTATTCTGCAAAACTTGCAAACAAATGAAGAGAATAAGAAACTTGAGGAGGAAATTACTGAACCTACTGAAAAAGTCCTACCCGTTCGTTCTTCCGCCCCTAATTCACGAACACCCCCGCCTACATTCCTCCAAGGTCACTCTGAACGGTCATCTCCAGATGTGTTATTTGAAAATACATCCAATGCATTAGACTACTGGTTAGACCAGGAACCTCCGCTTACACTGGAGGAGGAGGAAATAGCCAGAACTGCGACCCTATGGGTCTCTCAATATAAGATATATGACAATGATCTCATAGCCCAGCTTTTTCTAGCATTACCACGCTCACATCAAAGATTAGCAAGTCTCTACATGGTACAACATCTCATCACACTCAATGACACTCATTTTAAACATGATCCAAGACTCGAAGATTTTCTGTCTGACTGCGCTGATAACATGTTCCTCCACAATAGTTCAGTTTTTCTTAACACATTTATAGATTTTAGGCAGAAATACCAGAAAGTGACTGGATATAGATCTCCCCATAATACGTGTGGATCAACTAATAGACTTCCTCAAACACGCCAGTTCCCCATGAGAGAGGTCCACCCCAGAGCTGACACGAATGGCGCGCTACAACGCGTCTTCATTTATGTACCCTTGACAAAACTTGAGTTACTAAGGATGAAAGAGATGGTTCCCTCCCACTCAAAGGATCCTGCTGGATTCTTTAAGGAATTAGGAGATGTATTAATGATGGGAACATATACTCTTTCTGATATCACAGCAATTCTGAAATTATTGTTGCCATCAGGTATATATGACAAACTAAGAGAAAAAGATTGGGAAGTAGCAGGTGAACACATTAAATGGACTGAACTTCAGAATGACGAAAACACTAGAGTAGCAGGTCAAGGTATAGGAGACAAACTAAAAGCACTTCCTGGCACTATTTTAAAGGTGCTACCACAGTTACTAACAGTGAAAAAGGAGGACTGGGATGCCATTTCCTCCTGCAAACAGAAACATGGTGAAGACATAGGAGATTATTACACTAGACTTGAAAAGTGTTTTGCGGTAAATAGCGGCCTTACGCCAACAAGTGAAGCTTACCCGCATCTGTTTGTTTCCAAATTAGTAGATAACGCCTTGCCAGCCATTAAGGACAGAGTACTAAAAGTAGAAAGTACCTGGCAAGCACATACACCTCCACAGGTGTTACAAATGCTACAATATCACCAGAATCGCATTAGGGATGAAGAAGAAAATGATAAGAAACGCATGAAAGACACAAAGATGAAAGCATTAGTAGCCCAAACTGCACCCCAGCGTCAACAGACACCAAGTAGCCAGACAAATATAAAAAGCACTTGTAATTATTGCAAAAAGATGGGACACTTCGTTAAAGATTGCCCTGTCTTAAAGCACAATTTGGCTACTGGTAAGACCCAGCCACGCCCATATCAGCCAAAACAGAATGATTCCCTAGACAGTTCAACACCTTCAGTTCCACTGACAACACAAATGGCCCAAATGAATATTATAGACAGCGCCTACACTGAATATTACCCAGATTTCTCATGATGTTGCCCAGAGAGAGAAGATGACAAACTGCCCCTAATCCCCATTCCAGTAGATCAGACAGGTCCATTTATAGAGGTCCGACTTCTTGGGGAGGATAGGAAGTTTCTACTAGACACTGGGGCCAGTAAAACAACAATAAGCCATCAAGAGGTCCCAGAGGCTCCTCTCTCGGGTTCAAAAAGTATTTCTCTGGGTTTCTCGGGACAACCTGTGACAAACGTCACGTCAAAGCCACTGCCCTTGCAGGTTGGTCCCCTCATGACAACTACAGATCTTATATTGACAAAATCATGTCCAGAAAACTTGCTTGGTATAAAAACATTGAAAGAATTAGGAGCTGTCATTGTTTGCTCACCTACAGATGTCAGACTATTTCTGCGAGATTTCAAGGGCCACTACACAAGTAGAGAATTAGATGAGCGTTTGAAAGATTTGCCACACACCCTGTGGGCCACTGATTCCACCACAGTAGGATGTATGGAAATAACACCTCACAAGGTTACACTGAAAGAGGGAGCCCAACTACCACGCATAAGGCAATACAAAATTCCACCTCAGGCTGAACAAGCATTAATGTTAATTATTCAGGACCTAATACAGTCAGGTGTGATTAAGGAAACAACTTCTAACATTTGCAATTCCCCTGTTTTACCAGTTCATAAAAAGTGGAACCAGGAACACCACCTGTCTACAGACTAGTGGTGGATTTGAGAGAGCTCAATAAATGTGTCGTTCCACAACACCCTGTGGTTCCAGACATCTCCACCCTACTCACAGCCATAGATGCGGAAGCAACGCATTTTTCAGTCATTGACTTGAAAAACGCATTCTTTAGCATACCTATTCACCCAGACAGTCAATACCTTTTGGCTTCTCCTTACAAGGACGAAGTTTCCAATTCACAAGAGCTCCTCAAGGTTTCACAGAGAGTCCAAGCGTATATAGCCAAGCATTAAAAAGACAACTAGATACTGTTCAAATGCCCACGGATACAGCCATACTACAATATGTTGATGATATCCTCATTACGGCCAGATCTGACGCAGCATGTGCTGAAGCATCACTACTAGTACTAGAATTCCTAGCTGCAAATGGCCATAAAGTTTCCCCTGGTAAGCTCCAATTTTGTTTACAGCAAGTGGCATACTTAGGGCACTTGCTGTCAAAGGAGGGTAGGCAGCTTACACAGGAACGCATCCAACTCATACAACAAATACCACAACCAACAACACAGAAACAAGTTCGAGCCTTTGTTGGTCTCACCTCATATTGTAGACAGTGGATCCCACAATTTGCACTCATTTCCAAACCGTTAGTGCAGCTGACAACACTCGAAGCTGGCGCTACTCCACAATTACCCTGGACAGATGAACACACGCAAGCCTTTCAGTCTCTTAAAAAAGCTATGTGTCAAGCCCCAGTGCTGGCAACACCTAATTACACCAAAGATTTTACATTATTTGTAACAGAAAACTCAGGTACAGCACTATCAGTTCTGACCCAACTTCAAGCAGACAAACATAAACCATGTGGTTATTTTTCAAGCACATTAGATCCAGTAGCACAAGCATTGCCTGCATGTCTAAAATCAGTAGCAGCTACTGCACAAGCTATTAGACAAAGCGATTCTATTGTATTGGGACATCATCTGATAGTTCAGGTCCCACACGCTGTAGAACTTCTGTTAAACAGAACACAAACACAGCATCTGACAATAGCCAGACTCACCGGATATGAGATGACACTTTTTCAGCCACACATTGAGATTAGACGCTGCAACATTTTAAACCCAGCAACACTGTTGCCACTGACCTCTCCTACTGAAGAAATTCACGATTGTATTGACATAATTGATTTAGTGACCAAACCAAGACCAGATTTACAAGATACTCCCCTTGCTAAGGCAGAAATGACACTCTTTGTTGATGGTTCATGTATGAGACTCCCCACAGGAGAATTAGCAGCAGCCTATGCCGTCACAAATGGTACAGACACTTTAGAAGCACACAAGATAGAGATACTGTCGGCACAGGCAGCAGAACTCATAGCCCTAACACGAGCATGTCACTTAGCAAAAGGAAAGTCAGTTAACATCTACATTGATTCACAATATGCCTTTGGAGTTGTACACAACTTCGGTACATTATGGAAAGAGAGAGGATTTCTCACATCACATGGGTTCAGAATACAGCATGCTACACTCATCACTGCCCTCTTAGAGGCCAGTCAGTTACCAGAGAAAATCGCAGTGCTAAAATGTAAAGCGCACACAAAAGGAACAGATGAAATATCAAAGGAAATGATTCTGCAGACAGTGCAGCCAAGTTAGCAGCAAACACAGAATTAAGTATACCACACCGCCAATATACAATACGAGACCCCTTTTCTGACATCCAGGATGTCCAAAGTCACGCCACACCACAGGAATTGCTAGAATGGAAGGAAAAAGGAGGGGTCCTTACAGATCAAGGCTGGATGACACCTGAAAGAGCAGTATGGTTTCTACCGGATGCCATGGTACAAGTTATGGTAAACACCATACATGGACCAGCACATCTGGGAGAAAAAGCAATGTTAGACAGCATACAGAATATATGGCACAACAAACATTTGAGAGCTGCAGCCAAACAAAAGTTAAAACGTGCATGATTTGTAATCAGTTCAACCCAGGAAAAGGCACAAAGGTGGAACAGGGAGGATTCCAACCCCTGACCATCCATTTGAAGTTCTCCAGATGGACTATATCCAGATGGAGAGATGTAGAGGTCACAAGTATGTGCTAGTTGTAGTGTGTGCTCTGACCAGATGGACAGAAGCCTATCCCGTCCCAGATTACACTGCAACGAAAACTGCTAAACAATTAGTTAGAGAGTTTTTCCGAGGTATGGGTTGCCCCGTGTCATCTACTCAGATAACGGCCAACCTTTTCCTCTGAACTCATGAAGCAAGTGTCTCTTCTGTTAGGGTACACTTGGAAGTTTCACTGTGTAAGACATCCTCATGCAGCAGGTCTAGTAGAAAGGCACAACCAAACTTTGAAGACAAAATTGGCCAAGATATGCACTGACAAAGGCGTGGACTGGATGGTAGCCTTACCGGTTGCCCTCTTCTACATGCGTATGGTAGCCCATTCCAGAACTGGCTTATCTCCATATGAAGTGGTCTTTGGCAGACCACCAAATATGTGGGGTACGCCAAGGCCTAAAAGAATAACTGATGTTGACAGTACTATGCTGACTGACTACCTGGCTTCCTTGATGTCTGCACTCCAATCTTGTCGTTCTCAGGTTGCTGCCACCTTCCCTGACAAAACCAACCCGGAAGAACACGCCATCCGACCCGGGGACTGGGTCCTCGTGAGGAACTTCGACCGGACCAGTCCCCTCCAGCCCAGGTGGAAGAAGCCAAGACTCGTACTACTAACAACACGGACAGCAGTGAAGGTCGAGGGCAGGAAGGGCTGGCTCCACGCAAGCCACTGCCGGAAACATTTTGGACAAAAAGACACTGTTGCTGATGGCCCTGCCAATCCCACTGACATTGTGACTGAACAATCTTTATTGCCTTTGGAACTAACCCCACAACAGGATTACAAATCAAAGTTAAGGTCTGCCATTCGGACTCTGGCTAATTAAGTCCATTGGGCGTCGGTCCAGTGGTGAAGCGGTTGGAGCATGGGAATGGATTTTAACACCTTGACTATGTGGGAGAAAAAAAAAAAATGAACTCTAGAAAAAGACATAATGGTCCTATTATATGTTTGACAGTATTATTTTTCCTCATGGCAGTTATGACGTGTCTTGGTTGGATTCTCCACACTGTTTTTCCCCAACACAACACACCTCTCATACACCCAACAGCACTCAGGAACACACCTATCACGACCTACCCCCTCATGAACAAGCCCATAGACTAGCCTTGCGAAACAATACCTTCATACAGATGCTACACCACACTCAGCAAGCCAGTAATAGCACCAATTGTTGGATATGTGGCCGCATCCCACCTCATCAGAAAAAGGGAGGGATGCCTCTTTTTCTTTCCCATTCTCTTATAATGGAACTTGTGAAGCCTGGTTCGCCCTAATAACAGCTGACGCTACTACCCCCACCTCCTGCCCTGACGGAAATAATTCATGCAAGAATGGGTGGCCTTGGGGGGATTTAAACAAGGTACTCAATACTGCATGTTACCCTAATAAGGAGGGAGATCCTCAGGCGACCGGTACAGTCCTAGAAAGTGAAGAATACAAGCAAGGGAACATGACCATGTCCTACAAGATGTTAAATACCAAACCTAAAAAGAATGCTGGTTCCCCTTCCATCTCGGTCTCACCAGTAAAAGGACACCTGTGCATCCAGAAAAATGGCTCTGTTCCATTAGGACACAGTGACTGTCATACCACTATAAGTTTTGAAGACAGAGGAAAGTCCTCATTTCTAGCATCTCGCCATACTTATTTCATCTGTGGCCAAACGGCCTATGTGCAGCTGCCCTTGAACTGGGGGGAACTTGCTATATAGCATTCCTGTTACCCCCTGTCTTTGTGGCCCCATCCACTTACCACAGAGACCTCCTAGTGCCCCATGTCAGACATAAAAGAACGATCGATACCTCCTTGGTTGACCAAACGGAAACCTCATGGGAACAGTATACAGATTTTAACAAAGGGTTCTTCTTCTTTGTTGGCCCTGTACAGAACAGCAAGCTTATACGCAGGTTGACAAGGACCTTAGAGGCTGTAGTAAACCAGACGGCGTCTGCCCTGGGGAGCTTAACCCAGGAGCAGTCTGCCATACGATTGGTTACTCTCCAAAATCGCCTTGTCCTTGACATCATCTTGGCTGACAGAGGCGGAGCCTGTAAAATTATAGGCTCTAGCTGCTGTATATTTATTCCTGATAATTCCCCATCTGTATACACGGCCATAACAAAATTACACAAGATAGCCGTAAGTTTACATCAAGAACCTGGCACTTGGACGTGGTCTGACTGGTTCTGGAAGATAATATCGTCCTGGGGATGGCAACTGCTGTCAGCAGCAGGCATAATATTCCTGATAATAACTGGATGCTGCCTTTGCATCCAATGTGGTCCTGCCCTATGCGGTCTATGCGCTGCAAAATGCATTCCTAAACCACTTGTCCAGCAGAGAGAAAGGGAAAGAATCATGTTACAAGAATGTATAAATGATCTCATGCAAATTGAGATATAATGTAGGTACACTCTGGGGCAAGGAGGGAATGTGGAAATAAAATCTATAATTATGCCCCTTCGCTGCCCTCTGCGCGATCTAATTATGCCCCTTTGCGCGATCCCCTTTGCGCGATTAATAATTGCCCACATTAAAAGCCGACACCATTTTGTTTTTAATTCACCCTTTGGTGTCCCAAGACCCCGAGCACGAGCACGACACCCCTGCACCTGGTTTTCCTCATTTTCACCATCTGTCTCTGTGGTTTCTGCCAAGTCCGGGAAACCAGTACATGAGTTCCTGCTCCCCCGCAGAGATGGTTCATGTTTCTGACATGAAGCACGAGCACAAACCCCCAAATGAGGAAGCCTTCCCCTTCCAACTGTCAGACTATTTCACATCGCAAGTCCCCTCACGAAGCCTAAGACACGCCCCCATTTCTTCACACTCTGCTCCTCTTGCTGAATCTTTGTTCCTCTATCTGCCACGACCTGTTTGTTCCTCTATTTTGCCTCGTGACCAAGACTGTATAAATATTCTGCTGTTGAAAATAAAGACCCCCACTTAAAGAGAGGGACTTGAGAGATTGCTCCTGTGCCCGCTTGGTGCTGGAAGCGCTCCCTTTAACTCGAGTTATTGGTCTTCTCCTCCTTCATTTGAGCACCACGGACTCCTCGCTTTGCATTGACAAGAAATTATGATTTATTAAGCATAGAAATTCAGAAATGAGGTAATAAGTAAATTTAATTTACCACAGTGCGTTGAGGTGGCCCTGTCAGAGTGCGGTCTAGAGGGCGGTGAGTGGCTCAAGCGACAGCGGCTGGGGCGGTGTTGCGGAAAACAGAAGGGTGTCGGCCGACCCGGCGGAGCATCGGCCAGACATGCTGGCTGGCGCTCGCGGGTTTGAGGGACGGAGCGCAGGCTGTGCCGGGTTTTGGCCCGGCGCTTCACAGCAAGCAGACACCAGAGTTGAGCAGGAGGGCGGAGTAGGCCGCGACCCGCGATCCGAGGCCGCGCTTGCCGCAGGGGGGCCAGACGATTTCGCAGACAGCCAGAGCTCTTTAGTGAGAAGGTTTACCTGCCGGAGGGAACGAGTCCCGTGGGGATCAGCTATCAGTGGAGGTGGTCTGCGAGAGCCCCGGGCCTAACAACGCACCGCGCTAAAGTGGCGCGGACAACGGGGCCTCTGTAAAGAAGCGCAAGTAGCAGCAATCGGAGCGTGACAAGAGCGGCTGGCCCCGGAGTCGGAACTGTGGAGAGCTGGGCTTCTGCGGCCCGATCCAGCGGGTTTTGGTACAGCGAAGAGGTGGGACCTAGCAGCTGCGGGGGCCGCAGGGGCATTTCACGGGACCCAAGTAGGGCCCAGCACATGGTCGTCATACACTCTGCGGAGCGGAGCTGAGCCGCAACACTGGGTCTGCTGGTGAGCAGCTGCAGCTGGAGGAGAGCAGTAGCCGAAGGCCAGAGGGTCCCGTCGAGCAAAAGAGTTCCACAGTCCATACGCCCATCGGGGCGGCTTCAGGCAGAGGTACGCTGGGGAGCGGGTGCAGTTGCGCTGATCGGGAGGGCATCGGAGTCTTCTTCCGCGGGGGCCCTCAGGCGACCAGTGGCTTCGTCAGCAGGCCCTAAACAACTGAAGACGGTCAACAGAGAAGACAGATACCAACGGGGGACGGGCACTGAACCCCCCCCCCCCGGGATCGAGAAGAGGACCCAGAAGCGACTGCGAGGGAGGAGGAGGCCATGTCCACAGTGAGGGGCAAGAAGGACAGAACTCTTAAAGTGATGCTCACCAAACTCCCTCCCATGGGCACGAGGGATGGGAGACTGTCCCCCACATCTCAAGCGAGATCGGAGACGGATGGCCAGGATGCCCCGATTCCACGCGCTTTTCTGGAATCGCTCTTTGGCACGCTACGAGATGACTTCCAGACACTAAAAGGGGAAATTTCAAGGGAGATGAAGGAAGTGCGACGAGACATTGACGCAGTGGGGGAAAGGGTGGCCTCCATTGAGGATCAGGAGCAAGCAAGAGAGGAGGAGGTAGAGCTATTGCAACAGGAGATCCTCAGGCTCAAAGAACAGCAGACAGATCTCCAAGCATACACGGAGGACTTAGAGAACCGGTCTCGCCGCAACAACATCCGCGTAAAAGGAGTGCCACTCAAGGAAGAAGAGCCGGACATCACCCTGTACTTGCAAGGTCTCTTCAGGAGCATATTGGAGGTCCCCCCAGACTATAAGATAAGAATAGATAGGGCTCATCGAGTGGGTCTTCCGCGTAGGGCGCTGGCACCCCCTCCAGACATATTGGCGTATCTGCCAGATTTCCAACTCAAAGAACGCATACTTAGAGCGGCCAGAGACAAACAGCCCCTACGATACCAAGACCATCCTATCGCTTTATTCCAGGACTTGGCCCTGATCACGCTTCAGAAACGCAGAGAGTTTCGGGTAGCTACGTCTCATCTACGGTCTCAAGGGATACAGTACTCGTGGGGGCACCCATTCCGACTTATCTTTAAATGGCAGGGCAAGCTCCATCAACTCAGGTCGCTACGGGACACCTGCAAGGTGTTGGGCATCAATGCCCCGCCCCAGGAAGAGGCCGGGAACAGCCAAGCTAAAACACCAAGAGAGAGATGGCATAAAGTCCCTGAACGGTGCAGCACGGAGAGGGCGACGAAGCCGGACCCCGCGACCATGGCGCACGAACGACAGGCGGTGCTGGAGATGTTGTCAAGAGGACATCCCCCCATGCTGATTCTTCGAATGACTGAGGGGCAGATAAGTGACACTACCTGGGCCGGGGGGGGCAGCGGTGGCATCTGACGGAAGCGGGGAGGCGGGAAGCCATAGCCACACGAAACTCCCAATTTTTTTAAACACTAAGGACATGCACACGAACCTGGCGGGTCCTGGACATTATGGGGTTCACAGGGGGAAATGGTTGGGGTTAGAGGGGGGGGGGGGACACTGGTATGCAGTTAAGTGGCAGGTTAGGGAGGGACAGATTGACGAGGAGCAGTGCAGGGGGAAGTTCGGAGAGGGGGGGAAGGGGGTACAGTACCAAGGACACCCCAACGACGAGGCTTACCCAAGCGAGCAATATGGCCCGACTCACTGGGAAAATCCTCACTCTCAATGTGAAAGGCCTTAACAACCCTATAAAAAGGAGGGCCATCCTTTCTTACCTGGAGAATTCGGAGGCGGGTATATGCCTTCTCCAGGAAACACATCTCCTAGCCCGGGATTGGTATCGGCTGAGATCCCGAGCCTTCCCGCATCAATTCTTTTCTTCCTCAGCAGCTAAAAAGGCAGGGTGGCTATCTTGGTGGCCAAGGAGTTCAAGGGAACTGTGGGGGAGAAGGTGGCCGAGATGAGGGGCAGGCTATTGGCTCATGCTTTCATGTTAGGTGCATACAAGGAGCCTATCGAGAGTATGTCCCCCTAACACAGGCCAAGCGAAATTTCTGCGATCAGCTCTCATGGATGTTCTGCACAGGGGGACGGCAAGACGATCATCGGGGGCGACTTGAATATAGTGATGGAGGCGACGCAGGATAGGTCTGGTACCCGGTACTCACAGGCTGGGGAGATGCCCCAGGAGGGTAGGGAATAGCTTCGGTCCACGGGTGTGGTGGATTTGTGGAGGGAGGCTCACCCACACTCGCCGCAATTTTCCTATTATTCACATGCGCACAAGACATATGCCAGATTGGACCACTTCCTGGGCACAGTTGAGGTTAACCAAATGGTAGACGAGGTGGACATGCGACCAGCGGCATTGTCTGATCATGATGCAGTGATGGTCTCCCTTCGAGTGCCACCACAACGGAAACCAAGGGGAGGGTGGCGGTTAAGGGAGTCGATGCTTTACAAGGAGGAGGTGAGATCACAAATAACTAGTTGCATTCAAGGGTACCTCACTGTTAACGATTCCCCTGACACTTCGATAGCTTCCATTTGGGGGGCCCTGAAGGCGGTAGTGAGAGGGGAGCTAATCGCGATCTCTGCGGCCGAGAATAAAGATCGCAAAGAAAAACGAGCTGAGCTTTCGGCACAGGTGCTGGAGTTAGAGAGGGTGCATAGCCGGACGGGAGCGCCGAGAGTGTGGCGGCAACTGAAGACGGCACGGGCACAACTGGCGGGTCTTGATCTAGACAGGGCTGAGTATGCAGCACTGAGGCTCAAACATTCCTACTTTAGCGGCAGGGACAAGACAGGACGGATGCTGGCAAATAAATTGCGGGCCCAGGACCAACAGACGAGGGTGCAGACCATAGAGACGGATGGGGGGGAGAAGCTGACGGACGACGAGGACATTGCGCGGACATTTCGGGACTTCTACATTGACTTATATGCCAGTGAAGATAAATCGCAGAGTTTGATAACCTCCTATTTACAGGGGATTCAGACAGCGGCGATAACCAGAGACCAAGCAGAGGCGCTAGACGCCCTGATCCGGATCGGAGGTTGTTATAGGGGCGATTGCCCGCCTGAAACCTCTTAAGTCGCCAGGGCCAGACGGCTTCTCGGGAGGGTTTTATAAAACCTTCTGCCACCTGCTCGCTCCAATCCTGACTCGACTATTTAATTCCTTCAAGGGGCCGGGCTCCATTTCTACAGACATGTTGGCGGCATCTATTGTGGTACTACCCAAGCCCGGGAAGGACAAGAAGCGGTGCAGCTCTTACCGCCCAGTGTCCCTACTCAAAGTAGATCTCAAATTGCTCACGGGCATCCTGGCGGCGAGACTGCCACCGGCGATGCCCGGCATCATAGAACCAGATTAAGCGGGCTTTATACAAAATCGTCAGAGATGGGGATAATACGAAACTGATCCTTCACCTGATAGATAAAGCCCACCGCACGAATATGGAGGCGTTATTAACGGTTGACGCCGAGAAAGCGTTCGACCGCGTAGACTGGGGGTTCCTAGAGAACACGCTGGTTCACTTTGGGATAGGGGATAGGTTTCGAGCCTGGGTAGCGGGCTGCTATGGCTCTCCCACCGCTTCCATCAGGGTCAACGGGATTTCGTCCTGCCCCTTCCCCATACAAAGGGGTACCAGACAGGGGTGCCCCCTTTCGCCCCTGCTGTTCGCGCTTTACATAGAGCCGTTGGCACAGCGGGTTCGGGACAACCCCAACATCAAGGGCATACCATTTGGAGGAGAGAGGCATACCCTAAGTCTCTTCGCAGATGATATTTTGGCTTCCCTTGAGACTCCGGAGCGGTCGGTGCCAGCGTTCTTGAGGGAATTGGAGAGGTTTGGGAGCGTGTCGGGATTCAAGATCAACGTGGGGAAATCGCAAATTCTAAGTCTAGCCGGGCCGCAGCAGGTTTCGGGGTTGGGCGGTTCTTGGGGATCCATCTGGCGAAGTCAATAACATACTTGGGGATAGAGCTGGCCCCGTCGGTACAACTCACGTTAGCCACGAATTATGATAGACTCACTAAGCTGATCATAAAAGACCTTCAGTCATGGAAGCAACACCAGCTATCCCTCATGGGCCAGGTGGCGGCAGTGAAGATGTCAACCCTACCGAAGGCATTATACCCGTTTCAGACACTGCCGGCCAAACCGCCGAGGGGGTTACTGGGGGCCTTACAGAAGGAGATCTCTCAATTCGTATGGGCGGGGGCGAGACCACGCATGCGCAGAGAACTGGGCTATCTGCGGGCAGAGGAGGGAGGGCTGGGAATTCCCAACCTAGAGGAGTATTATAGAGCATCCCAACTTCGTTATTTGGTCGAGTGGAGCCGAGCCGAATCGGAGAAGAGGTGGCTGTTTCAGGACAGAGCGCTAGCGCAGATCTCGCTATGGAAGGTCCCCTTCTTGAGAAAGGCTGACAGACCGCAAGGTTTGAGGGGCTCTCCCATCAGCAGAGCGACGATGGATGCCTGGGAGGGGGTGGCTATAGCGAAGAAGTCTACGTCCTTTCCCTCACCGATGACACCTCTGCTAGATAACAGGGACTTCACTCCGGGGATGGACAGTCGGGCCTTCCGAGAATGGCAAGACACAGCATGTAAAGCAGCAGGGCACATGTTCGACCTGGAGGGGTTTATTCCCTTCGCGTGGTTGCGGCAGGATGGCACACTCCCAGAGAAAGAGCGGTATCGATACATGCAGGTGCGGCATTGGCTTCTGCACCCAGATGTGCGCCCGAAAGTACACCGCAAATTGACGAGGTATGAAAAATGGCTAAACAACAAGACCTCAGATAAGAAATTGATCACGGAACTATATGACATGCTTCGCAAGCCGGCCCCCTCGGAGCCCACCCCCAGTCAGAGACGATGGACCAAGGAACTGGGTAGGGAGCTCACGGGGGGAGGAATGGGGGGACATATATTATAGAGCCAAACACACGGCGAGGAACACTGCTAGTAAAGAAACAGCGTATAAGATAACGACGTATTGGTATCTGACGCCAGTGAGACTGAACCAGGGCAATCAGGATCGCAGTCCGACGTGCTGGCGAGGATGCGGGGGGAAAGGTACCCTACCCCACTTGCTATGGGACTGTCCGACTCTGGCTAGGTATTGGCCGGCAATCTTGGACGACATTGACAGGCAGTTTGATACGCAGATCCCGAGGTTTCCAGCCTATGTAGTTCTGGGCTTGCCTAACCCTCTCACCTTTCCTCTGAGGTCCCGCAAAGGGAAGCAGATGGGCTTAGCGTTGGGGGCCGCGCTCCAGAATGTACTAACGTGGTGGGGCACGCCAACGGAACCCACTTACACGGGTTGGCTTCATAAATTATGGTACACCTTGAGGATGGAACGCATTCAGGCATCTCTCACGGGGGTCGAGTTTTGGAGAAGCATGGAAACCCCTCTTGTCCATATTGGCCAACGAATTCAATGAGATTTCTTGCACCAAATATCTTCGCCTACTTCGACTAACAGCATGGGAAGACGCTTCGGAAAGAGGGCGACGGCTCATGGACCAAATCCTGACCTTCAAGTGATGATACTAGGCGGGAAAGGGGGCAACTGCATACCAGTGGGGGGGAGCGGGGGGAGGGAGTTTCATTGTTTCAGTGTTTAAGGTTAAGGACATCAGCTCCGATCCTCCATCGGCCATGCTGAGGTACATGTTAGCGAATGGAATGTCTTGTAACAGCATTGCGAAGCATACTGGATATCGGAGACGCATCAGTTCATGGGGGGTGGAGGGCTGGGTTATTTCTTGCAGTTCAGGGTATAATGGAAAACTGATCTACGAATGTATGTGCAATGAAACTGCTAATAAAACAGAGTTGAACCTAAAAAGAACAAATCACAAAATATATTTGATAGCACTAATGATATTAATATTAGTTTTTATTTTTTTTAAAGTTGAGGAATATTTTCCAGTTTCCTTTTTCATCTCACAAAATCACTCCTACAACATAACGTTTTCATGGCCGGATGATTAGGAATGCCAGCTTGCCTAGTTAAGCAGTGCGAGGGTTCAAAATGCAGCAGCCCATCTTGTTTCACATATAAATTCATATGATTACGTTACCTAAAGGCTACCTGCTCGCATTGACATCCCAAGGCATTCCACATTATGTTTAAAGCTATGTGCATTTTGCACAAATTAATTCGCAACAAATGGCATACTTCTCGTCAGGGAGGCAATGAGAAACTCTTCAGTGCTCTGGTCAATCCTGAATCTCCCCGCAACTGTCACTTTGCAAGAATGAGAACCCTTCTACTTTTTTGGAAACCGTTTTAGAATGAGTTGTCCCTCCTCAGATGTCAGTTGGGGGAGTCCATTGCATCCTTTCACAGCAAGGTTTTTATTAATATATATGTGTTTCACCACACATGAAATGGTAAAGCCCAACATAAGAAGGATAAGTGTTATGCCTAGTCAATATACAGAGCACATCCTTTCTCGCACTGATGTATCTCTTTACAAAATCACAGCAAAAGTATGTGAAGTACTGGAGCAAGTACAGATGTACACAGATTATATGGCGTGTACCATATTAGAGTGACATAAGCATAAGAAAGTGGATGAAAACAAAGAATGTGTTAAAGAGTAATATCCTCATTACAGTGGCCTCTCCTCATTACACACCATCGCTCGTGATGAAGATTTAGTTTCTCCTGTATTTTCAGGAGTGATGCAATAGTGGCTTTTCCAAGGCACTTTCAAGATTTTTATGTTTTTTACAACAATGGGGATTCCACTCACCTGAAGCATATTTTGTGTGTGCATGCAGCTGTTTTTTACTAAATCTGAATTTTCTTTCTATTCGCCTATATAACATTTAAGAAAATGAGAATTATAAGCGCACGGTATCGCCAATCAGAATATTTTATCTGTGTTGACGTTCAGGTTTAGTCTACTTCATCCATTGCTGCATTGCGGCAAACTACTTTTTGGCAAGAGTACCCAGTGTGGCCTCATTTATAAGGCTTAGAACCAAGAAAAATACAACTCAGTTCAGGGTTGGTGAATTAAAGATCACCCACTTATAGTAATTTAGGATGCTCTCTCATTTATTTGATCTTGAGAAACTTGATACAGAAAAGCAGATATTGAGAGACTTTATAGGACGATTTTAAATATATTAAACTGCATTGTAAGTGAGGGATCATTATGAATCCCCATGCTGTATACTGCCACCCATCGTATCTGAATAAGAGTGGATACCTAGGACATTTCAATAATCAAGGAAAGCCATCTGTTTTCTAGTGTGATGGTCCACGACCTAGCTGGGCAAGCCTAAAACCAGCTTTGCATCTCTTCATCATATTTTTGTGGATCAATAAAAGGTTTGTCAATAGTCCGAATCATTAACTCTCCACAGTAGACACATTCAGCTGCCACAATGTCATCAATATCTGCCTTAATTTGTTCACGAGTTTGCTGACCCTTTCCAAGACTGATAGTGTCTTCCTCCTTGGGTTGGTGGCGAGTTTTGACAGGCGGATTAGAGGTTAACAGCTTCTTTTGAAGATCTTCCAGTTTGACCTGCTTGTACGTGGGCAAGTTGGGAAGGACAGACTGCAGTAAACAGTCATAATGGAACATATGGCCACAGAGAAACAGATAGAAGGTGCGGTTGAGGAGGGGGAAATCACAAGCAGAGCACTTCTCTTGGGGCTCTACTGAGCCATATTTGTTTCTCATCTCCTGAATGTCCTCCCGGATCCTTTTTGCACTAAGAGTGGCTTCTTCCATTTCAGTTTTAAGCTCTTCAATATGCTTGTTGTAGGCATCCAATGAACTACATATGGCTTCCTTGAAGTGATCAATGGTGACAAAGTCTGGAAAAAAAGGCAGGATATCTTCAATCTTTAAGAGACTGCAACTGGACAGGCAGACCATGGCTTTCTTCACATCCTTCTCTTCCTGAACAACATGCCGAGCAATTTTCAACCAGAGCTTCTTCTTTAACTCTTCGTCTTCTTCAGGCAAATCTGCACAGGACTTTGCCAGATCAACATCGACCTAAAATATAAAAGGAGTATGGAGAGTTTTCAATGACAATCAGAAAAAAAAAATATGCATGCACTCTCAAAGGCATTCAATACTGTAGGCCACACTATACTACTCCAGAAGACTCCAATCAGTGGCCAATACATCAAGCAAAGTCACTAGACTTAACTAATTTCTTGAGGAGTGCTTTTAATGAATAAGGATGAGAGACCTCACCTTTACACTGCACACTAGGCTCCCTGCCATTCCCACCCAATAAAACATCTAATTGACTTGCTCCACACGCAGCATCTCCAATCCAGTGCTATGATATGCAATTATATGTCAGTCATGGGCCTTCCCAACTAATCAGAAGCCATAAGCAAAGGGCCTTGAAGCAATGAGGTCTTGATGGGGGAAACAGGTTTAAACCAAGCCGCTTCAAACAGAAATCCTGGTCCTAGACACAGCCCACCACCTTAATAACGTCACCACTATGTGCATATCCCCTACCTTCTATGACGTTTCCATCAAAACCAAAGTATGATTTGGTAAAAAATAGAGAACGCCTTTAGGTGGACTCTAGGGAAGGAGCGAGTGCTTAAAACCAAAGATTACACACATTTAGGTGTAACCATAGATCAGGCACATAAAAGGATGAGCCGATAATAGAATAATAAAAACACACACTGCTACTAAGAGACTATGTAGATTTAACTATCTATCTGGTGGTCATCGTTTAGAACCTGTTATAAAGGTTAACCCACAAAAGAGGCCAGTGAATTATTTTGGGAATAAAAAATACATTGTGAAAGAATTAAAAGTAAAGTTTTTTTGAACAGTTTTAACTATGCTTATCTTGGTCCCAGTCTAAACACTTTTAGTTGAACTTGGAGTATAGTATTTAAATCTAGAAGCAGAAATATTGAAGATGAAAGTTATTTTGAAGATAGCTAACCTAGATGCTTAGTAGGTTGCTACAATGTGCTAGAGAGGCTTGTGGCGTTATGAAAAAGATAGTATAAGGCTATCTAAGCCCAGTTAATAGATTTATTTGCCAAAATTCGAGATTAAATTTAAACTTTGTAATGGTTTGTTAAAACTCGGGGGGGAGGGGAGTGAGTGTGAGTGTGAGTGTGAGTGTGTGTGTGTGAGTGTGAGTGTGTGTGTGTGTGTGTGTGTGTTTCTTTTTAAAACGGAGTGTAAATCATTTGCTGATGATATGACAATTGAGTAGTCAAAACATTAAAATACCCCCTACTTTGAACCAAAGCTGTTATGGCACCAAGCAAGAGAAGGAAGTCATTGCAACCCTCCCCAGAAGAGCTCTCTCCAAGCATCTAAACACTCATCATTTCATCCTTCCATCCCACCACTGACATCCACCATTTCACCTTTACATTCATTCTTTCATCTATCATTCAATCTTTCCCCATTCTATGCATCCATATCCAAACCTGTTCAACCATCTCCAAACCTATCCATCAAATCCATTCATTCACCCATCCATCCATCTACTCATCCATCCATTCATTCATCCATTTGGTCATCCATCTACCTACCCTTTCACACCATCCCATCCTCCCTTTCACTCATCTATGCATCCTTTCACTCAGCCATCCACTCTTCCACCCACCCATCCATCCATCCATCCTTTAACTCATCCATCTATGCTTTCACTTGTCCACCGCTCCATCCATCCGCTCTTCCATTCATCTTTCCTTTCACTCCATCCATCCATACTCAACCATCCACATACCACCCATCCATCCATCCATCTACCCTTTCACTCAGCGATTCATCTACCCTTTCACTCAGCCATCAATCCAGCCAGCCAGCCATCCTCCTTACATCCATCTTTTCACTCATTCATCTTGCCATCTCTCCATCCACCCTTTCAGTCATCCATCCACCCTTTAACTCACACATCCATTCTTTCACTCACTTACCCACCAACCCTTTCACAGAAATTATGAGTCTTTTTCTGCAGAGTTGCAGACAGAAGAGGCTCATCAAGAACTCCACCCCCGCTGTAGCAGCTAAAGGGGAGGGGTCACATCGCCCCAGTGATATAAAGAATGTAAGTGGCAACAAAATCACTTGTGCGCTTGTCAAATTTGAAAAACAGCTGGACTGTTTCAGAATATTTATTGAAAGTATCCACCAGCTATTCGTAAAATTATTTCCTTAATGTGGGTAGGTTAGTTAATCCTAGAGGTAAATTCTGAAGTAAATTCAAAAACTGACTAGGTCAGCGGTTCTTAACTTGTGGTTCGGGGACCCTTGGGAGTCCGTGATACCTACTTGAGGGTCCGCGACTGCTTAGAAAATTACATATTGTTAACAGATCAAATGTTTATAAATTAAGCAAAATGTAAAACCTGATGGGGCAGCAACCTGAATTCACAAGTGCGAGCAGTAGTCACAGCAACCTTCAATCAAATCAAATTAATTACAAAAACCCTCCCTTTCATCAGCCTCCACACTACCCCAATGTAGGGGGCTATGGTGAAATCCAGAAGGTGCAGAAGCCATCAAAAACCCTGAAACATTAAGGAATGAACCAGGAGTACCCTACCTTAGAAAGACTAAAAGATTAATATTCAAGATTTTCTGCCTCACAAACAAACACATCAAAGGCATACCACACAAATACCCGCAAGAACAAAATTGTGCTACACACTTGCTGAAGAGTGACTTCTGGTCTCCCCACAGCCAAATACAAGCAGAGGGGGGACGATGCTTCTCAGTGACAGCACTTAGTCACAAGAACAACGTACCTGGTCTAACTCTGTGGATCCAGACCCCCCTGCAACCTCCCCCCTCTTCCTCTTAAAATCCATTCATGTCTGTCTACCTTCCTGTTCAGCCAACAACTGTGGGACACAAGCAGCTTATCCAAGATCATTCCCACGAAACACAAAGAACAGGAATCATGGAACCCATTCACCTCAGCTGCATAATTATGCTTTCCATTTTATGTTGTCTGACTTGCCTCACAAACGCCTCCTGGACTTCGTCCACTTAATGACCGCCCATCCAGGGCACCATATGGACATGATTCTGATCAGTATAACAAGCCTGGCTGATCCAGATGCTTGTCTTGGATCTTTCACTGGATAATTTAAATGCAACTAAAATTAACCAGTTCAGCACTATTCAAATGTAACCTCTCTCGCTATCTATACGGTTTTCATGAACGTGTAGAAGCCCATAAGTTTTGCTGTGTGATCAATACAAGCAAAATAAATAAATAGGGCTGATGCACTATTATCTCGTAAAGTGTTACCTTTCAACAATCTTTTGAATGACATGAATACAATGCACAAAATGTTTTGAAAAACTTAAGAATGACAACAAATCATTCACAGCAGTCCCACAGTATTGGGAGCTATACTGAGAGAACGGCATAACATTTTCGGAGAATACACAACACAGAGAGAACGCCATTTCATTTTTAGAGTGCATTGGATTCTGGCCTGTCTGGCCCACAGCAGACGTCAACTATACGGGCTACCGAATCAGAAAGCTTTCTTACACTTAAGTAGAAAGTAAAGATTCACTATACCTTTGTGTTTCAATGAAACAAAGTGAAAAGTTCTTCAAAGGACAGCACTTGAATTTTGCTAAGACTTCCAGCACATGTAAATACAGTTAGGAAGGCCACCTTCCACATCAAGAATTCGTGAGCGCTGTATTACATAAGCTCAAAGGCTGACTGCATTAACTTTGATGAAACAACATTAAGCAGGAAAAAGAAATCTGGGGTTTTGACTGGGGGAAAATTCCCCTCTAAAGCCTTCTAAAGAATTCTGAATCGTCAGTGCTTTTCAAAATTGATCCTAGTTAGATTTTTGTAGACCGTCACTGCTGACAAGTGAACTCCAATGGAAGACTATAGGAGGTATGCCCTGGCCAAATTAAGCAAATAGGGATGTCCGTGGCAAGATTATGGATCATACCTATAAGCAACACAACAGAGGGTCTACTCTACTTGAGTAACGCATCCTTGCGGAAAGCTACTGTGCCATTTAATAAATTACCATATGGTGCACATGGAAGTGCAGAAGGTGTAGATTCTCACCTCTGCTCCTCAATATTAGATCTGTTACATTCATCAATAGCATCTCCAATCAGACTTCCAGCTGAGCCAGGCATATGTGGGTATGTTTCTGGCCCAGTTTTGGAGCTTTGAGGATCTCTGTCAAATCTGTTCCCATGAACTTCCTCAGAGTGGCCCAAGTGAAAACTATGGGTTAAAAAGCATGCAATAATGTAAAGATGATAAATAATTCAAAGCAAAAGTATACTTGGTTGCGTAGATACATACAACTGCATTTTTAATTTTTTTTCAATGGCAAACTGATCATTGTCTGGCCCTACCTTCATGTTCAAATTATCTTAAACCATGCCTAGGTGCAATTTCAACCCATATTCCCCTGAAAGGGCTGTGAGCCACAGGATAAAGTCACATCTACAGGTGGATTTGGAGATGAATAATGCATGTCCACAGCTGCTGGATGCCTCTGGAGAGAACCAAGACTTTTGTACTTCCATAACTGATGGCACAAAACATGGTAGTCAAAAAGTCCTACCAACACTGACTTTCCCGAAACACTGACAGTGGCAACTGTAAGACTAATCGGATCACCATCAGAATGCTGACCTGATATAGCTATTCCTCAAAGCAAGGAATGGCGGAGTCGCTCGGGGGGGGGGGGGGCTTGTCATAGAAGCGTCTTTGGCTACAGACCCCTGGCGTAGTAGAAGCTGCAAACAATAGCCCGGTATTACAATCGGCTTTTTGGTCCACAAAGCAGGAAACTGGGCAGCCTGATGGGAGATTTTGATTCTACCCCCCCCACCCCCCCACCCCCCCACGAGGTCAGCGCCCAGTGCATTGCTATGACAGACTCACGTAGAGGGGCAATTTGGAATCAAACTCACTAGGGCACAAGATCAAGCTGTGATGCAAGCAAACTTATTATCAAAGAGGCTGTAGTCAGGAAATTATCTAACTTCTTGCATAGTTTGAGACAGTTGCATTCGAAGTATGTCCAAGATCACTCCCACAAACTTGACTTTGTTCTGAGGTACCAACAGAGACTTTTACCAGTTCAGATTGTGGAGCATATATGTTGTCATCTGAAGGGATGCCCACAGAACAGGACTTCTCTAGTACCTTGTCCAGGTAGAAAATAATGTGAAGACCATGACATCTTAAATAGGTTAACAGGTTCTTTCTGCCAGTCTGTCCCCATCACTCCCCCCTCGCTCCCAAGCACACAAGCTTCAATTCGGTCCTCAATTCCAGCTAGCTACAAACTCACACGTCTCTGATTTATTGGTTTCTATATCCTCCTCCTCTCCTTTGGACGTCTGTCCCGTTTCCCAACTTAAAACTGTCATCGCTAGGGTAGCTCACTACTTGACAGCGGTCTGTAACTCATCACTGTCTACAGGTGTGGTTCCTAAGTTATGGAAATCTGCCCTGGTCACCGCCCTTTTAAAAAAGTCCACCCTCCCTGGATTTTGCAACTTTGGCCAACTTTATTCCAATCACGATACTTCCCCTCTATGCCAAGCTCGCAGAGATTCTAGTTAACAAGCAAACTAGTCGCTCACTTGGAACGTAATCATGCCTTACATAAAATCCAATCAGGGCTTCAGAACAAATAATCTATGGAAACGGTGCTTGCAAAAGCAGTGCAAGGTTTCAGGGACATCCTGGATATGGTGGGAGTGGGAGCAGTGATTTTGATACATCAGCAGCTTTTGAAACCATTTCTGACTCCTCCCCCCCAATGCAGACTCAATGCACTAGCCCCAGGGAGAACAGTAATTACCTGGTTTTGCTCTTTCCTTCCAGAAATAATTCAAACTGCTGCTCTAGACAAATTCAGATCCACCACAAAGAAAATAACCAATGGAGTCCCTCAGGTATCAGTTCTCAGCCCTGCCCTTTTTAATCTTTATGTTTCGCTGAATCGTTCAGCATTACATTTTATGTGTATGCTGACGATACATAAATGATCATCAGGCTAGATTCCGACCAGAGAAAACAACTACCAGCTTTAAGAATTGCTGGCAGGAGATGGTAGCTTGGATGATGGTAAACTCCCTAGTCCTTAACAGGGAGAACACTGAAATTGTAGTCTTTGCATCCCGCCCTGAATGGTTTCACATTCGGCGGCAGACATCTTTTGGCACTTTGCCTACCCACTCACTTCAGGTTCATAAGCTTGGCATATGAGTGGACTCAGTTGTCATTAAGGGATTATATAAACATCACAAGAAGGATAGGCTTCAACCTTTTAAGGATTATCAGAAAGATTCTTCCCTTCACTCCAGCTTCCTCTGGGAAAGACGCTGCCCAAGCCCTCATCCATTATAGGATTGACTACTGCAATTTATGTGGGTCTTGCCAAATACCTGCGCGTCCACAGCACATCGGTAGCCACGGAAGAATCGGTAAACCACTCTGATGAGCCGGCCTAATTCGGAGTGAATCCCCGCACCGGGAGCAGTAGACGAGTCTTGGAATCCCACACGGGCAGCCGAGCTCGCGTCGCCCGAGAGGAGGATCGGGCAGATTGTGGCCAGAATGTGTCAGCGGTATTTAATATATACAATTAAATAGAAAAAAATATGTATATATTTATATAGATTAACTTGCAGAAACAACTGACCAGACTGGGATCGCAGCAGGGGTAGGAGAGACAGCCCGATGATTTGCATCTCCCGAGTGAAGGCGGACTGCCCTGCTGCTATGCAAGCCATAGGACGAAGGAAGTCTCCCTCTCCAGAGTCGTGACGATGCCCAGAGGCGGCCGCCGCCTCACCAGCCGCTTAATTCTGCTAATTCAAGGTGCCGGGTCCATGAGGAGAGGGTGCATCCAGGAGCTGTGGCGCTGCCCGACCGAAGACCTGAGAGAAGCCGTGGGTAAGCCTATTAGTTGAACTGTTGTGGGCTGTTGCCATGCCCTCTGCCTGGAGCTTATCGAAGCTGGTTGTGTGGCAGATTGACTCAGATTTGTTGCCCCAGCCATATTGAGCACATTACTTCTCTTCCACTCCTTACAAAATGGCAGCTATCCGATCTCCCTGTGAACAACTGACAACGGAAAGAGGACTAACTGTTAACACACTGGAAACAAACAAAGGACTTCATCTGCAAGCTGAGCTATTCTCTGTCAAGTGGCGGCCATATTGGAATGGCTTTGACCAGCTATAGTTCTCACTGAAATATGTGATGGCTTTGGAATAAGAACAGGAAATGTATTTATTATCTTTTCGCTCTAGACAATTGTTGGTGAATTTTCCTCTGAGGGTATTGTCCAAATGGTCACGGAGATGCAGGAAATTGAGGATAGTGAAGACGCCAACAGGGGACTACATAAAGGCTCGTAGTTTGTGATGAAAAAAAGTCATTGGATTACAGGATCCCTCACAGTGGGTGACACTACTGCAAGACCACCCCGGAGTGTTGCAGATCACTATCTTTAAATATGGCCGGAATCAATTTGAAATCAGCAGGCAGTAATTCCTACACCATAATATACCCATCTAAACTATCTAAGAACGCGGCCAAAAACAAATTAATTAGAAAAAACCCAGATACGCTGATCTTGGACCCATCCTTCAATTTAAAAAAAAGGCATTATTGTAAATGACCTGATCTTTTTCACGAGAAAAACCGCGAAATAGCGCACTGCCATGACGAAGATGCTCAACATACAAAAAATAAGTAATATCCCACATGGTACTAAGTTATCGATCGTTCCTTCACTAAGATTAAGAGCTGAACTATGTATAACTATCTACAAGAATAGTATTGTGCTTATACAAGCATCCAATAACGAGTTGAAGAAATTGGAAGACTTTTTTGCAACCCTAAAAGATTGTGTAGGTACCACAAGTCCCCAACAACACTTGGTCACATAAGCAGACGCCCAGTTTAACACCAACTCAACTAGTATAGACTTCATAGTGTCAGAAGACCCCCAACAGCCAAACCCTACATCCATGTCCATTGACACCCTTGACATTAGCTTAACAGGTCTAGAAGCTGAATCACTACACTACGCCAATATCGTCCCTACGCTATTACCTCTGGAAAGGTCCGTACCTCTTCTCCAGGATATGATTACTCCCACACATAGGCCACATAGTGGGAACCCCCTTCCAGCAATTAAGGGTAGGGAGATTAACCCACCTTCCAAACCCCACACTACGACAGTACCAATAGCTTCTGCTTCCATACGAAATTCGTACCCTCCAAGTTCGAAATAAGGTTCCAGGACAAACGGAGCTCATCGCATATCATCCTCATGGGAGGCTCAAGCACACTACCTAATGAGAAAAAAAGGAACATTGGAAAAGACGTAGGTCTGTTTCTCCAGGACTCAAGATCCTCAAGCAAACTACGCAAAAGGCATGTGCTCACTTCTAGTCTACCTCCTTCTCCACAAAGGGAAATCGAAATTCTTAAAGTACAAGCTGACAGTATGTCACAGGAGATTCTAAATGTGTTACACATAATGAAGAACATTTTAGAAATCACAGCAAGTACTCACTACAAAGTCAAGCTCATTCAAGAATCAGTGCATGAACTTCAAGGAAAGCGTAAATGGATAGCCATGCCACCATCAAATAGACAAAATCGACCACGCAAACATCTTAAATATCTATTGAATGATGAAACCCATGCATTACTCCTTTCCTACGAGTCTGCATCCAATCTTCCCATCAGTAGAGGTGAGGAAATTAGATCAGTCCTGATCGCTGCAAATAGAACTACCTTGCCCAATAACAGAAAACACAACCTTAATAATCTAAAAAAAGTACAGTTAACCGCCAGCAATCAAGAGATAAATTCTGGAAATGCAGGGAAACCGTTACTATGCCTACTACTCAACTGTCGTTCAGCAGTAAAACATGCCTCAGACATTGCTGCCCTCATCATTTGTCATGCAGTCGATGTGACAATCTCAACAGAATCATGGCTCACTGAGTCTTCTTTCCCTTACATGGATCTACTGGTGCCTCCCAAATATAACATTGTGAGGCTAGACAGACCAAAAAAAAGCAAGGGTTGGTATCGCTTGCATACATCGCTCTGATCTCTCTGTAACCCACTCACAGTCCGACCCCCTTGAGACTTGTGAATACCTCGGTCTTGCTATAAGAACTGTAGATAATCAAATGTGCAAATTGCATGCGTTTTACCATCCACCAGGTAACAATGCCCCTTTCATAGACCAGTTAATGGAGATCATCACGGCTAACTAACGTTCACACCAATGAGATATTCCTAGGTGACTTTAATATATATTGGGACGATAGTAATGGCAAACAGGTCAACGTACTCAAAGATTTCTTAGCAGACCTAAATCTTACTCAAGCTTGCACACTGCCGACACACTCGAAAGGGTCAACTTTAGACTGGGTTATCTCTAGAGATAGGGCTGTTACAATACACTCAATTGATCCATGCGATTGGTCGGATCACCATGCCATAACCTTCCATATATCTACCATAAAAAAAGAATAAGACCACGCAACCTGTCAAACTTAAACAGTGGGTTCGGGACACTAGAGACTTAAACGTTGAGCAATTAGTGGCACACTGTGAGAAGGATTTAAACCCGCCTAACAACATGATGAACGTAAGCGAACTCACGGATCACTACAACTCAACGATGACAAATATAATCAACTACTCCGTGCCTCTAAAACTGAAAAGAATTCCAGAGAAAGATAAAAATCCCTGGTTTAATGGGACACTAAATGAAGAAAGGCGGAAGCCGAGACTTGCTAAAAGGAAATGGAGACAGCACCCATCATACCCCCAGCTAAAAACTCAGGAAAACTAGAAACGATTACAACAAAAGCATTCTCAGATCCAAAAAGGAATTCTTTAGATCTGAACTGGATGATGCTAAAAACAGACCTCGTAAACTCTTCGAGATGTTAAAACAACAATCCAATAAATTGGCCAGATTTGCTCAGGAATCTATAAAACCCCAACTGAGCTGTGAGGAATTCTCAGCTTTCTTTACAGACAAAGCCAACTCTCTAGAAAGGGAGCTCTGGATGGCAGCAGACAACTTCACTAGCCCATTGTCATCACAGAATGATGTTACCATGCACACCGCACAATCTATGACTAAAAATAAAGCACCATGGTCGGCCTTCAAGTTATATGACCAGAATGCCATTGCCAAAACTCTCTCGACTATAAAACCAAATAACCATTACAATGACCCCCTCCCTTCAAAATGCTTGAAAAGAATCAACCACATAGTCGTCCCCATATGGACAACGATAATCAATGCCTCGTTGTCTCAAGGCTCCTTACCAGACTGCCTAAAAACAGGTCAAGTCCTCCACATCATTAAAAAACCTACAGGGGACCCGTCCGACCCAAAACATTTTCATCCAGTGACCAATATTCTATTATTTGCCAAACTACTAGAAAAATGTGTGCAACAACAACTGAGCCAACACATTGCTAAATTGAGGCTGTTGGACGACTGCCAATCTGGATTCAGACCAGGCCACAGTACGGAAACAGCAATCCTACATATAGTGGATGATGCACTACAGGCACTGGATCACAATGAAACATGTCTACTAGTTCTTCTTGACCTGTCGTCTGCTTTTGACACGATATATCATGAAAAATTACTAGCCCATCTTGAAGACAGGATGGGATTATCCGGAAATGTGCTTAAATGGTTTAAATCCTTCCTACAGAACAGAACGCAAAGATTCATGGTCAACCAGGCGCTGTCACCACCATCCCCTAATTCGATTGGAGTTCCGCAAGGCTCAACATTATCTCCATCACTATTCAACCAATATGTCGAACCCCTTACAGAAATTCTCCAGCACGCCAACATCTCCTATCACATGTATGCAGACGACACACAGATCTACATCAAGATCTCTTCACTGGAGGAGATCAAGAGAATGAATAATGCCTTAAAGGTGTCATTACATTGGTTAACTAGCAATCATCTTAAACTAAATACGCAAAAAACGGAATTCCTAATAATATTCCCCCCAAAAAGCTCCTCAGATGTGAAGAAATGGACCAAACTGATCACGGCGCTAAATTGCACCCCTGTCCTAGGTGACTGGACCAAATAGCTAGGAATCACACTCGATAAGAACCTAGACATGCAAGCACACATCAAATCAATGGCAAAAAGTGCCTGTTTTCACCTGAACGACCTTAGAAAATTGAAACCAATCATTACTACGTCAGATCTCAAATTGGCAGTTCAGTCCTTAGTCATCTGAAGGATTGAATACGGCTGTATGACATGAACAGGACTACCCAAGATCTCCACAGCACCACTAAAAGCCTGACTCAATGCGGCCGCAAGACTCATTACAGGCTCAAGAAAATACGACCACATTTCCCCTCACTTGAAGGCGTTAAAATGGCTACCATATGAAGCCAGAATTCAGCTTCAACTGGCATGCATTACCCACAAAGCGCTCCACTACAAAACACCAATGTACCTAGCTCAGAAAATTGAGTTATCTGGTGGAGGCAGACCATCCCGGAGTGCCAGAGACCTGATGCTGAAACCTCCCATCTTTCAGAAGAAGAAAACATATGACGGAGCATTCTCCGGAGCTGCCCCCAGAATCTGGAACTTGCTCCCTCCAAACATTAGAAGAATTCCAAACATGTCAACCTTCGAAGCGAAGATCTACCTAATGAGCAAATTCCTACCATAAACAACTACTGATCATCATCTGCATCGTGGTCAGTTGCTAGGTGTTGCCTAGTTCTTCTCGGGTATGGATGCATCCTATTCAAGAAGGATCACAGAGGCACCATAACAGTCCTCACCACTGATCAAGGAGTTAGTGCCAATTAGATCTGGTAGAGGAGTTTGCCTCAACAGGACAATAACGTATTTAAGGGTAAACTTTCTAGATCGATAAGAATGCACTTAGGCTGTACATTACTACACTTAATTGGTCCTACTGTTATTGTCGTACCCAGGTACGAACGGTACGCATTGGAACTGTGCGTTTGTTACTACTTCTAGATCTGCTGTATTCTAAACGATTTACGACATGTAACTGTAAAGCGCTCTGATACCCATGGGTCATGTTCGCGCTATATAAAACTCGGAATAAAATAAAATAAAAATACCTAGTGCACACACTTCAGCTGTTGCAGAATGCCGCAGCCACATTGGTCCTAGGCCGCAAAAAGCTAATGCCCCCAATGACATGGCCAGGTTTCACTGGTTTTCAGTCTAAAAAAGATGCTACTGCAAGGCTTTATGTCTCTGCCATAAAACTCTTTATATTGAGACTCATTCATCCTACATGACAATGATATTCACAAGGTATCAACCTGCAAGAGACCTTAGTTCCGGTTATGCTTGGAAGGCCATTGTACCGAACTTCAGGAAGGTCACAATGGGCAGATGTTTCTTGGCTATGATTACTAAGAAGCTGTGAAATGCACTTCCTTTAGCATTACGCAAAAAGAATTCTTTCATTAACTTCAGAAAGGAACGCAAGACCTACCTTTTTGTAAATAACATTTAGTTTTCTCACCTCCCAGGCGAGGATTGGCAGGCACCTCCTATTTTCCATAACCTATCCAGTCCACTCTTGCGCCAGGACACTTCATCTTCCGAAATAGCTGGTAACGCTCAGCCCTTATAAGCACTTTACAAATTTTAAATCACATCAAATCAGGGTGATAAGCAATGTGTGAAAACTGATGGGCATGATCCTGAACTGAAATAAAGCATCATAGCTGGTAATTATCGAACCCAGCACAAAACAAGTAAGAATGGTAGCATTTTGCGCAACAGTAGGTGGTGCCTTGCACGTCTAGAGTGACCATACAATCTCCTTAAATGACAAAGAGAGTATTCACCTAAAAGAAATATTTCCAAAGTATTCTTTTCAATTAAATGTGTTTAAACACATTAGATCTAAATTGGGTCATCTTTTTTCAAGTTCCGGATATTTTTGTCTATTCTGAATTAACAAGAGTTAAGTCTTGCTCTTAATAAAGTTACTGCCTTCATAAAAAAGTATAAGTTGTACCCTCTGCTATGATAAACCTTATGGGTCTGACTACACAAGTGCACCAGAGTGCAGTAAGAGTCCACACGTGCTGTTTGAACTATGGGACACTTCCATATTACAGCAAGGGCTGCAGATTCTAGCACAGCCTCCTCTATAATAACAATTATGTGGGATAAAAAGGTCATGGGGAACGGAACCCCTCTGCCCTTGCGTCCGTGATATATTATGTTATCCATAGAGCATACAAATATCACTGTGGTTTCTTGGTACTAAAAGTACAGAGAGTCAACATGAAAGAGAATTAACAAAATAAGAAACTCTCAATGCTTATCTGAAAACTAAATGGCTATTGAATTGTCAGATTCGCAGAGAAAGGACGTTCCAGAGTTTGGGCATGAGGCAATGAAAGGAATGGCTGCCAAGAAGTGCTCTTTTCACATGGGGCAGGAGATGTGATGAGCGTAAGGAGGGGTCAGGGTATAAGACACAGGATTTTAACAGAGTGTAAAAAAAATCTTGAGTAAGACAGAGATCTAAATTCCAATTACTGCTCAACAGGAGACCAATGATGGGGACTCTGAGATCTGGTTGAATTTAAGCAGTTTGCAGGTAGTCCACATGGTCAAGTTCAGGACAGGCTGCAGCTTATTAAGCAAACAGGGAGAAAGACCCAAGGATCGACTGGTGCTGTAATTAAGCCAGGAAAGAATCAAGGCTGACTCTACGATGGAGTGTTTGTCAACTGACACAAAAGAGAGGATCGTCTGGGGATTGTGCAGGGTGAAATAGAATACAACAGCTTTATTATGGGCTTTTAAAGAGTACTCTTGATCAGTGGTGAGCACTAGCACTCTGGAATTTGTGCCTGCAGAAGAAGAACACAGTTCAGAAGGCCATAAATAGCAACATCGGGGCAAAGACGTTTTTAGGAGGCTCTGTACATGTGTGCCACTTCAGAGGTGGCCCACAGCCAGAGCGCTACGCTCAAAGGTGTCTTTTGGGAGGAAGCACCCAGGATTCAAGGGAACCTTCCCAAACCTGTGGGTCCACCTACATGGAAAGACCACCAATCCATCTCTTATTGTTGTGCACTCTCTAGTGCAGGCAAAAAGTAATAAAAAGTAATAACTGCGATGGAGAGGGCACTTTGTTTGTTTGGTTGACTCACAATCCTGCTCGGTCCTGAAACCATTCGATGAAGATGCTCTCTGAAGCAGACTGTGTGCCTCAAATGACAGACACTGCATGTTCCTTTGATAAGATGCTCCAATCAAGGCAGCTTTTCTGATGTCTGACACATTCATGGAGGAAGTAACAAAAAGTCAATTTCTAGTACTTGTTTTTCTAATATTATTTCTTTGAGTCTGGAAAGTAAAATTTGCACTCTGCCTCTCACTGGTGTGATATGCATGAGTGGGGGATAGTAGAATCAGCTAAGTAAGTCACTGATTTGGGTGAAGAGTTTAGCAAAAGTAGGGCTGGACATTGTTTGCCTGCTACATAATTGTCTAATCTCTTTGCTAAACTTTTCGTGCATAAAACAGTTTTCTACCATCTGGTTCATGAATCATATGGAACAGTCTTCTAGAGTAGTTGCCACGAAAACACCCGAGGTCACATGGTCTCTTCTCGTCTAGATCTGCTCAACATGCATACATTGTTTTCATCATTTGAATCTCTTTGTCTATGCAGGAACTGAACAGTAATCCCTGAAAAAGACAAATGACTAAAATAAAGTTGAGCTTCCTGCTTGTGTTCCACAAGGCTTGGCCAACAGTGGCTTCTCAGTACAAATCCACGGAACACTTGCAGGGTAGCCAAATCAGACATGTCAGTTTCACCATTTTATTATAGGTAGTTTGCATGATCTTCATAGGATTGTGAACCTAGCCTGATCTGGTTTGTCTTTGGGACTTACATTTTCTCACTATATGGGATATCTACCTCATAGCATTGAATATCAGGGAAAATGAATTTGCTGAATTCCAAAAGGCCCTGAATTGTATGTAGGGGTAGCTCCTTTCCAGGCTGGGGGGAGGGGGAAAGAGTTTCAACATTCCTAAAGCATGGTTTGCAGGTTTCGAATCTGAAATTCCCTTGCTGGCTTTTGTTTTTTTAAGTAATTCAATGGCATGATGTCATAATATGCAGAGTCCTGTGTAGAATACTCCACTTTCCAATGAGAATTCACAATCATTCCTGCATACAAGTAGAGGATTTCCATGTAACCTTGCAGGAAAGGGTACAGTCAATATGAAAGTATATATATTTCTGGAAAGGGATAATTATCTGTTTAGTAAAACAGGCCGAAGACAAGAACAGTAATCATTTCCTTGTGTGTTTGATTGATAGTTTCATAGAGGAAAGTTCATAGCTTCCCAAGTCTCACTTAGGTATCGATATTAGTACTTAATTGTGTTATCCACTGCCCAGTATCCATTATTTATTTCTGGTAACACAAAAAAACCTAGAAAAACACTTCAGAGAAAAGCAACATATTTAGTAAGTCATTCAATGAGAGTGTCCCGAGTAGTGTACTGTTCTTTCTTTATGGTGGGTTCATAGTGATGCCACTGTTCAATGTCTGTTACCTGACCCCCAGCAGGACATGACTGGTTTAACTCATTACGCACACAGGATCACCATCATGGAAGAAGCACACGAGGTAGCTTCAGTGAAACTGTTCCCTCGGACTCAAACTATTCAGCACCAATGAAATCCCCTCAAAAACAACTGACAATGCTGCAAATGAACTACTAAACACAGACTCTGCAGACCAAAGATGGCGCCAGTACGTGTTTCAGTACTAAAGTAACTCCTTTCTTTCCTTTTTTATGATATAGACAATTCTTTTAAAAAAAAAAAAAAAACTTTGGTTGGTTGAGATGTTTCCTGTTTTCCCCTTCCCCGAACAGTTGAACAATGCCAATTCTTTCACTTGCTGTGTCAAGTTTGATATCTATAATGATGTAAACGCTGCACTGGCATATTCCCTCAATAAAAAGATCTAAACCATAAAGAAACAACTTCCGTTTTAAGTGTGTCAATGACAATCGGAGATAAGAAGCAGAGACCTTAGGAAAGTCCCTCAGTTTCTTTGTGGTGGCTTGATAGTCTTTCCAGTATTCGACATATGTTATCTTACCCCAAGCAGAGAATAACCGCAATTCCTTATCATGTAGAGAGCCATCACCATGACACAAATTGGGACCACCTCATGGTCTCACTCAAAGCATTAGGATGAATTTAACTGGAGGCAGCATGCACAGCCTTTTCCTTCTGAGAAACCCCTTCTCTTGGATACAAACAGTTCAGCACCAAAGAAACAGCCCCTAAAGGAAACCACAGCTGCCAATGGCACAAATTAACAACTTCTCAGTTCTGCCACCAGATGCTAAAGATGGCACTAAAGCTTCGGTCAGTACTGATGCAAAGAAATAAATTAAAAAAAACACCATTGGTTGCAAGAATGGAAAAAACGTGGAGGGAATTACAGCATGTTTGCCAACAAGAGTGGAGACCACATTAAGAGTGAGGGATAGGCCCCTTCTAAATACCTTCTTTGAGAAAGAAACCTTTCTAGATTTAATTAAAGATCTAGATGAACTGGCTTGGGAGGGGGATTTGGGCTAAAGGCTAGGTTTTTACCGTTTTGAGCATATTTCTAACAGAAGACAGATGTAAATTTCATTTAAATCATTACAAACTTGAAAACGTTGCATTCATACACTTACAAACTTACTTGCAAGGCTAAATCCACTGCCTCCTCATACAGTTCCATCACCCTGTAAACATGGACACAGGCTTGGTGATGACCGTGTTCTGCACAAAGTCGAAGTGCATATTTTAAGTCATAGTGAATCCGGTTGGGGTTTGTTCCAGCATTTAGAAGATATGGCAGCAAGGAATCTGGCTGGTACTGAGCATAGAGAGACAGCAGATAGTTATGAATAGCTTGCTCAGTTTCTTCGAGTTTATATACACAAAACTCCATGTACCGGATAGCTTCTTTGATTTGTTGGGAGCTGCCACTCTGGCTATAGTTCACAAGGGCCGGAATGAGGTTCCTTGCATCCAGTTTCTTGCCCATACCAATCCAGGCATCTACCACTTTCTTTGGAATGTGTTGCATTAATACTGGAGAAAACTTGTAAAAAAGGGTTTTGTCCCTGTGTTTGGACAGAACATTAAGTGCTTCATCATAGTTGTCATGTTGGCAGTGGTGGGACACCACTCTGTCATAGTCTTGCATGAGCACAGCAAAGTATACCATGTGCTCGGTGTCTCCATGACTGGCAAGGAGATCATGGATGGAGGCACGGTTGTTAAAGAGACATTCTTTATTTTTGGAACTGCTCAAGAAAAAACGGAATTCGTCTCGTGTTTCAAGGTACAATGGCCGTTTTATGGCATCACCTTCTAGTAAACCCAAGCGGTTCAAGTAAAGTTCAGTTAACCACGTCGTCAGTAGAGTGGCCTGTATCATCTCCGTCTGTTTCAAGCTTCCCAACTTTTTCCGCAAAAATTCCATTAAAGCCTCTTCTTGCTTGGCTTCAATGAACTTGAGGGCTATCTCTTCAAAGTAATTCTGAGTTAGTGCATAACATTTGGCACTCTCCAGATACCGCTTGCTCTGAAAGCAATGTTCAGCCTCTTTAGCAAGTACAATGTCAAGGCAGTCTGGCTTATCCTTGCAGTATTCTTTCGCCAAATCAAACTTTCCCATGTCCATGTACATCTTCCACACATCCCTAGATTCACGCTGTACATGGTAGCGGAACACCGCCTTCTCAGTGTGGATCCAAATTTGTCCGATGGTGGGATCCTTGACCATGCGTTTCAGAGAGCCAAATTTCTCTAGGAAGAAATCCTGAAAGACAACCTGACCATTCAGAATACAAACTGCCTTCACTCGGTCCGGTAAAAGTAACAGGAAATGGAACTGGGTTAGCACAATGGAGATAGGCTTGTTAACACGCAAGTCAATATCAGTAGGGTATTCCCATACCTGAAAATTGCTCAACACAGAGTCAGGCCGACTGTGGTCTACTTTACCGTACAACACTCCATTCCCCATCATCCACGCAAATGAGCTAGGAAATGACTGCATTTTTGATGTGTAAAAGGCTATTTCACTGTAGCCAAGATTTGCTGGAAACTCCTGAAAACCTGGCATAGGATCTTTTTGTGTACTGAACAAGGAGCTGAAACTTTGCTGCTCTGCTCCATCCGCTAGTTTACCAACAAACTGGAAGAGTCGCTTACGAGTGGTGGCAATAATGAAGCACTTTCCTTCGCTACTACGTTCTATATCTATACAACAGACCGGAGCAGGCCCTCCTTCCTCAGTAAGTGTATAAACCAAACGGAAGTACTGGTCTGGATTTGTGCTGAAAAGGCCACCTTCACTGGTCGTAATTTCAGCTTCATAGATCTGGCCCTGAATCGTGCCCACTAGAATGGGGCCAGTGTTGGTTTCGGTTCCAAGAAACTTGTTCCACCCCACGCTTTCTATCAAATGTCCTCTCCAGCGTGAGAGAGTTCGCACTTTCTGTCCATTTCGGTTCAGATATAGGCATTCACTGCTGTTTAATGAAATCAGTAGATGAGAACCTGTAGAAACAAACATTTAAAGGTGAAACCAACACCTGTGACAAATATATCAATCTCACAAACATTTTTACTAGTCATCATCATCAGTTACAGAACCATAAAATAGCAATAAATAAATGAGTAATGCAATCAAAAATTCAGATTTCATTCATTCACTTTCCAATGGATTAAGTCATATTAAAATTTAATTTTACAATTTAAAACAAATAATAAATACACTTTAAATAATCAATAGTGGTTATTCCGTACACTTTATTTAAAAAATGCCACCAAAAGGGTCCCAGTATTGGAAATGTCCAAGCTGAGAACAATCTATAAGCAATAGTTTTTTAGTGGCCAGACTCAACTGTCTAAGACAAGTCCGAACATATTTTGGCTTAAATAACCCTCAAATACAGTGTTAGCAAGGAAATGACTGCACCACCCAAATAAATACATTAAAACAGAACAACGATTTTACATCTTAATTTTAATTTCCATTGTAACCAACTGAAAGCCAAAAGGAAAAGCTGGAGGCCTTATCCTTACGCAACCTAATCACTTTATACTTAACTTATGCAACAGGACAAAAGAAAAGTGCAAAAGTCTGAATTGTTATAGGGTAATATTTTGCTGCCTAACTGGCTTCCACTTGTGGATGCTTGTCTATCAACAGGTTTCAAAACAACCCATCACCCGCATCATTTTCCCTACCAACCACAGATAAGGCATCTCTTATGGGAACAGATTCAGATGTTCACTCACACTAGTAATGGAGAATTCAAATTAGCCTAGAAAAGCAGGTAAATTCTAATTCAAGCTGGCAAAAATATCACCCTGAACCCAATTCTGATTCTAGCCATTTACTCCAGAAGCATTACGTGATTTCTCATGCTTACCATGATGAACCAGATTCGTAAACAATTGTGCGCAATTTAGACGTGATAAAAAACAATTTTCAAAAGCAAAATCGAATACTTTATTCTCAGTCATGAAAGGTGGCATTTTCTATACAAATGTTATTTGCTCAAAGGAAATTATATATGGTGTTATTTGTATGAAAACACTGTGCATTCATCAATAATATGAAAGCAGGTTCTAAATAGGGAAACAATTTTACAGAACACTTTTATACTGTGAAAGGTCAGAGCAAAAGTATTCTCGTAGTTGCAAGGGGGGGGGGAGGAACAGCTCCCAAAAACATCGGTCATGAGATTAAAATGTGTTCATCTCTGGGAAAAAGGAAGCTAGGAATGTGACCTTTTACAGGTGGTATACAGAGATGCTATAATCCCATAGTCTAGACTCCAAAGCATGAGTCCGATCCTGTAGAACTAGATTTTCTGCCAAGAAAAGGGCAGAGGTACTTGCACGTTGTCCAACTCCCCGGGTAAACAGGCCAGGGAAAGACTGGATACAAATGTATTAAAATGATCCTTTAACAATGGCATACAAAGAAAAACATAACGGTGATTTGTGGCAATGGTGACCTAAACATTTATGTAGAGTAAAGGTACATGAAAGTGGAAGAAGTCATGTTGCAAGAGCTGAGACGCACCATATACGTGCAGCGTCCTACAGGCATTCTCATTTCATTCCACAAAGAACCTGTGCCTTTCATGGTATGGAGGGCGAATCCAAGAACAACCCTCTCAACTGTTACAGCATTCCAGGTGGCCTATAGTCTTGTAGAAACAACAGCACATCCACAATACATCTATCAGATATTTTTTCAACATATCTTGTTTGGAGCAAACATGCTCCTGCCACCCCTTACTCATCTATGTGTTTTTATGCAACTTTTGGCCACAGAAGAATCAACATTACAAGTTTGTGCCATACTACCCCATTTTGGGTTTCGGTACCAACCCCATGACTGAATAAAATGGGTTCAAGCATGTAGTTGTGTTTTAATCTCCACAGAGGATACAACCTCCATTTCATCTTCTGCACGTCATAAAGCGGGTTTTGATTTGACTCCGCTCACTGCATTCATCACCCTTTCCGCTCGCCAGAGCACTCTTAGGTTTGTCCATCAACAGCAAGTATGCTGCTCCCTCCATTTCCCCACCTTTTCAGACTTTCCCCTTGTGCATAGGTAAACAGTGCATTCTGGGTAATATGAAACTGGGAGAAAGGGGAGAACAGAAGATTCAATGCCAAATGTGGTTGGAAAGTTATTTCTGACTGGTTCAGATGGATGCCGAAGACATCCGTTTCCAGAATTGTCCTGAAGAAAAAGGAGGCGTGTTTAGTGCCATGGGCAGGGAGTTCCAAAGATCAATTTCTCACCAGTGAAAACTTGACGCGGTCAAGACATTTTAAATCTTAGAGTTTTAGCCCCCCAGAGATGGAAGAGGTTGGAAGGTATGGTCAATGTAATAGATAAAGGACCTTGTATACCAGACAACCAATTTTGAACTTAACCCCGGCCTAGAAGGCAGTATAGGTCTTTCAAAACTGGCAAAAATATGATCACATTTTCATTTGTCAAATGAGACAAGCAGTGGCATGGAGAAAGGGCTTGTTTGTGAAGATCTACGACTATGGGATACTGGCCAGAATGGTACTACCTGGGTATGATCAGCATATGGGCAGCTGTCATCTATTGTTCAGGAATCAGAAGGTACTACATTTTCTTTACTGACTGGAGCCGAGTAGTGCTATTTTGCTTGTGTCACATGCTAATGATAATGTGTTATCAATGGTAAATTCCAAGAACCTCAGTGAGGAAGATACCAAGGGCAAGAAGCCATCGAGATTAAGTTTAGCTAGAAGAGTAGGATCATTTTCTTTTTTGATTTCATAAGTTATTTACTTTAGTAAAAATGGCTCTCCGCCCGACTTAGCAAACTTTATCTTGTTTGTGAGAAGTAAGAATTTTTTAGTAGGGTTGGACTGGGACAGAAAATAGGCCCAGGCACCAAAATAAAAGTGGCCCCCATTAGTGAATTACATAGCTAAAAAAGTGGCCCTTGTTTGTGAATTGGGGTAGTCTTGAATTTGTACAGAAACGCTGTATAAGAGTTTTGTGAGGTATGAACGATTGCATGGATTTGAGCTTTCTCTGTAACATTTGTTTAATGTCAAGGAAACAACACTAAAAATCGGCCTAGGAGACCAAACAACACGGCCCACGAACAGTCTAAAGAAAAAAAGAAAAGAAAAAAAAAAGAGATTGGCGGTCACAGTCAGACCAGCTCGATGAGCACTGCCGGATTGGTAGATAGGCCAGTCCGACCCTGTGCTTTAGATATTCCACAGCACTGACATAGGTTATGTTATGTGTCAAGATAAGAACCTTGGACTTCCTTACATTGGCAATCACGAAATGGGCTTTATATGCAGGAAAAACATATTGCTCTGAGCAAAAGTTAGGGACTCCCCCTACTGAGAGTTCTGTAATACTTAAGGTTTGGCTATGTGCCTCTTTGTTGTTCCTACAATTTCGTTCTAACTGCAATCTAACCTTGTGTAAATCATAATTCAAATTGCACTTTTTGTTTCATCCAGAATGGTCTGGATTCCAAACAACGTTTTTAGAAGGCATTTGGTAGAAGCAACTAGTGTAGTTGTTTCACTGAATATCAACTCCACAAGTAAAAAAACAAAAAGTTTTTTACTGTGTCTTCGACTACAACGACCGCATTGCCCAACTGAAAGCTTTGATATGAGTCATGAAGGTATTTCAGAACGTGATCAGTTCTAACCAATAAGACTTTTTTGGGGGTCTTTAGGCTATGCCTATTATCACACAGTCACTGCAGTACTTTACTAAGGTTGTTATTAATGATATTCTGATCACTTTTTATGTATTTTGGAACTGAGGATGAATACTAAATTAGATTTTAAAAATGCCAATGCTAAAAAGGATAAAGTAGTAACTAAGTGATTTTGCCAAGTTAGATTCAAAACAATTCACACCACCCAGTTAACAAAATCATACAAATACTTCATAAAATTATTTTTTGTAAACATATTATTTCAAGACAAACTACTGATCAGCAATTTAGTACATCAGCAGTTAATGTGTCTTTACATAGCAGGTAAGGCTTTAATCTTTTACTTCACAGGCAAGTGAATTTTTAAGAGTTTTTACTTAACAGCATAAATGTGTGTACACTATGTATTATATATTACCTACTGGTGGTCGCCAGTAGGTAGTTATAGTTAGGTCCTTGTTTCTCTTCAAAAAGTGTTTATTCTTTTGCCAATATCTTTGGCGCAGTTTGACGAATCTTCACGAAATTTTCAAAACTAATGTCCCACTTAAGCTGCAGTCTTGAAAATTTCGGGGTGATCTGTCAAGCGGGGGCTGAGAAAAGGGGGGGTCCCAAAACACTTGTTCTCCATGTTAATATCCATAGGAAACGTTTGACGCAGCTACAGCCCGAACTGCTGAACGGAATTACACCAAATTTGGCAGAAAGGTAGCTATTGGTCCAGAGTGCACTCTTTTTGTTAAATGGTGTAAATCTGTTCAGTAGTTCCTGAGAAATTTAAACATTTCTCAGATATACAAATATGGCCACAGAGGATCCGCAAACCCGCCCGATCTCGTGTCTGAGATCTGATTGCCTGCCAACACTTCAAACCAGGAAGTATTGGCAGCATCTTGTGAACTGAGTCACAAGAAAAAAGGTCAAAAATCAAGAAAAGGGGGCAGGGTAGAAACACCCTGCCCCCCCCCGCCCCTAGGCCTGCTCAGGATATGTCAATGGCTGTATTAGTGGGTGGGTGGGTCAATGAGTGGCAGTTTGGGTGAGCGAGTGGATATGTGTATAGATCAATGAATCAGTGAGTGGGTGTGTAAGTACTGGTATGGCTCTGTGAATGGTTGTGTGGCAGTGGCTGTATAAAAGATTCTATAGGGGTGTGGGTGGGTGCGTCAGAGATGCTGCGGATGATGTCATCAGTGATGTCATGAGTGATGTCACTGACCATGTCATGAGTGATGTAATATGTGAGGTCATAAGCAGTGCATTGCGGGGTCGTGAGTTATAGTTAGCTCAACTAACTATAACTGATGAGTTTCTCTGGTTTTGTATGAGGGAAATGTTAGCCTAACTATAACGTTCCTGTAACCTTTATTTTTTTATGTGGAAAAAAAAATATATATCATATTTAAATATTTAAAAAATATTCAATATTTAGTATACGGCTTTTGGTTTTTTTTAGGGTTTTAACAATTTTTCTGTTTCAGGGATGAGTAGTGTATTGTGTAGTAAGAGATGGTGATAGTATAGCAGTAGTATATATTTTTTTAGGGTTCGGAGTTGATAGTGAATAGGGGTGGTAAGGGATTTTTTTTAGTGTTCAGTGATGAAGAGCGAGTAAGATATTGGATAGTTGGTTGACTGGGGAGTGAGCCCTGGTCAAGCAGCAAACACAATCCTTGTCAGGGTAAGGCACAAATAAACCCTGAATTAACCTGTGCTCAACCCCGTGGTAGCCTGGCACAGAGCAGTCAGGCTTAATTTACAGGCAATGTGTAAAGTATTTGAGTAACACTTCAAACAAACAGTGAAAACACACAACAGGAGCCCACAACAGTATTAGAAAAGTAGAGTGATTTTTAATAAATAAAACAGGATGAAAACGACAATAATCCAACCAGTAGAACCGGAGTTATGAGTTTTTAAAGATTTCAATGAAAATGGTGCCAAAAAGTACAAAACTGTAGATATCTGGTCATGCTAGACCGGGACAAGTTCAGGCCGACCACGATGGAGCACAGGCCGGCTATAAGCACCCAGTTAGGCACCCTGGACAAAGTACCTTAAATCCGGGTTGCAAGCATTGCGAGGATCCGCGAAGATGCGAATTGCAGCCAAAGCGAGGCGTCGGTTCCAAGATGTGGCACGGCTGCAATGAGAGGTCCGGCGCTGTTGTTGAGGATCCAGGCAACAACATCTTGATAAGCGAAGTCCAGCGCAGAGGACGTGGCACGCAGTTGGGGTGATGCATCGGTTCCAAAGAGCTGTGAAGCTGCAATGTGGAGTCCGGCATCGTTGTGGAGGCTGCCATCAATGGGAGACACGAGGGCCTGCGCCACAGTTGCTATGTGCAGTCTGGGCGATACGTCGGTTCAGAGGACTGCAGCGGCGATGCAGGTCTTTGCGACAGGTCCAAACCACGCAGTGGTGGAGATACGTCAGTTGTGCTCGGGAAAGCAGCGCGTGGCAGAGGAGATGTGTCTGTTCCGCTGGATCCGCAGAGACTGGCAAGCACCGTAGGCCCACTTCCAAGGGTCCAGGACTGGGGTGGCACCACATGGCAGGGTGAACCCACAGATGGCAGAGTCCAGGTGCAAGGTTGTTGAAAGCCTGTTATCTCCCAGATGCTCAGAACAGGAGGCCAGCCAACTAGCCCTTGGAGTCACTCTGGGTTCACAAGATGCAGGACCAGTCCTTCTCACCCGAACAAGAGGGCAGCAGACAACAGGTCAGCAAAGCAGGAGCCCAGAAGAGTGCAGTCCAGCAGTGTGGCAGTCCTTCAGCAGCACAGCTGTCCTTCCTGGCACAGTATCCACAGGTCCAAAAGAGTACTGAAGAACTGGTGCCTGTGGTCCTTCTTTTATACCGTGGTGCCCTGGTTCTGGAAGTTGGGAGAAGCTTCTAGACAGTGCTTTTGAAGGGCATGGAATTAATACCTCCCTTGCCCTGGCTCCAAGCTGGCTGGGGTGACATTGCAGTGTCGTTAGGTCATGTGTGTGAAGGCAGAGCCCAGCCTATTCAAGTGCAAGTGGGGCTGTGCCCAGCTCCTCCCTCCCATTCTGCCGGTGATGGCCCACCTAAGCTCCCTATTATGTGTGGCTATCAAGGAGGAATACACAAAGAGCCCAACTGTCACCCACTCCCAGTCTTGTGACACAGAGACAGGCTGCAGGCACCGAATGGCTAAGGCAAGAAAATGACCACTTTCTAAAAGTGGCATTTTCAGAATTGCAATTTAAAATCCGATTTCACCATAAATTAGAATTTTAAATTAGGATTCCAGAGACACCAAACATGAACTGGTTATCTCTTCCCATTTAGAAATTACACTTATAAAAATGTAACAACGCAACTCCAATGTTATCCTATGGGAGCAATGGGCCTTACAGTAGTGAAAAACGAATTAAGAGTTTTTTACTACCAGGACATGTAAAGCTTAAAGGTACATGTCCAACTTTTTAAATACATTGCACCCTGCCCTTTGGGCTGTCCAGGGCCTACCCTACAGGTGACTTATATGTATTAAAAAGGAAGGCTTGGGCCTGACAAAAGGTTTGTTTTGCCAGGTAGACAAGTGAGTTGAAAACTGCACACACAGGATCTGCAATGGCAGGCCTGAGACATTTTTAAAGAGCTACTTAAGTGGCAAAATCATTGCTGCAGACCCACTAGTAGCATTTAATTATTTACAGGCCCTTGGCCCATGTAGTGCCACTTTACTAGGGACTTACAAGTGAATTAAATAAGTTAATACTACCATGTTTTAAGGCGAGAGCAAAAGCACTTTAGCAATGGCTAGCAGTGGCAAAGTGCACAGAGTCCTAAGGCCAGCAAAAACAAATTCAGCAAAAAGTGGAGGGTAAAGGCAAAAGGTTTGGGGGTGACCCTGCAGAAACGGCCAGATCCAACACAGTCTTTAGGATCAGTAAGGGATTTGTAGGCTACAGTTATGGGTAGTAACTAGGAGTAACAGAGATTTTAGGGTTCAGGGATGGGAGGTGGACAGGAATAGTAAGAGGTGTTTAGTGTTCAGAGATGGGCAAAGTTTAGGGGTAGTAAGGACTTATTAGGGTTCAGAGATGGGTAGTTTATATGGGTAGTAAGGAGAATTAGGTATCAGGAATGGGAAAGAACAGTGTTTAATGGTGGTAAGGTGTTTTTAGAGTTCAGGGGTGGATAGTGTATAGGGGTAGTAAGGTACCTTTAGAGTTTAGGGCGAAGTAATCTACAGGGGTAGTAAGGGTTTTCTAGGGTTCAGGAATGCGTAGTATTTTGGAGTAGTAAGTTGTTTTCAGTGCTTGTGGGTGGGCAAACAAATTAATTTATATTAAATAAAATAATTTAAATAAGAATTAAAATAACTGTAAATTCATTCAAAAATTAACACTTAAATAAATGTAAACAAATCAATATTTTAAAGAAATAAAACATGCATACACGCGCGCAGGGGCTAGAAATATTTACTAACTTACCTGCGAAGTAACGGTACTCCCAATGAAATTTACCGTCATGTAAAGGTAATCCTGATGTACTTACTCTGATGTAATGACTCCTGATGTAACAGCATATAAAGTATCTACTAATATTCTTCAGTAAGCTATTTCACAATGAAAAATAAAGCAAAAGCATGATTAACTTTTCTTCTGTACATCACTTGCTAAATCTTACCTGTAGGGTCTAAGAACATCTTGTAAACCTTTGCATCATCTTTACGTCCCAATTCCACATGATTGGGCTGATCTGCCTTCACTAAGTCAATCCTGCATGGAAGACAATGAAAACCTTCAGGTATTTTCTTGTTACCGTACAGCATCCTAAACGTCTGTTAACTCTTAACTGAAAAGTCCTTTCGTTTATAGAATTGTTTTTTTACAGTGGAACGGTAATATTGTTTAAGAGGCATACATCTTTTGAAAAATTACAAACATTCATAAAATTACAAACATTCATAAAAACAAAGTTACAATAGAAAGAATTACCTCTTACCTACCTACCGTAGCACCACTATGTGCTAAAAGAATATGAAACCATAATAACCCAGCCACAGCCATCAGCTACCTTAGTCTTAGGACTAATATTGCCTCCCATAAAGCGAAAAAAGGCATTAGTTCAATACTTAATGCAGGGTCAAGAGTACCTTGTCACACCCTTAAGCATTTCTCATGGCACATAACTATCACCTGTGTCTTATGTGGAGTGTGCATTAGAGTCCCTATGCATTCTTGCTCTTCTAAAATGAAACATCTGACAAAAAGAGACAAGGGTCCAATCCAAAAGATTGATATATTTGTATTGCACCAAAATACCCAACATTGACAGATAAGGGAAATCATTCCAGTAACCTGAAGGAAATGAAACCTCATGGTACCCACCATACGAAATATTAGTAAAAGTAATTTAAAAAGCATAGAACATATATTGGGCAAAGGATAAACAGGATCACAATGGCGTAATGTCCATACCAAAACAAAGTGGAAGTAGTGCAAAGTGGAATCAGTAGAAAGTTACATGCTAAGCAAAGGCAAAAAGCAAATGTTTTGCAAGTGAATCAAGGCTGTTCATGACATGCAGTGATAAGCACAGCAATGCAAAAGGCCTGTTTGGGAGCCATGGCAGCTCAACAGACAATAGGCCTCTCATGAAAGGTTACATGAAAAATGGCTAAATGGCTCCCCCTCTGAATGTGTCAACATCAGGCGTGCAGGTTGGGTGTTTAAGGCTTCAGATCAATGCCTGCCCCAGCCCCTTCTATCCTCTTGTACCCCCAAAGTACCTACTCACAATACATCCCTGATCACTGCTTTCTGACCCATCCCTCCTTAAGTATCTGTGCTCCCCCTTTCAACATCATGAAATTGGCATACCCCTTGTTGGCATATTTCACTGACCTGTAAGTCCCTAGTATATGCTACCACTGTGTATCCAGGGTCTGTAAGTTAGATATCACACAAAGACTGGAGCCCTCATTCACTATTCATCACAGTGGTAATGTAAACATGACTGCAGGCCTGCCTGCCTGCTTGTTCAAGTTCAAACTGCAAATACGACCCGTCAAAATAAACCTTTTTGACAGGCCTAAACCCTCCTTTTAAACATTAATAAGTTACTCCTAAGTAGGCCTTACTGTCCATTATGGCAGGACGTAAGTAGGACATGTAAAGGTCTAATGTTTAACATGTCCTTACAGTCAAAAAGCCCTCAAAGCCATATCACTGTGGCAGGGTTAGCTGTTCCATAGGATGCAATGGAATACAATATTAAATTTAATATTGCGATCTCCACTTAGAACACAGCGCAAATTTGTTTGCCGTTTGAAATATTAATTTCAGCCCAATTCACTGGGTAAGTCCGTTTTGTAACAAATATTTTGGAAAGCGGACTTTTAAAAAGTTACTTTTGCCCTGCCTGAAGTCCCTGGAGGTAAATATGTATTTTTGTTCTTTCGGCCTACCAGTAATTAGCATTTCAATCGGTGTGATTGAGGTGTGAAGTTGCTACCAGGATTGAGACAAAATGACTTGGGTGTAGGAAGGTGTTGTTGTGCCCTTGACAGGACGGCCTGTGGGCTGTGCCCAAGTGCTTGATTACCTTCAAAGAGACCTACCCTGTCATTAGTAGACATCACTAACACCCAGGCTTGTACCCTTCTATTGTCTTCCCAGCCAGACCAGATTCCATCACGGTGAGCTCCTCATTGACATCACAGCGTCAGATCCTGCTGGAGAATTAAGACCTGCTTGGCAGGTTTTATGGGGTTATTCATTTGATATTTGAGGAGTACTTAAACAGAGGGAAACAGAATGCCAAAACAATGCGTCTATCCACTGACTGGTTGCTGAAAGCTCATTGCTGTCCTACCAGGCTTCTGTCTCTCAGTTTGTTGGGAGTACAAGGGCTGCCTAAAACTGGATCTTAGCATTAGATGTGGAAGGACACTAAGATTACCATAGTACACTCCCCAAACACACCCAGGCCTCAGAGCCCAGGTTTAGTGCGGCCGAACTCTTTGGCCACCCTTAAAATGCCCAAAGTGTGTAAGGTTAGCCCTGGGAACCTTTCCCTCATTGGTCATGGCTTCCCCAGGGGTCAATCCAATCCACAAGCTTAATGCCAGGAATAAAGGTGGCATTTTCAGGCACCCACTTCACAACACTCCTGGACCTTAGGAAAATCAGAAGAGGACTGAACCGGCTGTCTGAGGCCTGAAAAGAGCCTAGAAGACTGGATCTGCTCTCCCTCTTGTACCCAGGACAAACAGGTGGACTCCAAGGGCCAAAGGTTTACCTTCTGTATACGCTACAGGGACACAACAAGCTACAAGAGGCCTTTCCCTGCAACTGCACGTAGACTGGAACCTTCTGTTGGTCTCTGCCTGCCGCCCTGTGAGTCTCTAAGTGCCTCCCCTGAGGTCCTAGGTGGACTTAGAAGGGTACACCAGTGGTGGATTTGGAACTTAAAGGACTAAAGTCAGAAGGTAACATTTTTGACCAGGACAAATTTGGTTACTGTATGTAACAGGCACTTCATTGCAGTCAGTGTTAAATTGTGCCTAGTTCCTGTTCTACTTATATGCAAACAATGTCCACCGTGGGACTCTTTTCAAAACCATGAGCCACCCTCTACCTTAGTTTGCGGAGGCTGCATTCTATGTATTTACTCATAAATTCGGAGTGATATCTACACACTTCAGGTTTTTCTAATGTGAAAGGGAATGAAACAATTTTTGTTTAAGAAAATGATGACAATGGTTTCTGTGGTTATTTATCTGTATTATTTGTCAGAACATATTTCTTATCATATGCAAGTGACAGTATAATTAATAGCACAAGTGCAGGCGACGCAGTGCTCTAGTGTGAAGAACATATACAATATATACACAAAAGACACAAAACAAAAAGTTCACTGGTTCAATGTAAGGATGATAAAGAAATGCGAGTATCACATCACTGCATGTCAACTAATCAATAGTCAAAGCAACCAAGTGAAACGCATGTCGACGTTTCGACCCCTGTTGAATTACGGGGTCTCCTCAGGACAATTGTCGTCTAAGTCCCTGCAAAGATAGGGAGGAAGAAACCAAAGTCCATTGTCAATATATATCCACTAAATACTTAGGGTGTTTCATTGTAAGAAGTGGCCTCACTCTGCTCCAACTTACCAAAATTGAGTGGCCACAGTCAATAGTCCAATATCTGTGGTATAAACTCTCTGAGTCAACCACCAATCCCAAGTCGTGGTTCCAACCTCATCAATCAAAACTGGCATAGAACAATCTATCTGTAAGCGTATTCTGCAAAAGTTAAGCATACGATGCGTAAATCCTCAATCAGTAAACGCAATGTTCAGCTATTGGCAAGCACATTAACTAGTTGTGCTGTTGTCAGCCACTGTCCCTTTGTATGGTGGATCGTGTTTCTGCAAGTCATTACGTGCCCATTCTGTGCTAGTACATTATCCAGATAATCCCGTTGGAGTTTACCCATACGGCGTATACCGACTGCTAGAACTCACCGGTACGGCATCCGAGCAAGTTAGTGCGTGGACTCACTGTGTGCCTAATCATGCACCCTTTCCATACTTATGTACCGTCACTTGCCTTCAAGTAATCATGTACCGACTGCTTCAAATAGTTCTATATGGCCTCAAAACATGTCTGCGAGTAGACTCTCTGTGTCCACGTGCACTCTTTATATTACATTATAGATGGTGATATACATAACACTTGAAATGGTCCTCATGCAGTCGTTACAATGTCTCATGTTATTGTAGAGAAAATGGAAAGTCGTCTCAATTCATCTACTTCATTGAGCCCAGTGTGTGTGCTTTTGAGTAAATCCATCCATTTACATTCTCTGAGGTTCAGTATATTGCTGATGTTTCCTCCTCTTTTGTCCATCGTGACTACTTCCATCACCTTCCAGTACAAATCATTCTCCGTATGTTGCAGATCTTGATCATTTCGAACCAGGGGTGCCCCTTCCACGTTGCATCTTATTCTGCTGCGATGCTGAGCTATGCGTTGTTTCACCATCTGTGATGTTTGTCCCACATACAATTTTATACACGGACATTTAATCGCATAAATTACATTTGTGGTGTTACAGTTGGAGAATGATTTCAAAATAAACTGTTTGTTATTGGTATCCAACGTTTTGGTGTTACTGATGAAGGTGCAAGCTACACAGCCTCCACATTTGTGATGACCAACCAGTGTTGGTAAGCCCCATTGTGCTCTAATATTGTCTTTCTTTGGAGGGTCTCTGTGTGCTCTGACCACATTGCCCCTAATACTTTTGTTGCGTTTGAATGCAAACAATGGTAGTTCTTTGCATGTCTGATTCACTAATGGCCAATTCTTGCGAATGATTTTCTGAATATCATCGCTGTCTGGTGAAAAAGTGCTGACCATCACTATTGTCTCATTTGCTGATCTCGCTCTGGGGGTAAGTGTTGCCTCTCTGGGATAAACCCAAGTCTTTTTCATTGCTATTTTCACTATTTTCTTGGGATACCCTTTCTCCAGTAATTTCTTCATGAGTAACTCAGCCTCTCTGAAGAAATCTTCTTTCAGTTTGCATGATCTCCTGAGACGCAAAAATTGGCCATAGGGCAGATTATCTCTAAGTGCCCTGGGGTGATGGCTGTTGTATCTCAGTAGTGCGTTAGTGTCTGTAGGTTTTCTGTATAGGGTTGTGTATAAGAGTCCCCCATCGTGTCTGACAAGAAGGTCTAGATAACTTACTTCTGTGCAACTGTATTCAGCTGTGAATTTCAAGTCCTCACTTTGTGAGTTGAGCGAATCTATAAATCTATTCAGGTCATCCTCATTACCATGCCAAATCATAAAAATGTAGTCCATATATCTCTTCCATTTCCTGATGTTATCTTTGAATGGAATACTCGGATGATATATGGTATCCTCCTCAAATTTACCCACACAGAGACCCTCCAAAGAATGATAATATTAGAGCACAATGGGGCTTACAAACACTGGTTGGTCATTACAAATGTGGAGGCTGTGCAGCTTGCACCTTCACCAGTAACACCAAAACGTTGGATACCAATAACAAACAATTTATTTTGAAATCATTTCCCAACTGCAACACCAAAAATGTAATTTATGTGATTAAATGTCTGTGTATGAAATTGTATGTGGGACAAACATCACAGATGGTGAAACAACGCATAGCTCAGCATCGCAGCAGAATAAGATGCAACGTGGAAGGGGCACCCCTGGTTCGACATTATCAAGATCTGCAACATACAGAGAATAATTTGTACTGGCAGGTGGTGGAAGTAGTCACGATGGACAACAGAGGAGGAAACATCAGCAATATACTGAACCTCAGAGAATGTAAATGGATGGATTTACTCGAAAGCACACACACTGGGCTTAATGATGTAGATGAATTGAGAGGACTTTCCATTTTCCCTGTACAATAACATGAGACATTGTAAAGACTGCATGAGGATCATTTCAAGTGTTATGTATATCACCATCTATAATACGTACCATATCGCACTGAGTTGATATTAGACACGTAAGGATGCAAGTGATTTGGTGGTTGTGGGGTTGCGCAACCTTGGAATATAAATAATAACACAGAATCAGGCAGAAACATCCTTATGGCTTAGGGTTGCCACCCAGTAGACGGTTGACTATTTCTGTAACAAGCTATACTGTTTAAGGGGGTGGATGTTTTTTATCCCCCTTGTTTGGTTTCCTTCCCCCTGCACCTTTTGCTTATATCATGAACACAAGCATCGACAGGGTGGGCACTGGACTTTAGACTTAGGTATTTGTACCTAGACGGTAGTATTACACCACCCCAATATGGCGACAGAGGTTAGCATTCCAGCAGTGGAAGGCTACGTGGATACATAGCCACGATTAGCATAAGCATGCATTGTTACGGATCACGCATTGAATGTATATGTGATTACAAATCTAGATTTTAAGATGCCGGCTTGGAGTCCGCGAAGTTAGGACCTGAGAAAACGATAAATGTAGGTATTTTTCACAGCATACTGAGACACGCATGCGTCTCCTGGGGCAAGGGGCGGTATGGTGTTGCATGTAGACAGCCCTGTGAGTGGGATTGAGAAGAGGTTACCCACATGGATAGAGGTGACAGTTAACAGAATCAGAGACACCCGTGTGGTGGTTGTGATTTACTGAGACGGGGAGACGATTGCTCCGCATTGAGACACTCGGCATAACATGTATGTAGGCACGAGCATGTACACAGGGTATCCACGGATTGATACGCATTGATGCCTTACTGATCAGAATGTAGTAGTTGGTATACGATCACTCCGCGATGAACGATCCGGCTTTAGCATATAAAGGGTGCACATGGACGCAGAGAGCCTACTCGCAGACATGTTTTGAGGCCTTATAGAACTATTTGAAGCAGTCGGTACATGATTACTTGAAGGCAAGTGACGGTACATAAGTATGGAAAGGGTGCATGATCAGGCACACAGCGAGTCCACGCACTAACGCGCTCGGATTGCCGTACCGATTTGTTCTAGCAGTCGGTATACGCCGTATGGGTGAACTCCAACGGGATTATCTGGATAATGTACTAGCAAAGAATGGGCATGTAATGACTTGCAGGAACACGATCCACCATACAAAGGGACAGTGGCTGACAACAGCACAACTAGTTAATGTGCTTGCCAATAGCTGAACATTACGTTTACTGATTGAGGATTTACGCATCGTATGCTTAACTTTTGCAGAATACACTTACAGATAGATTGTTCTATGCCAGTTTTGATTGATGAGGTTGGAACCACGACTTGGGATTGGTGGTTGACTCAGAGAGTTTATACCACAGATATTGGACTATTGACTGTGGCCACTCAATTTTGGTAGGTTGGAGCAGAGTGAGGCCACTTCTTAAAATGACAATGGACTTTGGTTTCTTCCTCCCTATCTTTGCAGGGACTTAGTCAGACGACAATTGTCCTGAGGAGACCCAGTTACTCAACAGGGGTCGAAACGTCGACATGTGTTTCACTTGGTTGCTTTGACTATTGATTAGTTGACATGCTGTGATACTCACATTTCTTTATCATCCATACATAGAACCAGTGAACTTTTTGTTTTGTGTCTTTTGTGTATATATTGTATATGTTCTTCACACTAGAGCACTGCGTCGCCTGCACTTATGCTATAAATTATACTGTCACCTGCATATGATAAGAAATATGTTCTCACAAATAATACAGATAAATAACCACAGAAACCATTGTCATCATTTTCTTAAACAAAAATTGTTTCATTCGGTTTCACATTAGAAAAACCCGAAGTGTGTAGAAAACACTCGGAATTTATGAGTGAATACATAGAATGCGAGCCTCCATAAACAAAGGTAGAGGGTGGCTCATGGTTTTGAAAAGAGTCCCACGGTGGATGTTGTTTGCATGCAAGTACTAGTAACCCTGGTCCACGTGGGCATACAAGGGGTTGTCCTTGTGATAATATATAGTTCCCGTTCTACCTTATCCATAGACTTTTATTGGTACTTTGTGCTTTTTGGCAATTTCTCCTTAAAACGTTAAAAATTGATATTTCTAGTTGCCTTTACTGGATTTTTGTCATCTTGGTGTCATTTTGTTTATTAGATTTTACTCTATTTTTCAAATTAGTTTTGGGAGTTTTATTGTGTTTTTTTCATTTCAACGAATTACTATTACTCTTTTAGTACTGCATAAATACTTTACACATTGCCTCCAAGTTAAACCTGACTGCTTTGTGTCATAGCTACTTAGGGGATGAGCTCAGATTAATTTATTGATTTTGAGGATTCACCCTGGCAAGGATTGAAGTTATTACCCGAGGTGGGTACCTAACACCCTCAACTAATACCCCAATTTCATACACCCACACATTGAGAATCTAAAACTGGGCAGAATCTGCTACGCCTTGAAAGAATCTGCCCATTCATTTACAGCTATGCACTGCAAGATACACTTTAAAAAATGTTCTAATGATATAGATGATTCTGGATTTGTGTGCATAAGTGCAGGGTCAAAATTTGGCATCCTCTGTTGCGCAAAGAACAGGCTGGTCGCAGAGCAAGGATATACTATAACTAGATTCTACTGTGACCTGACCTTGGTACATGTGCCTCCCTATGCATGAAACAAGAGAATAATATCTAGGCAAGAGCTTTCAATCTTGTTAAGGACTCACCACTTCTACCTTTAGTAACTCTGATGTGTTAGTGTGTCCCCCACCAATTACCTACACTTTCAAAATAACTAAATTTGCTATGGCTTAAACGCTCATTTATCTGGACCATATGGCAATCCTATCATAGTTTTCTGCAAGCCCCACAAGGCTCTTGAGTTGGATAAACTAGGATTTATGCCATGATAAAACTGATACATTGAAATTAGGATAGTTACCTGAGAAGGGAATCTCTGCCAAGGCTCATACAAAGCTGGTTACTGCAGACAATAAGGCTGTTGATGCTCTCTGGTGGTGTAAAATCAATCCTCTGCTTATTAAAAATGGGAGTTTCCTTTTCTAATCGTGCATTCACAAAACCTGGAACAGATACAAGAAAAGAAAAATTAGAGTGTAACGTTCAATAACAGAACATAAGGTTTACAACTGGAAAAATGTGGTGCATACTAAGTAATAAATGTTATAAATATTGATAGGGTTTTGTCTCCATACTGTAACGATTTGCTTACCTGTGTAGCACTTCTATACCAGTGGTCCTTACGGTCCTTGCAATAACAGCATTTGTAACTAGTGTCACTTTAAGAATGACACTGTCAAATATTCAAACCTATATGTATTAACAGCATTCATGTAATCTCATTGGCAAATGTTTGCATCCACTAGCTCCACTGGTCTCTCATCAGAAGCTGCAATGTTCTTTGGCAGCCTAGCGTGGAGGACATCACCAGTGTAGATGCCTGGATTCCAGAAGTATCTAGAACGATCAAGCAATAAGTGTTTTTGCTGCACAAAAAGATGTACTGCCCCTTTGATGGAAGATTGTTTCCTGAGAGAGGGAATGGCCTTGGTGGCTCCAAGTCCAAAATTGTGCAATATAATTGAATCCTTTTGGAGGAAATCAGAGAGGCATTTGGTAGTTTACAGTGAAAGTAAAACTGTAAGAGATTTAAGACAGCATGCAAAGGGAGACACTCCGACTAGACATTCACCTAGGTAGAGGTAGCTTCTAACTTTCAGCGGTCACAGAAAGATCATTACCAAAGCCAGAATTTTGGTACAAGACTTGAAGGGATGCCTCCAAGGCAAATAGCAGCGCTTTAGTTCTTGTTTCCCTTGGTGAATATGAAAAACATGATGCAGGCCTGATGGAAGGGGATACAGAAGGGCAAGTACTGCTTTTCCACAGTGAATAGCAAGTCATAGGTTGGGATGGCTGTCAGAGGTAACAATCAGCTTGCAGTAAGGGGGTAAGGCATGCAGCCAGCTTTCAGCACATGGACCACAAGTCCCCTGAGGCGGACGTCTGTGGCCTCCTCTCCTCAGCACTGTAAGTCACACTGCAAGGTGCAAGTTTACAAAGGACAACTCCATCTTACCCAGAGATGCGAAGCTCAGGGATTAATGAACGATATTTAAAGAAATGCCTGGGGCAAATATATAAACAACTGAAAAGAAGACACTGAGGACAGATTAAAGAAGAGGCTACTAGCACACTATGTTCACCACACATAACCCAACTATAGCTTGGTACAAAGATCAGGAACCGACCAACTAAGCCAAGAGTGCAGCGCCTCAATGGGTTCATCAGTAGAGCACATCTCAAACTCTGAGGGGGCTAATATATAAGCAATTGTCAGGGGATCTATTTCAAGGCTGTACAACAAGCCAGACAGATCGCTAAGTAAAATATTAGCAACTGCCTACAACATTATTATTAAACGGCACTAAATTTGGAGGATTGAACCAGACCCATACGTGATGACATGATTCTTTAAGGTTTCCTGGTGGGAAATTGTGTTGCCTCTGGAGCAGACATTGAGGAATCGGATTTTGATCATTTTGTGACGTCAGGTTGTTTAATAAAAACCTGAATCCACATTCTGTGCATTGAAAAGGGTACACATATTACCAGCAAAGCCACTGCCACCGGAGGCACCTGCATGACCTGTAGTGGCTGCTTTATAAAGACAGGACCTTATCTTTCAAAAAAACAGAGAACAAGGTCGCTATGCAATGAACAATAGCAGGGTTATGGTTCTTCCAGACTACACGGCACTTGTGCAACAGTTCATGGCATCAATTCTAGAAGCCAAGCGCTGACTCCAGGAATTGAACATGAAATAAACACTACTCTTCCCCGCCAAACTGAATGAGTTGATAAACAACAAAACACATGTTTTCACTGAGCCTCAAGAGGCATGGGACTGAGAAGAAATGTTTGAGCCTGGCAAGGGAAGACAACATTCGACCAATCAACAATGAAGATACTCGATAAGACCCAGAAACTGGAGACCACAACTCAGGAAAACATCACAACAGGAAAGGGAATGTGCAATGGCAGGTGTGACAACTGGCAGGTTAAAGCACCTCTCTGTAGAGGACTCGAATGAAGACATAACAACAATGTGAAACAGCACTCTCAAAAGGAGCCCGGAGTTTGGCAGATATCTTGATCTAAAACTGCCAACATGAGTAAGCTCTAATGCTACCCCCTTGTGGACAGCAAATGGGAACAATGCTATGCCACAGACCCTCACTGATGCTTGGGCGTGGCAGACAGAGACAGTGAATAGAAACACTTACGAACTTGCCACTCGTGCAAAATACTTCACAACTGAATAGCTTATTTAAGTGCTAATTAACAGAATACTTACAGCTTAAGATAGATTGGAGACTGCTGTCATCCAAACCTGGGGTGAGGATGTTGGGAAAATAAATGTTGTACAGTTGAGAGGGCTCATGAAGAATGGGCAAGTACAAAGTTTGGAGAGCACAGCTAATTTGGAGGTCTAAGTAAAATAGACCTTCCTGCTCTCAGGAGGGAGGAGGAAATGGCTGGACAGCATGGTCATACACCCAACAGTATTTAATGAACACCCTGGCACAATATAGAGCAATGGGCAAAGCCACTAAAAGGTGTAAAATATTACAGGAGGAGGATACAAAATAGTTTTTCTCTAGGAGATGCACCTTACGTGGGAGGAAGTGAGAGCATTAGAGAAGCGCTGAAGAGGCCAATGCACAATGGGGCATACTTTGCTTATCCCAGGGGTGTCCTAATGTGGATAAAAGGGGTTCCCTTTCAAGTGACTAAATCTGTAGCTGAAACAGAAATTCATTATGAGATACTAACTGGAAGATAAGACAGTAAAAATCAAGTTCAAGCTAATGTGTATGCCCCTAATTTTGAAATTGGCAAAAGTGGTGCATTACCCAAATGACTGGATGCGACTTTGTGTATTAGATCGAGCACACACTTCCTTTCTGAACTCTGCATTAGTGAGAAATCCCTGGTGATAAAAGAAAGAATGACACACTGGGGATGATAAATACATTGATGGCACCTAACCCCCACGTAAAAGACTATTCCTATTGCTCCCAATGCATAACTTACATGCCTGATTAGATGAGATATTATGCGCCACCCAGACCCACAATGAAGTTATCCATGTGGAGCACTTATGGAAAACAATCTTAGACAATCTTCCCCTTTTGCTGACAAGACAGTGGACCAGACAGCAGGCAATGATTCCCAACTGGCAACTACAAACCACAGCTTTGGAGGAGTCAGCATTTCAAGATTTGCTGCGAGAAATAGGAGAATAATACTTTAGAGTGAATGAAGGACATAGCCAAGTATACTTTTGAGCGGGAAGATTTTCAGCAGTAAGAGGACATTGTATTCAAATGATAACCAGGGCGAGACAGATCTTAACTAGATAACTGGACACATAGGAAAGTAAACTGCTGAATCTTGACAGGACATCCACAGACCCCTTGATAAAAGGTTCATTAATTACAAGTACTAAGATGAGGGATAAGGAAATGGTACAGTCACAGTAAGAGATCAACCAGGCATTCACCGACTACTACGCAGCTCTCTATAAAATCACACAGCGACAACACAAGCATTAGATGAATACATAAGAAAAGCCAAATTTGTGGCATTACCACACGAGTCGAGGACATTAAAACAGCAATCAAAGGGATAGCAAAAGATAAAACGCCTGGCTCCAATGGCCTTGCTCTAGAAGTTTACTCTATCTACATCAACTTATTAGGACAACAATAAGTGGATATGTGTAATGCAGAAGCACAAGAGCAATGCCTCCCTCCCGTGACTCATGAGGTTTTAGTAATATCCCTACTGAAACCAGTGCAAGAACCAAATGTAACAGCATCTTGATAGGCCATTATCGATGCTCAACACAGACTACAAAATCCTGAGTGAGGTCATGGCTAATAGATTGCTCCCTCATGTCGCGTAACTCGTCCACCCCGATCAGCACTGGGACGACACACATTCATGAACATCAGGAGGGTGATACAGATTTTAGATAAATCCTATGACAAGTCACAATGGGAAGCAGTGCTACAACAGATACTGAAAAAGAATTCGACACCTTGAGCTGGAGATACCAACTCATGATCACAGAATTAAAGCGGAATTGATAAATCCAATGATTCGGTTATTGCTACTGTTCTTTATAAAGCAACGAAGTACCGCTGGGTGCTAGTCTGCTCTGGAACAAAGTTAAATAAACTACTCCAAAGAGAATAACAAATATTTATAAAGATGAAGTAATTAAAGACCAACTAAATATTTGTTGCCTACAGGATCAAAATTTAGACAAAATACAAAATTATATCCCTAAACTTAAAAAAAGCAAAAGTTCTATTCTAATTATAATCATTCTTTACTACATATACTACACACAACTTGGCACATTATTGCAATATACATACTCAAAAGCCCTTTCACTGACACACAAACCCCAAAAGTAAAGTTCAGCATGACTGCCCAATCACAGAATAGGAAATTACCAACGCTATTATTTATTTCCCATAGTCATAAAGCTATGGGCCAATGGCTTTCCCATCCTATTTTAGGATAAATGTAGGATGTTCTATTTCTAAGCAACAGAACAAAGGTGGTTTATTTTTTGTTTACGGAACAAACTAACTAAAACAATGGTAGAATCCACCCTCACTTAGATTTCTAAAGCTTGCGAGAATCAAAAGCAGTCCACCCGATACAAATCATAAGACATTTGAAACGGGATGTGTATATTCTTCTAAGTCCTTAGCCAATGAAATGGTTTCCCTAGATAATGAGCAGGGCTCTTGAATTATATAAGATACCTACTTGTCCAAGGAACAGGATGCTTCACAAATCTGCCTGTCCTGTAAACCAAAAACCATTCGGCCCATTTTGTGCAATGCAATGCGGTGACAAATTAAGGTAATGTTCTCATCATTGCAGGGCCAGGATAATACCATAGCTGATTACGCCATCAATCATATTATGTTAAAGTTTGTATCAAGCAGGGCTCTGAACTAGCCTCCTTTACTCAAACCGACATACATAGGCTAAAAGTGTTCAGGAAGAGGTTGTTCCATAGTCAGAATGCCCTGTGAGTCAGTGCACACACAAAAACTTACATTTTCACCAACTCTTTTCCAATCTGTCCCACACTGGAAAAGGTTGAAAATGTATTTCTGACAAAAAAAGAAGAACTTTTTTTCAAGGAGGGGAGTAGGGAAAGTGCATTTGCAATCATTCAGCAGATTTTTCCATGACAAAATATTGGGATGTATATTTGCTTATGGCAGAATAGAATTCACAAATGTTCCTTAAGAGTACAGTTTTCTACTTAGTTATAGGGACTTTCAGCCAGCCCTCTTTATCCACGGCTTATTTGTTGGCTCATTCACATTTTTCATCCTCCCTCACTACAGCATGCGGAAGTAGGACATCCCACTTCAGCCATCAGATAACTTCACTGTGAATGACAGCATACTGCTCTTTCACAAGGAGCACATCTTCACACAAAGTAATAATTTTCAGCTTCAGGGACCATGTTTGTTTTGAGACTAACGAAATGTTGCTTTTACCCAATGCGTTTTTTGGTTATATTGGGGAGGGTCCAGCATCTCGCGCTACAATAAAGTTTTACAAAACCATGACAAAACAAATATTGACAAAGTTAAATAGAAGAAAGCCAACACCAGTCCTATTGGCTATGCCAAGAACTGTTTACTTTCATGTTGCTCATAATTGTTTTACACCGATTCATCTTTTTTAAATACTGGCATGCATAAAACAGGTTTATTAATGATTCGTCAATGAAATGGTATCTAAAGTTGACAATAGTTTAGGAATTTTTTTTTACATTGCAAAGATTTCTGTGTAAATTTTATTTTGAAAGTAAACAAATCACTAATTTTGCTTTTAAGCTTCTGCGAGTATTTGCTATATATTCAGGGAGCATTATAAGTAGCACCAAAGTGTTAGATTTTGTAAAAGTGAACAGGTCTCTATAATGGAACCACTACCAGCAGCCTAATTTTTAGCTGTGTCGTTTGAGCTATGTTTTAATGTATAACCGAATGTGTAATAATTGTGATTTTATGAGGTTGCATAATAGGGATTTTGGCCCACTGGGGCCCAATTCCAGAACTGAATGAAGGCATTTGAGAGCTGGTCCTACTTTTGGTGTATTAATTTTGATTGATCGTGGAAATTAGCTGAAGAATTTTACTCCACATACTTTTGCACACAGCTTCTTTGCACATAGCTTTTTGTACACAGCTTTTCTGCAAATAGCATATTTTACACACAGCTATTTTGCACATTTACATTTGCATAATTTTGCACGAATGTGAAAGAAGAAATGGTGTGATGTTGCACAGAATGTGATTTGTTATTATGACAGTGAGAAACTTTAGGCTTTTTAAGATGTATTTAGATTTCAAATGTTGTTTACAATGATGGTGAAATTGAAACACACGTAGAAAGAAATACAGCGGATTTCAAAAAGTTAGTGAATCTCTCTGTTGTTTCAATGGAATTTTGAGTTGCACGTCACTAAGGAATTTTGAAAAAATTATGTATAAAAAGAACAAAATTTCAATTGGTGTTTGTTGTGAGAAAGGCCGCTTCAACGACCAAAACACACACACACCTACTTATCCAGTGAGTAAAATAAACATGAAACGATACGCCCTCGGTGTTGAGCGATAGCAATTCCATACACCTGCTTCAAAGGAATGCTTGCAGGTGATACATTCTTCTGTCACTCATTGCCGCACTTTCTGTAGACGCTGGCTGAAAGAATATATACAATATGCTTTGTCTAGTCCCCTATGTCATTCTGTTATAGGTCATGTGGCATTGGTGTAAAAGTAAATAGCATTGCGTGATAACATCACAATATAACTAAGTCAGAATTACATCGGAGTTTGTTGGGTTCCTGAGTGTAGACTGGGTGAAGCAAAGAACAAAACCGCTCCTGGCACAGATCAGTATTTTTACTTGCCCTGATCTATATTTAAGGAATAACATTTCTTGAACAATCACACAGGCATGGGATTGTTACATTTTAATAAAAACTTAACACAAAATACCCAATTCCTTAAAATCGGGAACAAAAAACAGCAGTGTGTGTAATTAGCATAATCAGTGTGAAAAAAAACTCAAGGAAAACACCACCGTTTATTATAGGGGAAATTTGAGATCTTTCAGTATGCGATAGTCTTTAAATGTTGCATATCAAATAATATTTTTTAGTTATCTCAAAGTAATACAGTTCTAAGTGCTTCAGTAAAATATATAGGCATTTTATCAATTTATTCACCAGTAAAATGTCACATAATGCCAAGGGTGCAAAAAGCTGCTTGGCCAATGTTGCCTCGCTGGATAAAGAAAATAGGCCCCTGGTGATTTTTATCAAGGTGAGAACTGGAAGTAGGTAACTACTATACAAATAACCGAGTGACCAACTAGTGCATGAAACCTAATCATCGTCAGGATCAAAGAAGGGAATAATGCCACTCACTACTATCAGATAATAGAAAGAAGCATTGGCAAACCCACAAGTCTCACCTATGAAACCTATTGGCTTTGTCAATGCTAGATGGCCTCCGTACATGCAAATACCGCCATCTTTGAATACAGTTTGCATTGCTCTATGAAAATCTACTCAAAGATGGCCACTGCGGATGCTAGTGAGTCCACAGTAGCCATCTTTGAATGTATTTTCAAAAAGGAATAGAAAATGCATTTAAAAATTACCATCACAGATGCACACACTTTTGCTGTACAATGTTTAAAAGGTTTTATTAAAGTATAATAACATTCAATAAAAGATGCAAGCTGTGCATAAATCCACAAGGGCAAAAATGAATGGCCATCTTGTACTTAAAAAAAAAATTCTTTCTGTTCAAATGTTGTAAGTGTAAACCTTAGAAGAAATAGGAAGCACTTTAACTTCAACTTTAATACTTGCTTATGCATTTTTAATTAGTTTACTTGAGCAAGTATTGCAATATGACATTATTTTACGGTAGTAACGTAACTAAAATGTATCAGCTGTAATCCTTTTTACTTATTTTTTAAAGTAGGTTTAAAGTGTTAGTAAGCGTTGAAGTGGAGAGGACTGTAGTTTTATCTGTTTAGTGTGCTTTGAAGAAAAAAGCGACTATTCAGAAAATTGACTGGATGCTAGCTTTATGTGCTAGTTTTGCATTATTGTAAAAGTGCATTGTGAGTGTTTGTACAGTGCCATGATTGGCGCCTGTTATTTTGTCATATGATGTGTTGTTAAAAAACAATTCTGCTATTTGTTGTGTTGGCCTATGCAGCAGCCATTTTGTTCTATTTCTTGGCCCGACTATTTTGTCCTTGGCACTCCACCTGCACATCGTGTGCAAAGAGGTTAGATTGGGGTATTGCAAAATATGTTTACGTGCTGAGCAGCACAAATGAACAGCTGGCGTCTGCTCAAGGTTTCTTGTAATGGTTAATCTATAGTTTAGGTGTAGACTGATAACATATCTTGTTGTGCAGCTGCAGGACTTAAAGTCGCTTAAACCACCAAGGCTGTTGCTATCTGTATTGCTCCATTGTGTGTTCTTCTCGTGCTCCATTCTTATCCACCAAGGCTGCTGCTATCTGTATTGCTCCATTGTGTGCCCTCCCCATGCCCTATTTACGCTAGTGGGCGTACCTTGCCTGTGGCTATCTCCAATATAAACCCATGTAACCATTGTACAGTGTGCTTCCTCCCCGAGTACCTCTGGGTGCTTGTCGGACGGAGCCCCACTCATGAGTGATAATAAATTTGTCTGATTGATACTTCACTCCAGTGTCGATTCTCCTTTCTTGATTGGACCCGTGGACAAGGGGTGTCCCTGCACCAGTGTGCCACTAGGGGGCACAGTTCCACAAATTGGCGCCCAACGTAGGGCCCCATCGAAGGCCTGCAGTTGGACCAGGGAGAAGATCATTTTGGTGGGAAGAAATTCACTGAGGAGCGCACCACTTGAGGAGATTAGTTCTCGTGGCCGAGGTGTTTTTTCAACTTCCCGAAGTGGTCTTCCCGGCGGCTGTTGACCTCGACTGGGGCTCTTGAAAGGCTATTTGGAATTGATCACTTAATCACGTAGGATCGGCAGGTGGAAGTTGAAGACTACAAATGGGTAGGACTGTATTGAACTGATTTGTCTGTTTTGAAACCTTGATTAACATTTGCAAATGTTAAGAACATACAGGTAATGGGAGAATTTTCTCTGTTTATAAGTTTCAGTAGTCTATTGTTTATACATTATACAACATGCCTGTTTTTAGTAAATTATGGAAGTTTTGTTATTGTTGCTGCGACAAGCATCGTATCTTGGAAGAAAGTCAGCCGAAGACCCCAGAAGGTACACCAAATTTTGAAATGTATGTTAAATATGGTATTTGTCCCATCATGTATAGTACATTGTGGAACAAATATACGAAAGGGGATCCCCAATTACAGTGGCCATTAGAGGGGACGATGGGCCCTCAAACTCGAAAACTTAGAAAAAGAATTGTTTGTTAGGAAAGTTAGACCGGCTATGTTTGACAGTTTGCGTATGTAGAGGAAGGAAGTAAAGGAGCGGCAGCTCAAGGCAGAAAAAGTGAAAAGGAAACAGGAAAGGAAGACAGTTTATCAAAAGTTCATGGAATTAAAAGATAAAAAAGTTCAGGAAAATATAGAATGTTTAGATCGGGAACATAGATTGAAAACATCTAAAGAATATGTCGTTAGGCCAGAGGCGACAGCCCAGGTCCACCATGATGATGTTGATTCAGAAACTGACGGATTACTGATTGAACGATCCCCACCCCCATACGCACCTTTGGCTCCCCCACCCCCTGGGCCACCAAATGCTGTACTTCATGTGCCACCACCGCCCCCACCACTTCCGCCACGGTAATTGTCCAGCCCCCTACTTTCCAACCTGTGCAGCCCCGTCCCTTATCCCCCCAATCCCAGACCGATGAGCATGGATCAGCAGCTGGTCCTGTACCTATCCTAGTCCCCCGAATTCTTCGTTCTGCCATATCTCAGCCACGCCAAGATTTAATAAAACAGATAGTATTGAGTTGGCTAAATTATCCGGAAATGGAGGCAGGAAAAATGATAGACCAGATACAAGATTTCTCTGAAGGAGAGCTCCTTTGTCTTATAAATAAACTCTCTTACCAGTTTCTAGCCCAGTGGGAAATGGTCACAGGAGAAAGTGGCCCCGACGATGTTAGAGCCATTAATCGGCAGTGCCAGGTAGGGGCCTTCCCTGTAGACAGGGTTAATACCGCCATAGCAACGATAATGCGGCATCGCGACAAATTTTTTGCCTCTCCTCGGATGAGACCTATGAGGGAAGCCGCGCCACAGTATATCTCTGGGAGGGGGGCTGCAAACAATGATGATCCTAATAGCGCCGACACTAGAGCCCATTTCGTGTATAATTGGATATATACGCCCTGGAAAAGGACGGATGTCCTCACTCTTAAGGCCACTTTACCCGATATTCGAAAGAACCCTAGTGGGTTCTATGACGACGTCCAGGCAGCCATTGATTCTCGTGTTATGACGCTAGCTGACATTGACATGTTCTTTGGCATGATTTTACCGCCGGATATGTGGCGACTCACTCAGAAACAGGATCATGTTGTCGAGTTAGGGGGAGATTGGAATGCATTAATAGCAGCTGAAACTGATAGGAAGCCTGGTAGAAAACCCACTCGGCTCATACTGGACCTCCCTGGCAACATACTCACTTACATAAAGACGATAATTCCCCCACGGAAAATAGATTGGACACTCCTTACTGCTCGTAAACAAAGAAAGGACGAGTCCGTCCCTGATTTCTTTACTCGCTTTGAGGACATTTTTCACGACTTTAGTGGCAAAGATACATCTACCCCCACGGGCTCCCATTTATTGTAGATCGATTTGTTGGAAACTTACTCCCCGAAATATCTGCTCGTTTAAAGGGGTCTGAAAGTACATGGGCCTCAGCATCCCCTAAGGCCATATTGGATATGGCTCAGTATTACCAGAGTCAGGTGACGGATGAGCATGATAGAAAAGAAAGCAAGATAAAAGATTTAAAAATTAAGTTTATGATGGTCCAGGCTTATGGACCCCAGGGTCGAGGCCGTGGCCAAAATAACAGACCAATGCCTCCACCAGGCCCACTGCATAGACCGACACCACTAGGACTGGACCAGTGTGCCTATTGCAAAGAAAAAGGACACTGGCGTTCTGAATGCCCTGTTTTAGCTTCTGGCGGAAGGGGACAGGCTAGTAATAGCCGAGGAGCTCAAGCCCCCTCGACAGCCGCAACAAAATTTAAACAGGAATAGGTCAGATAATTATTTTGACCAAAGGAATAATCAATACTCTCTGGATGACTATGAACCAGATGACGCCACAGGAATGCATTTTGGCTAGGACAGCGTAGGACAAGGAGGACCAGTCGAGATACCTGTAGATCAATCAGGGCCCTATATAACAGCTACTATACTTGGGCAGAATCAGAAATTCCTAGTAGATACAGGGGCGACACGTAGTGCGATATCTCAACAATTGGTCCCTGGGACACCCTTGTCTGGCAGGATAATAACATCGGTGGGGTTTGACGGAACATCAACCCCTAGCCCTGTGTCCCAAAAACTACCTCTACAGGTTAAAAATTGTACTACCTCTGCACCCTTTTTGCTTCCCCCGCATGCCCCTGACAATTTATTGGGACTTGATCTTTTAAAATATTTTAACGCGTCTATACATTGCTCCCCATCTGGTGTGCGTGTCATCTTTGGAAGGAAGACGTCGCCCAAACAATGTAATATTTCCCTATGCTCGGACCTGGATTCCGTTCCCCCATGTATCTGGGCTACTGCAGATACAGATGTTGGGAGAATGGACATTCCCCCAGTACACATACGAGTTCGGGAAGGTGCTTCCTTGCCACGTGTCCCGCAATACAAAATATCAAAAGAAGGTGAAGATGCGCTAATGCACATTATTGATGACATGATACTTACAGGGGTCTTTGAGGAAGTTTCCTCTAATGTATGTAATAGCCCTATTCTTCCAGTTCTTAAAAGAGGGGATGGAATACAGGACAAAGTTTACCGATTTGTGATTGACCTGAGAGAAATTAACAAGATAGTGGTCCCTCAATATCCTGTTGTTTCCGATATTACCACCCTGTTGACATTGGTCCCGCCCACAGCTACTGTGTTCTCTGTTATTGACCTTAAGAACGCATTTTTCTCTATTCCCATACACCAAGACAGTAGATATCTTTTTGTATTTTCACCTAGAGGTCGTTCATTTAGATTCTGTAGAGCCCCCCCAAGGCTATACAGAAAGCCCTAGCATCTATAGCCAAGCACTCAAACGACAGTTAGATGACCTTTCTTTACCCACTGGAGTCATACTCATCCAATATGTCGATGATATCTTGCTTGCAGCCGACACAACTGAACATTGTCAAGAGGCCACCCTCTCCTTATTGCACCATCTTGCTGTTAAAGGACATAAGGTCTCTAGGAATAAATTGCAATATTGTCGACCAGAGGTCACCTATCTAGGTCACCTCTTGTCGAAGGAGGGACACACTCTCACCAAGGATAGGATTAAAACTATCATACACACTCCCATTCCCCATAGACAAAAAGAAGTATGAGCACTTGTTGGCATCACCTCTTACTGTAGACAATGGATCCCAAATTTTTCACTGATTATCAAACCCCTTTTGTCTCTGGTTACCAAAGATACTCCCTTTCCTCTAGCATGGTCATCTGAATGTCAAAGTGCATATCAACAGCTTCGTGCATCCTTTTGTTCTGCTCCTGTGTTGGGTACTCCTGATTACACTAAACCATTTACATTATATGTACATGAGAGAGAGGGGTGCGCATTGTCGGTCCTGACCCAACCACACGGTGGAAAACATCGCCCATGTGCTTACTTCTCAGCTTTATTGGATCCAGTGGCCAGAGGACTTCCGGGTTGTTTTAGGGCGGTGGCTGCCACGGCCATCTCCATACGACAATCTGAAGGGATAGTACTAAGCAGCAAACTTATGGTTATGGTACCGCACTCTATAGATGCGCTGCTTAACCAAACCAAGACACAACACCTGACTAGTGCTAGGCTCATTGGATATGAACTTACGCTTTTGGCACCCCATATTACACTTAAAAGATGTTTGACATTGAATCCTGCCACATTGTTGCCCTTACCAGCTGAACAACCCCATGATTTGCATGATTGTATCTTTCCGACAGAGGAACAAACCAAGGAAAGAGTAGATCTCAGAGACACAGCTCTGCTAGATCCTGAAGAATTATGGGTGGATGGCTCTTGTTTAAAACTATCTGATGGCACCACCTCTGCAGCCTATGCCATAACAACGTTGCAGACAGTAGTAGAAACAGCTCGCATTCCTCAAAGATCAGCCCAAGCTGCTGAACTCATCGCACTTTTGAGGGCCTGTGAACTCAGTCAGGGATTGTCAGTGAACATTTACACCGACAGTCAGTACGCAATTGGTGTGGCACACAACTTTGGCAGGCTGTGAAAGGAACGTGGGTTTCTAACCTCACACGGTGCCAAGATACAACATGGTGAACTGGTAAATGGTCTCCTTACCGCTCTGACACTGCCAAAGGGCATGGCCATCATCAAATGTAGTGCCCACAAGTAAGTTACAGATAAGGTGGGACAAGGAAATGCTTTCGCAGATGAGGTAGCACGGGATACTGCAAGTACTCCAACAAGCAGAATGTACGTACTACGGCCCCAAGCCGAAAGATGGGAAAACATGTACACGGAAGTCCGGGAGATACAACAGTCAGCTACTGAACAAGAAAAGGCAGAATGGGAAGAGAAAGGGGAGTTAGATGATGAGGGATGTTGGAGGTCCAAAGACATGTTGAAATGGAAACTGCCCCATGCCTATTTATTGCCCTGACTATGGCTCATGGGCCTGCCCATGTTAGTGCCAAGAACACCATCTCCCAACTAGAGCAGGTCTGGGACAATCCGGACATTCATAAAACAGCTGAACATTTAGTAAGACATTGCATGATATGTTTACAACACAATCCCGGGAAGGGAATACCCACCCCTACAGGTGGATTCTCTCCGCCTCAGGTACCCTTTGAAGCACTTCAAATGGATTATATCCAGTTGGAACGGTGCAATAACTTAAAATATGTTTTAGTGGTGGTTTGTTCATTTAGCAAGTGGGTAGAGGCTTATCCAACCAAAGATAATACTGCTTTGACAACGGCCAAGATTCTGTTGAAAGAATTCTTCCCTCGATTTGGAATTTGTAGAGTCCTATCGAGTGACAACGGACCACATTTCACAGGCCAAATCATAGAATATTTGATGAAAGGTCTAGGTATAAAACAAAAGTTCCATGCTGCTAATTACCCCCAGGCGGCGGGATTAGTGGAGAGATGTAATGCTACACTGAAACTCAAACTTGCTAAAGTGCAGGCTTCCACGGGCCTCAAATGGCCAGATGCGCTGCCCTTAGCCTTGCTATCAATCAGATCCATGCTCCATAGCAAGTCAGGTTTATCCCCATATGAGGTAGTCTTTGGGAGACCTATGAATGTGTGGGGCCCGCCGAAACCAAATGTGATCAAAGAAATTCAGTATCCTGTTCTTAGTGATTATCTGCGAAATTTGACTGAAAAATTGTCTCTACTCCACCAACAGGTACATGACGCCTACCCGATAGATCCCAGGGCCCAGCTCATTCACTCCACCCTGGTGATTTCGTGTTAACGAAGAATTTCCAATGTTCCAAGAATTTGAAACCTTGCTGGAAGGGCCCTGAGCAGGTCTTGTTGTCTACCCGGACAGCTGTACGTGTTACCAATCGGAAAAACTGGATCCACGCCTCCCATTGCAAGAGGATACCAGCAACGTCCCTCGAAGAGGAGGGAGGAATTGATTCAAGAGATATCCTGCACACGGAGAGACATGTTGCTCTCCCACCTGAAGATGTACTCTTCCAAGAGCACACCGAACCAGGGGTGAGTCGATACAACTTGTGACCCCGGAAAGTAGGAGCAGATAGAGACACCGGAGGACCTCCTCCCAATTAGTGGGAAGGTTCGGCTGTAGCACGGTGGGATCGCAGAATCGGCTGAACTAGGTTCAGTGCGGGTTGTGATACGTGCTCAGTGATACCTGGATCTCTCTCCCACTTTTGGTTGTGCTAGTATCATCAAGAAAAATGAATGAACTGGTATCTAAATGGAAAACGAAGGATAAGACTATGTGTATGGTGATCCTGATCATTTTGTTAGTAATATTGGTAGCAGCACTATGGATAGTGGAGGAGACGGTCCCAGCTCGAAACTCACTGTCTGCTACAACCACTCCTGCCCCTTTGGAACATTATCACTTTACCCTTCCTTATCATGAGAGGAAGCATCGATTGTCGTACAAAAATAACACATTTATACAGATGTTACATCATACTCATAATGCTGCAAATATTACCGATTGCTGGGTATGTGGGATGTTGCCGGCTCACCAGAGGAAGGGGGGAATGCCTCTTATTCCCCTACCATTTTCCCACAATGGCTCCTGTAGGGCCTGGTTTGCACTCCTGTGGGCCTCCGAGGTTAACAATATTTCCAACGCTGATGTGGGGGGACTTAATGCACAATTGAATAAAGTATGTTACCCTGATGATGACGGCACTCCACAAGCCAAAGGGCCAATATGGGAAATGGAGGAATATGCTAGAGGAAATCACACCAAAAGGTAGGTCTTTCCCAACACACGAACAGCCAAGGAGAATGGGCCTCCTGTCATCACTGTTATACGAGCACGAGCTCCCCTCTCCGTAATGAGTGTCGCGGTATCCCTGTGGGGAAAAGTGACTGCATCACAGTATTAAATATAACTGGAATTAACACCAGCAGTTTTTTATCGTCCCGCAACACGTATTTCATTTGTGGAGATAAAGGTTATTATCATTTGCCAATTGGATGGTCAGGAACATGCTGTGTGTCCTTCTTGCTTTCTCCTGTGTTCGTGGCCCCTGCATCCTATCACAAGGACCAACGATTGCTTCATGATTTTGCCTTAATTCGATCTAAAAGAACTATAGAGGTTAGTGAGGTGGATCAAACTGATACTTCACTACAGCAATATGTTGACTTTAATTTGGGGCTCTTTTTCTTTAATCGGTCCTGTAGTAAATAGTAGATGGATAAGACGCCTGACCCGAGTGGTGGAGGCAGTGATTAATCAGGCAACAACAGCCCTTGGAAACATCACAGAGGAGCTCCAAGCCACCAGAGTTGTAACTTTATAAAACCGGATGGTTTTAGATGTAATATTGGCCGACCGGGGTGGAGCATGACGCATCATAGGAAGTAGCTGCTGTGTATATGTCCCTGATAATGCCCCTTCGGTGTATGATCCCATTTCCAAACTACATAAAATAGCTGCAGAAATTCATCCAGAAAATGGAACATGGACCTGGTCGGGGTGGTTTTGGGGCATGCTTTCCACTTGGGGTTGGAAAATATTGATGGTAATGGGAGCCATCTTTCTTACCTGTTGTTGTTGTATTCAATGTGCCCCTGTGATATGTATAGCTTGCATGTCTGTCTGCAATAATATCAAGCCTCCCCCAGTTAACGCTCATGTATTGAATAAGCAAATGATGCTACAACAGGAAGTTGATGAACTTATGATGATTGATATCCAGGACTAATATATATGCCTTGAAAATGGATTAGCATAGGCTAAAAGGAGGGTCTGTTAAAAAACAATTCTGCTATTTGTTGTGTTGGCCTATGCAGCATCCATTTTGTTCGATTTCTTGGCCCGACTATTTTGTCCTTGGCACTCCACCTGCACATCGTGTGCAAAGAGGTTAGATTGGGGTATTGCAAAATATTATTACGTGCAGAGCAGCACAAAAGAACAGCTGGCGTCTGCTTAAGGTTTCTTGTAATGGTTAATCTATAGTTTAGGTGTAGACTGATAACATATCTTGTTGTGCAGCTGCAGGGCTTAAAGTCGCTTAAACCACCAAGGCTGTTGCTATCTGTATTGCTCCATTGTGTGTTCTTCTCGTGCTCCATTCTTATCCACCAAGGCTACTGCTATCTGTATTGCTCAATTGTGTGCTCTCCCCATGCCCTATTTACGCTAGTGGGCGTACCTTGTCTGTGGCTATCTCCAATATAAACCCATGTAACCATTGTACGGTGTGCTTCCTCCCTGAGTACCTCTGGGTGCTTGTCGGACGGAGCCCCACTCATGAGTGATAATAAATTTGTCTGATTGATACTTCGCTCCAGTGTCAATTCTCCTTTCTTGATCGGACCCGTGGACAAGGGGTGACCCTGCACCAGTGTGCCACTAGGGGGCACACTTCCACAGTGTGAAAGTTAGTGTTATAAGGCAATAGGTTACGATGAAAGAAACGTGATTAGTATGCATGAGTTATGTTAGTATAATCACAGGATTTAATAATTACCAGGCTACAACCATTACCATTGTTAATTTGATGACTTCTTCAATTTCATCCAATTGAACATAAACAAAACCTACTTTTTTTCATATCTGTCATCTCAGGGAAGCATAAAATATGCACTGCGGAGGGGAACATAGATCATGTAGGTTGGTGTAGTAGGTAGGTTAGGATAAGTATGGTAGGTAAAGATTGGTGGGTAAGACAGATGTAATGTAGGACTCGTTTGAAAGTAGTTAAAAAGCAATGGAATATTAATAATGTTATTAACATATTAAAGTGAAAATCGGCTCTAACAAAAACACTCACTGAACAGAAAGTAAAACCTGTAGGTTTACACTGCTCCTTCATTACTGACAATGATGGACATGATAATAAAACACTGCATTTTGAATGAAAATGTAGAGAAAATAATCAACAGAATAGACCTCTTTTGGTTTGTACTTTTGCAGTGTGATTCGTTAATCAAAATTGCACCATTGTTGCACCTCTAAGAAAGCATGTGTGCACATGCATTTACTTTGTTAACAAAAAAAAGCTGCAAACAGAGTAACATCTTAACTAAGCAAAGTAAAATAAAGAAACGCACATGGTCATTTAGTGAATAGCACTATGGCTTTATGACAGGCTGAGATATCCAAACACTTGCTAAGCAAACAAAACATAAATCAGCAATTAACACGTGGGTGTGTCATATATCAAAGAATACACACAGGTTCAAACTTTCTTGCAATAATAAACACTGAAAAAACCAACCGATGGTTGAAGGGTACTGAACCAGTACACACTCTTCTCTATATATTATTTCTTATTGCACTTTTATGAAGAAATGATAAATACAGGTGTTCCTCGTGGCTTAAGTCATCTGTACCCAGAGCTCAAAACTAGACTATATACATGTTTACTAAGATTTCAGAATCTTTCAAGGCTTAGTGCATGCTCACAAAACTGTCAGCAGACTAGTTCAGATGCTTCTCATAAATTATGTTTCATGCTTGCAATGGACAGCAAGTATGCAAGCCATACTTTTTTATGTTCCGAAAGAAGGGAAAAGCATGCCCGTTGTTTCTTTTTACACTATTCACAGAAATAAATGTTGGTATATTAATACAGAGGGTCACTAAATGGAGTAACTACCTTCAAAGAGCACAGGGTAAATATGGAACAGTCCGGCAGGGCAGTGATGTGAAATTGCGCATTTTAGGAGCTTTAACACAGTGCTCAAAATTGCCCCACCATGAGGAAAGTACAAGAATCTGGGGGAAGCAAGCAAGTGGAGACTGGTGACAGTAAATGATAAAAGCATAAGGGCTTACATGGATTTTTGTAGCTATACTGACGGTTACGGTATAGTACTTTTCTTTGGTTGATGAAATGAGCCCTCTGTGTGTTGCGCGGAGTGACTCCAGTACCATGAGGTCATCGGAAGTTCGGTTTTTCTTTTCTTGTCTATCTGTGACTGAAGCATTTATGTTGAGCGAGGTCTTTAGAGTACCAGGGTGTTGAAATTTCAGAATTTCACTTGAGTTTTAAATAGAGGGTGAATATTCACATAGTTTTCCAAACAAAAGTGGTATAGTAATTTAGTAGGGTGCTTGTGTTGGCATTGGACATGGAGTTTGCAGTGTGAGAAATGAGTTCCAGCATTAGATTTAAAGGATCTGAAGGTCTGGTCTGCTCTTCTGGATTTACCTTGGATACTCAGCAGGGCGACAGGGATGGTGAAGTGGTTGGTCTGACAATGGGTATGGGTTGTTTATATTGGATTGTTGGATTTGTTGAGAAGACGAAGTTGAGGATTTGGCCTTTGGAGCGTGTCGGGTGAGTGACGTGCTGAACCAGGTAAAGGCTGTTTGGGTTTTCTTTTTAGCTTTTGTTGTCTGGGAGGTTGAAGAAACCCAAGAGTGTGGTGCAGGGGTGTTCAACGGATGAAGTGGTGAGAAGGGCCGAGAAATCATCAATAAAGTCCTTGCTCTGCTGGGGAGGCCTGTAGATGAAATGGAAGGAGGCAGTGTGAGTTGCAGAGAGAGGGAAGTAGCATTCCAGGAGCTCCATGGATCGAATGTCATTGGTTTGACTAGGCGGCAGGACCAGGAGGACTTGTAGCCTCCTCCCTTCTTATATGCGCGGTTCACATGATGGATGCTGCAGTCTGAGGAAAGAAAGATTTCTAGGATATGGGACTAAGTCATGTTTCTGTAAAGGAGAGGGTGTCAAGCTTGTGATAGATGATGACGTATGCAATGTCTTGTGCGTGGAGTACTGCAGAGCAAGCGTTAATGAGCATGAGTAGGAAAGTGTTCTGTATTTTGAAGGTGTGTGGTAAGTCAGTGGGATGTGCAGGAGGATGGGTTCTATGTCTAACTAGAAGGATATGCGAGTGCTTCTATTGTCTAGGCCTTGGTGAGACTGAGGGGTTTAGCAGTATGGTATGTTGGTTGAGGAACATGATTATATTTTACCTTGTAGGTTTCAGTAGAACAAGAGTTCAGGCCCAAAGGTCTGTTTGACCCCAACAAGTCCAAACAGACAATGCCCTTGTCTGTGTCCACCCATTCTAGCAAAGGCCTTCTCTGTGTCCGCCCTTTGCTGGGGAAAGCAGTCAGACGTCCTGAAAAGTTGCATGAAGTAAGGAAAGGGCAGGAAGTGATGTCACTTCCTGCATCGATGGATGCTCAGAAATGCAGTGATGTCTCATCCTGTGGAGATGGATGATAGGGAATGAAGTCTGCTTACATGGCTTCTTTTTAAAATGGCTTTGGCAAGAAACCAATGAAGTCACTTCCTGTATAGATGATTGCTAGGAAATGCAGTGTTGTCAGTTCCCATGGAGATAGGTGATGGGGAATTAGGTCCACTTGCCTGGCTTCTTTTAAACATGGTTTTGTGGGAAATCTAGTGATGCCACCACCTGAGGAGATGGATGACGGCAAATGAAGTCTACTTGCCTAGTTTCTTCTTTTTAAAATGGTTTTTGTGGGAAACCAATACATCCCACTACACATAATGAGCTATTATTGGGTCCCTAAGCTTGCAGTAGTTGACAACTGTTCATCTGCCCTAAAGAGGCAGAAAAAACATTTCTGCATTATGTGTATGGGGGAACTAGCACCTCAACTGTTGTCGGGGTGCAAAGGTAAGCTAACCAACATTCCTCCCACCCCCTTTGACGTGCACAAGGCGGGCAGCTTTTAGGTTTCCTTGGGTCCAGCATGGGTATAAACACCACAAAATAAACTGGGGGGGTGTACCAGATTGCTCCTGAATTGAAGCAAGGAAGTTCGGGTAACTGCCATCTCACAAACAGAGAACAAACCATGCCCCTGACTATATGTTTGCCATGAGGAGAAGATGGTACTTTGATCAGTGGGGGGGTGGGGATCATGATTGGGAAGACAATTTGCAACTGAGGAAACTTGGAATAGAAGCCACTTCCCACTACCTTAACTTGAAAATATTCCACAGGGCCTATTTTAATAGAAGTAGACTTTATGACATCAATTTGGAATGATTTAGTTTGGATGTATAGAAATTATGAGAATTGAAGATTGGTGTACTTGAATTAATTCTGTCAAAAATATTTGTGCTTTAAGGTACCACAAGTGGACGCGGCAGTGTCCTCCCCCCCTCTCGCCAAAGGCAGGGGATGCATCCTCTGCCCCCGTCACTCAAGGATACATGGACTGTTTCTTGCAAGAAATTCGCAAAGATATCACCTCACTCAAGGATGAATTCAAATCCTGCCTACACGACATTTGGAGAGATGTATCCAAAATAGGTGAGAGGGTGGACGACCTCGAACGGACAGTCGATGCCAGGTCGGAAGATCAGGAGATGCTGTGGCGGAGGGTAACGGTTTTGGAAGAACAGAACATCGACTTACAAACCAAGCAAGAAGACTTAGAAAATAGGAACCGCCGCAACAACATCCGTGTCTGGGGAGTGCCGCAGGGTGCAGAAGGCACCGACAACATGTCCTTCACAGAGGAACTGCTCCAGGCAGTTTGCGGGGATGAAGATACCTCTCCACCTGCTTTAGATAGGGCCCACCAGGTGATTACTGCCAATGGTCGCGCAGAGATGATCCCGGATATGCTGAATTTTTTCACGGAGAAAGAAGCACTCATGCATGCATGGGATAAGACTGAACTTACGTTTTGAGGCTATGCGATACAACTCTACCAAGATCTCCCTACTATCACCTTCAGGAAGCGTCGTAACTTCAAACCTGTCACTGATAAGCTACGTGCCCTGGGAATCCGCTAACAATGCGATCATCCCTTTGCTCTTTTGGCAACCGCCGCACACGGAGGTCTCTAGCGGAGGCAAAAACCCTGCTTAGACTCCCAGATGACTCTCAGAAAGAAGGTGCCTGCCCGTCTCGGGCCCCCCGGGGCGAGTCCTCAAGTCCAAATGGTCCACGGTTCCACCACGACGGCCTGATAAACGGCAGGCAGAGACATCCTCACAAGAAACCAAGCGCGACATTATCCAGCACCTCCATAATATTAGCGGGGATGCCTCCCCTGCTCGTTTAACCACAGACTCCCTCTGAACTCAAACATCACCTGGCACAAGCACGCGTTAACGAGGCTGAACTGCTGCTACCTGCCTCTCTCCCTGTCCTACTGCCAGTGGCGATCGGCCTCGGGGATGGAGAGGGCCCTGATGTCTTTTGGACTCCAACACCCCCGTGCCTTCCCTGATGGCCTCCCCCCATCGACTTTCCTTTCTGGAGGGTGACTCCTCCAGCGGGTTTGGAGCACTTAGGTGCCGACCTCTGCAAGATGAAAAAGTCACAGTTGGACCATGTTGGTCTGTTGTTACCATTTGTTTTGATATGTTTTCTTTTGCATGTCATATCCTATTTGCTGTGGGGCATGAGGAATGGTATAGCTGCTCCGCCAGCCTTGGGGGTGAGTGCGAGTCCCGGTTCCCAGGTTAATAACTATCCCCTTCACGGCCCTTCTGATGTGTCGCCGGCACGCTGGGCACCTGAGTACGTTTGTTACCACCATCGCTGGGGGGAAAACAAGTGAAGTTGAGTCCCCTCTTGCCAAGCAGGACGCGCCTCTACACCCATTCACCTCCTTGCACATACAACACTGTGTGCACACTCCCCGACTTTATACCTACCATGGGTGACCTTAAACAGGTATCCCTGAATGTGCGGGGCTTAAACTCCCCAAACAAATGTAAACAAATCTAGCGTTATGTTCGGAAGCATGACCTGGATGTCCTTCTGCTCCAAGAGACTTACTTGACGGGAGCTGACCGCAATCATATGGCGCATCCAAAATACCCTAAACGACACTGGGCATACACGACTTCTAAAACGCTTGGGGTGGGCATTCTCTGTAAAGCAAGCTTTTATACTTCTGTGGGAAGGAGGTCCGCGATAAGGAGGGTCGCTATTTGTTATTACACCTTCTCCGGGGACAAGGCAAACTGACGATACTTAACCTCCATGCCCCAAATACTTCACAGGATACATCCATTAGGCGTATTCTGCAAGAGCAACTAGATGGGGTGGAGGGTGATATCATAGTTTGTGGGGACTTCAACCTGGTGTGGGACCCTTCACTAGATCGAATCAGAACAATCTTTCACAACACTGGGGCTATAGCGCGTGCTTAAAGAGGGATTTAGAGTACCGTGGTCTAGTAGACGCATGGCGCTATAAGCATCCTGACACACAAGACTACTCCTTTTACTCGCATGTCCATGCCTCCTACTCCCGTATAGATTACGCTTTCATCACTCCCTCCCTTCTCCGTCGCCTAAGTACAGTGGAGCTCTCAGACATCTTCATCTCAGATCATGCACACTTAGAGCTCACATGGGATGCTAGCGCGACCCACCCTGGGACCACACCACGCTGGCACTTGCTTGCTTCTGCGCAATCTTGGTGATGTAGAGGAGATACGTAAAGGAATCACGGACTACTTCACGCTTAAGTGCTCCCCGAGATCTCCCTCCACACACTCTGGATGGGTTTAAAGCTAGTATTAGGGGCACGATCACGTCCATAGCCATTGTGCCGGGGCGGAAGGAGAGGTTGGTAGAGTTAAACCTGTCAGCAGAGATTAAGCAGCTGGAACACCTGGACAAAACTGCCCCCTCCCGCCGGACCAAGCAACAGCTAGCTATTTTACGCAGGCAAGTGCGCACCCACCGGACAGGCAAGGTGGAACGAGCACTCCTGGCTCTCCAGCAGTGATATTACGAGGGAGGAGATAAGGTGGGTAGGCTACTAGCCCGCAGGCTATGTCATGCACTGGCCAAGACACATATTGCTAAGATTCAGGTCGGGGACCTAGGATGGGCCACTGAGGAAAGGGATAAATTGGAGGCCTTTCGGCTTTACTACCAACAGTTGTATTCCCAGGAAGACCCCTTGCCCGCGCTGCTTCATACCTATCTCGCTGAGTGTGACAGGGAACCCTTAAACCCGCAACAAGCCGCCCTTTTAGATCAACCGATCACTGCTGAAGAACTACGCACTGCATTCTGGGCCCTCCCTTTGGGGAAAACGCCCGGTCCTAATGGACTCCTGGTTCTCTTTTATCGGCTCTCCCTGCCCCACTTTCAGGAGCATCTTCCGCGACTTTTTAACACCTTCACACAGGACACAGGCCTCACGCCCACAATGGCAGCTGCCGAAATCTCTCATATACTCAAAGCTGGTAAAGACTCGGCCTTATGCTCCGCTTATCGCCCCACAGCCTTACTCAATACAGATGCCAAGCTCTACACGAAAATATTAGCTGCTCGACTGGAATCATACCTACAGGGCCTCATCAGCCCTGATCAAGTGAGCTTCATTCGCCAATGGCAGGGGGCAGACAATGTTCGCTGCAGAGCCCACTTAGTGGAAAAAAATCACATTGCTTTGATATCTCGGCGTGCCTTCTCTCGCTTGACGCGGAGAAGGCCTTTGACAGGGTGGATTGTTCGTATCTTCATGCAGTGCTGAACAAAATAGGACTTGGACAGGGCCTCATCAAAAAAATGATGGGATCATACGTGGCGCCGGTAGCTTGTATCCGCGTTAACGGGCGAATTATGAGACCTATATCTCTTTGTCGGGGCACACGGCAGGGATGCCCACTATCGCCCTTATTGTTCGCTCTGGCGGTTAAACCTCTAGCCATCCAAATCCGCAATACAGACATGATAAAAGGCATATCTTTTGGTGGCCAAACGCACAAGACAAGCCTGTCCACGGACGACCTCCTGCTCACACTGACGCAACCCGAGATATCCCTGCCCAGCATTGTGGAATGTCTACCGGCCTTTGAAGCCATCTCTGGTTTCAAGATTAATATGACTAAGTTGTCCGTGCTTAATCTCACTATACCGGCCCGAGATGTAAGAGCCCTACAGAGCCTAGTGCCTTTCCAATGGTCTTCGGACTCCATCAAATATTTAAGCCTTAATATCACTCCCACACTCACCTCATGGTCTTGAGCCAACAGGCCCTCCCTCCACTGCTCCATCCTGGCTGATTTTCAGAGGTGGAAGCCCCTCCACATTTCTTGGCTGGGGTGCATAAATGTCATAAAAATGAATGTACTCCCGAGGGTCCTCTACTTATTTCAGACATTGACCCCGTCAATTCCATAAGACGATATCCTGCTCCTCAAAAGGAACATTCGCACTTTTATATGGAATGGGAAACAACCCCGAGTAGCCCACTCCTTGCTGATGCTGGGGTGGTCTGGCTTGCCCTAACCTTCTGGAATACTACTGGGCGGCCCACTTACGATATGTTTCCAAGTGGGTGATACGGGAAAGTGAGAAGCACTGGTTCCACATGGACCACACAGTGGCGTGTAGGCCCCTGTGGGAACTTGCTTGGCTGCCTAAACATGCCCAACCGCGCAGTGCGTATGTTGCCACACAGACTAGGAAAGTGTTGGAGATTTGGTATAGGGTGGCCCTAAAGAGGGGACTGACTACTTTCCCATCCCCTCATACCCCCATTGCCCGTAACCCAGCCTTCACCCCGGGACTATCACCCCCCTCTTTTCATAGTTGGAGCGAAGGGGACTGCCGGACGCTCCAGGACATCTTTACCGGAGGAGACATGAAGTCGTTTGACGAATGCAGGGCCGAATTTAAACTTCCAGTCACCACACAACTCCAATACCACCAGTTGCGGCACTGAGCGCTACATCCTGTGGTTTACCCAGCGGCTACCCGCCCTTACACCCTATTTGAGAAGCTTGTGCAAACCTTTGATGGTACACGAGGGCTAATATCCAATACCTATCAGGTGCTGCAACATTCTGCCCCGATTCGTACCCATACAAATCAATCCACATGGCACAACACCGTCTCAGGGGAAATAACACCCAAACAGTGGGAGACATTATGGCGGGATATACCCAAAACCTATCGCAGTCTCTCTCTACGTGAGACCGCATATAAACTGATGTTTCAATGGTATTATACTCCTGCTCGCCTGTCTACCATTTATTTAGATGTCTCCACCCCTATGTTGGCGCTGCGGGGAGGGGGAAGGGGGAAGGGGTGGGGACCTTCTGTCATATTTGGTGGTCCTGCAGAGTGATTGCTACATACTGGAAGGAGATACCGGGGTATATTAAAGGCATCATAGGCTTTCCTCTCCCCTTCTCATGCCCCACGATTATCCTAAATATACATCCTTCTAACTTGGCCGCAATGACCCATGCAGACTGGACAGTCATCTACTCTTGGCAGCGCGACTACTCATAGCGCTTATGTGGACGCAACCAGAGCTTTCCTCTGTTGCACAATGGTTCGCTCGAGTATGGCACCTCCTGGCATTGAGCGGATATCTCACTACCTGACCAATAAGGACAAAAAGTTACAGCTTTTGTGGAAGCCCTTAATACATTACCTCATGCGCATAGAGTTCTCTTGCTTTAGCCCACCGAAACTTCGGACACTCCAGCTCTTTGACTGTGGGTGTCACCCATGCCCCCCCACTCCCCACTGTAGGGAATCTTGCAAGAGACATGGGACCTGCCTTCAGATCCCCTGCTGAAGGGTGCTGCCCCGGGATAGATTATGACCTGTGCTGGTTATGTTTGTTCGTTGTTTCAAGTTCACATACAACGGTACTATTTTGAGCTGAAACTGCCAAACTACGAGAGGTTGCTTGACACTAAGATTCCTCTGCGTTAGCTGTGGTCCTGCAATCATGCGATATAGAGTGCGACTGTATACATTGCTACTGTAAAGCTCACCTAAACTTCCTTCTGGCATGTAAACCCTCCTGTCAGCATTGTTATGTACATGTTCTACTTTGTGATCATCAATAAAAAGAACTTTAGTAAAAAAAATAAAAAAAATTGTGCTGGTTATCGGACAGTTGAATTGAAAACAATAAATAACCTTGAATGAAGTATGTAATGCTTGTATAGTAGGCCCGTTTTAGTGTATAATGGACCAATATTGGAGAGAGTATATGGTTTTGGAATGTAATAAACAAATCTCTTTTTTTGGCTGGACTCTGACCTTGTGTCAAGAGGATAATGAGAATTATGGAGTGTATAACAAAATGGCTATCAGCCATTAAAATTGACTATCGTGATCTTATACTTTTTTGCTTCTTCTCTGCACTCTTCCTTTCTTTTTCTGCTCTTTTCTTACTTTGCTTCGATTCTCTTTTGAATACTGTGTAAGTGAACAGAGATCAGATGGGAGACAACTCTTTTCTGTTAACTCGTGATTTTATATATTTTTTTTAATAAGAGCTTGTGAAGGCATGTGTTATCTATTTTTAATCAATATGATCATTTTTTATATATATATATATATATATATATATATATATATATATATATATATATATATATATATATTTACAGCCCTGAGGAAGAGGGTATTTCCCTCAAACCAAGTGTTAGCTGTGCTTTTGGTTTTAACTTGAAGCTGTGCTTTTGGATTTAACTTGAATAAGGAGATATTTGATAAAGATAGGAATATGAAGCAAAAGACACACAGTTGATGGACGGAATGCAGAACAAGTCAAAACATTCACCCCCAGTCAAGAGATCTGGGTTAAATCCATCATTTTTTGCTCGCCATGCCACCCCAGTTTAGACCTAGCCATATGCAAATCAGCCTTTACCCTGTGCCTAATGGGAACAGTCCAGTCCGAACCGCCAAGCCAGGTCCTCCCTGGACCGGAAACAAGCATCCTAGGACCGGTTTCGGGGATTCACCCCTCATCAGCCAGGATAGCTTGAATCCAGTGGCACAGTGAACCCGGGACCCACGTCTGGGCATACCCGGCGCACTTAGGGCGAGAAAGTAAAAGACACACAGTTGATGGATCGAATGCAGAACAAATCAAAACATTCACCCCCAGTCAAGAGATCTGGGTTAAATCCATCATTCTTTTGCTCACCATGCCACCAGAGTTTAGACCTGGCCATATGCAAATCAGCCTTGACCCTGTGCCTCATGGGAACAGTCCAGACCGAACTGCCAAGCCAGGTCCTCCCTGGACCGGAAACATGCATCATAGGACCGGTTTCGGGGTTTCACCCCTCATCAGACAGGATAGCTTGAATCCAGTGGCACAGTGAGCCATTATTGTGTTTTCTAATGATAGGAATATGGACTTTTTGTGAAGTATCTACTTTTGATGACTTTGAATCATTACTAAACCAGTGGGGCTGGTTTGGAAGGTGTCGGGCTACAAATCCCTAACCCAGATTTTTTGTTATTACAAAGCTAGCTTTATAACTCAAAAGATTGCAGTGCTGGGCATATCAGTGGAACCTGTAATTGCCAAAATGTGATTTGACACCGTTCTTCTTTGGGCTAATGCTTGCATGCCATGACAACGGCACGGAATGTGAAGGTACTTTGTAACCATAACTGATTCATGGAGGAGTGATGGAACTGAGCAGGACCTCTTGCAAATTCATCAACGTGTGGGCTGCCTGGGAGGTTATGTATGGGTTGATGTGACCACCACTCCCCCATGGTTTACTGTTGGCACACAACTGAGTGATCAACCAGGGCTGCCAGACCCCATTTCCCACAACTTCGCCAATACTGGGGTGCCTGTGAGGCTAACTTAAACTCACACCACTCAAGGTCCAATGGCTTTCAATAGCCCAATCTCCTCTCCGTATATAAGGACTCAGCCAAACCGCTCTATCAGGTCAGTTTCCTAAGTCTTTTCTGTTATTTCTCTTGATAGTTACATTATGGGTCTCTCATCTTTGTGTCCTCAATCACGTAGTCAAAACTCACGTACATCACCACATTCTGCATGACGTTAACTATTAACGAAAGCCAACTCTATAATACTATAATAATCCACGGGTCATCAGTTTTTGGGCTCCTAAATTTGGCATAAAAATCTACTAGGGACAATAAGTCGATTTTCCTTATCACACAATGTTGCGAGCGGAGTGAAATGGGACTATCAGTAATGTTAGGTATCCAGGTGCCAAACACAAAGTAACCCCCTAACCACAACTCCATCTCGAGACAGACTTTATCTCCGTGAATGCACATGCTGCAAACCTAAGTACCCAAAGTGAAAAGTGGATGCATGTCCAGCACAAACCACAAAAGCAAGGCCACAACCCCACATTAATAAAGCTACAGCTTGGAGAGGGTGCCCAGCTGGGATAGTGTATCATTCTGGTGAAGTGCTGTCCAAGTAACCAGCCTCTACACAATTGCCTTCATCTAATGGGGTGCTCTTTGGAGGGTCACGTGACATTTACCTTTTGGTGAAAATGTCCGTTGCTTTAAGGCGTTTATTACAGAGTGGTTGAATCGGTGGCATAAAAGCTGATAAAAGTGCAGTTCCTGCAGGCTTTGGTCTTTTTAGAAGCACTGTGATGCACACTTGCAGTGAAAGAGGCAACTCAGCCCTACTGAAGACGTCTGCAGACACGCCTACCCCAAGCATCGTCTGCGGCCCTGTCCCGGAGAGAAGATGCTCGTGACAGGACTGGGAGTGAGCGGTATAATAAAACAGCTACTTTCTGAGGCCCAGTGGAGTAGTAAGGCTGCAGCTCTACAGGAAGTGTCAAAAGGCCACACTCCCCGAAACCTTAGTAAAAATACACATAATGGCGGTGCAGTGGCCCCTCACGCATCTTGATTCCGGTGACACTGCACCTGCTGCAGTATTGATAGCTACGTTACTACGAAGCCCCACCTACGCTTACCAGACAGGGGGACCCCAATGCTTCCGCGGCCCTGGCTCTGAGTGAGCGGTCGGGAAAGTGAATCCTCATATTCGTCTAGGATGGATGCCATGCTGAGTCCGCCACAGGGCACCACCGCTGTCCTGCCTCACTCTCCCCGCGCTGCAGCCTCAGCCCTGGTCCGCTAACGCTCCTAAGCAATAGCCCATCAGCAGCAGCACAAGCTACATCGCACCCGGAAGAAGATCGTGGCTCAGCTGACAGCCACGTGACCTCCTGCACTGACACGCTAGACATAGACAGCGGACTAGATGTGGACTTTCACTGCAGCCCTAATACTTGCAGTACGGCAAGTGTGGTTCTGAAATTTAGAACATGCTCCTGTTAAATTTTTTTAATTTTCAATTAAAACGATGTGTTTGCCTTGACAGCTTGGTCGCAAATGCACTAAAATTAACTTTTTTCTGCAGTGCCTCCTTCGAAAAGATTCGGAAGCCAATAATAACTGCAACTCTGTAGCATGCATGCCAAATTTTGTAAACAGACAGAGGGAGGTTTTGAAAAAAAGACACGGGCGAATGCAGAGAAATTACTTTGGTATCTTCATTACTTTTAGTCTTACTTATCCTTGATCCAGTCATTGGGGGTGTTGCTCGGATATGAATTTACCTTAAATAAATGAAAAGACAAGAGGCATTTGGCAAAACAGGAACAAGTTGGTTTAATTAAACACTGCGTCCAGGAGAGCCTGGATAGAATGCGTCTGTTTAAAATCTCTCGATGTATAAAGTTTGGGCCGTCCATTTATACAGTTCGTGAGGTACAATAAAACACTTTGCTACATTCCAAAAAAGCATTATAGTTGTAAATCAACACACGTGGGCATCTGATAAGGACACAGATGTCTCTCGACCTCGGAGAGAGCTAGTGTGGGCCAGTGTGTATGTGTCGTGAGGTACATGAATCCCTCTACAACTAGATAATTCAACTTTGTGCGATGTGTGTCTGATACTAAATTTGTTTCAGTCTTGGTGTGATAATGATGCTCTTTTTTTGGGGGGGGAGGAATCTTATTCGGTTTTGAAATCCACCAAGTAAAGAACAATTACAGCCACATCTCACCTCCCCATTATATCCAACCATTTGACAAATCACATCCAAAAAAAACATATGCCCCCCCCACCTCCTCCATATCTTATCGTGCTTCAGTGGACAGCCTCGTGCATATAAATAAGACTTTTTGAGTTGAGCGTACCAGTCCACTCCCGTCCCCTATTCCGCCAGGGACTAGGCGCTGGAGGAGTTCCATCTCCGGGCAATGTCCCTGTTAGCAACCAATGTGGCAACACCTACGAGTGTACGGTCAGCCAGGGAGCCACCAACCTCATCAACCATGCCCAGCAGGACCACCCTGGGGGTTAGGCCATGACCCCCCTCCAAGACCTTCGAAAGTTCACCTCATATTCGCGGGTTGGGGGATCCTGCCAGCACGGTGTAAGCATTTCACGGTGAGGTATGTCATGTGCAGGTAATTTAATTGTATCAGCCGGAGGCATATGGAGCTAGCCAACGTGGGCGGAGCAAACCTAGCCTCCCTCCAATCCCCCTCATCGAGCTCACCAACCCAGCCCTCCCAGTGGAGTCGGAGTGTGTCAAAACCATGTGGGGCATAATGATGCTCTATTCTTTACATTACTTTCTACTAAGCTGGTGGTGCTGTTATGCTTGGTGTCCTTTAAGAGGGTGTCAGATATCAGGACTCTGGACATTTCTGAGATGTGTTTTTCTCCAATACGTGTTCATTTTTACATTACAAGGCGTACAAAGAAAGCTTCTACCTTAGTGGAGTTGCCAAGTTTCCCATCTCAAAGTTAGATGTGGTAAGATGTTTTAAGCAATATATGAATGTCACTAAAGAGATGAGGAACGCAGAGTTACAGTTGTTCATATATTTGCGTAGACCCTTTGCTCCAGTAACGTCAACTACATTTAGTAAATAGGTTAAAGAAGTACTGGCATTGGCAGGGGTGGACACAACTCATTTTGAGGCTCATTCAGCTAGAGGAGCTATGGCCTTTATAGCGTTCTGGGCTGGGGCTAGATTAGAGAACATCCTTAATGTTGTGGATTGGTCAAGGGTATTAACTCTTAAGACCTTTTACTGTAAGCCTGTTGTGCAGTGGTTCCCAAACTTTTTGGAACCAGGTGCGTCACTTTTTAGAACGACAAACTTTCGCGACCCACCTCACTTTAATGGACATGAGAAGGGGTGATTTTTTAATGTAGCTAAAACATCATGTGGTACCACATTGTCATTTGCACAAAGCATATTTTCCATTGATATAGCCACTAACTTTGCACAGACACACAGTTTTAGTGATTATGCTATATAGCAAACAGCACTCAAATGGAAATGTGTGGAAATGGGGTTTCTGTGAATATTTATCATTTTTGCATGACCTATTAACATGCCTTTATTTGTTATAATCTGTTTAAAATCTCTGTTATCTGCGCACTTCAGAATTGGAGAAAAAAAATTTTTTTTTGCTTTTCTAACTGCTGAATGCATTTAGTTCATTTACTGGTAGTTATATTTTGTGTGTTGCAAAAAACTATATCCTAAGAATATCACAAAATTCACTTTAAAAACTCATCTCACTTTGAGGTCAGAGAAAGAAAAGTTAACACCAATCCCATGTTAAAAGAGGAAGCAGCAACTTGTCAGAAGACATAGCCTGACATTTGATCTCTGCAGTTGAAGCACTGCAAATGTGACAAGATAAACACAGAATTTAAAGATATCTTTATTTATCGCTTGTACTTTACCAACCCACTAAAAATGGGCTAAAGACCCAACAATGGGTCGCGACCCACAGTTTGAGAAACACTGCTGTAGAGCATGCAGCAATGACAGCAGTTAATATGCTTTGAGCATACATAATATGAGTGTTGTTTTGTAATAAAATTCAAACTTGGATGAGCATCTCAGATGAAGACTGGACAAAGACAGGAGGACCTGTTAAAGCTACTTCTGGGATTTTTCTTTTGTTTCTGATGTTGCAGTTTATATACGGTTTTTGAACTGTATGTGTGCGTCAAGAAAAGAGTTGATATTCATAGAGCCTGCCCTGTTTATACTGTGGACTTGATTGTTGCATTCTTGTCATAAGGCCGGGTCTCTTGGCTTAGTGGACTAATGCAGCTGCTGTAGGGGCCTGTGTTTGACCACATGGTCACAGATTAAAATCCCAGTGGGTCAACTCAGCCTTTCATCTTTCGGAGATTGATAAAAATGAGTACCATTGAGTTGCGTAACAATAAATATCTGTTATTCAGCACCAAGATACCCTCCTGGGTGGGCGTGCACTTTACAAATGCACATGTTATGTTATTTCCTGTTAAGGAGAACAGGAGTATAGGAATTGTAGTTCTTTAAACGGCTTTGTAAATAAACGATCAAAAAAAGAGACCGCTTAATACTCATCTCCTTGTCTTCATAAAATTAGGACTCTCCTTCACAAGTGGCTAGGAGAATCTGCAAATACCTGCAAGACTCAGGGGGAAATGTGCAGTTAAGAAAGGTGAGACATGCCATAAAAGTTCTTTTTATTCTTCCACTTTATAACTTAGCGAAAAATTGCCTAAGCTTATGTTTGTCAATTGAGGTGAAGAGAACATGCCCTAAGTTACTTTCTGTCACAGGTGCCACTTATATCCTGTCACAAAGAAAGAGGTGGATGGTGGTAAAAGAGGATTATTCTTAAAACAATTTGAGATGTAATGTTGATGGCATTACCACACAGTTCCCTGAGCACTGCCCCATCAGGAGATTATGCCCAAGACCTAGCTGATGTGTGTATATTTAAGGTTAGCAGATGACTCCAAGTTAATTGGGAAACCTCATTTCCAGTTCTGGATTTTCATCAGGCAAATCAATATATTCTAGAAGTTGTAGTCGTGTTTCGCTTTAATTGGTCTAACACACCCGAAAACAGCCAATTGTAAAGGACTGGTAACAATTTTGCACTAGTCCCTATATATGCTTAGAGTGTAAAATAGATTGTGATTGAGCAAGCTGGGTAAATTATTGAATTGCCCATATTTCAGAAATTATATTGTCATTATCCTCCACCGCAGAAAAGAAAGCATCCTTCTTATCGTATTAACATCCTATGGCACTAAAATACAAATTAAAACATTTCTGGATGTAAGGCATGTGGCGTTAGTCCCTACTCATTTGGGCACGGAAGCAAATGTGGCAAGTCTAGAGGCAACAAGGATCTTCTGATGTTCAATTTCTGAAACCAATCAGGGGTCATCTAGGTGTTAAATGCTGACTCCTTAAAATGTGCATGCAATTGTGTGTTTGCGGGGGAGAGAGCTTAGCCTCATGTTTTTGCTGTCCTTCCTTTCAATGCAGTATTTGGGAGGCAGTCATTGAGAGCGCTTCTCTCAAGATACAGGAAAGTGGGGCTTCAGAGTGGGTATGATGTGGATAGACCACAGGTCTGCTGCAGAGGATGCATGATGAGGGCATGCCGAGGAATGATGGTGGCAGGGAGCATAATGAGATGGGAGGTGAGGAGGCATTTGCTTGTGGCACAACTCAGACTCTCTTCCAGCCGGTCATCAGAAGGGGATGGCAGCATAAGGAAGTGGGTATATGGAGAAAAGAAAAGAAAAGAAAAGGCATAGACAGGACGGGTGGCAGAGGAAAATATAGGCAGAGTAATATGCTATGAGGTGGCGATGGGAGCACAGTGCCTCCTCAAGAAGCAAGCAAACTGCAGTTGCTATTGCAAGACATGGCAATGAAAGAGTTTTTGGTGTCAGAGTCCGGGAGCTTGTAAAGGGTAGAGCACACCTCGAACAAGGCAAAGTAGCAGAGTTTGCTGCAGCCAAAGATTTATTTATTGATTTATTTATGTATTCATGCAATTTTATATAGCGCGTACTTTACCCAGAGGTGTCAGAGCGCTTTACAATAGAGCAAAGTACATTGGACCAGACATTACAGGTAACATGGTAGAGGTGACAAGACTAACATATTCCACCCTTGAAGCCATTGGAAGGACGAACTAGTTCTCCAGTGAGAAACATGAGATAGTGAGAGAATGGGTGGTAACAGTGTCTTTGGAACAGGAGGGTTTTAAGGTCCTTTTTGCAGATGCGGAAAGATCCACATAAGTGTCATAAAAATGTAACTCTACTTAGAGGCAGTTGCAGCGATACATGAAACGTGTATCTTATCTCAAAACTAGTACAGTCAGAGAAGGAGGCGAGAACCCTCATAAGGGTGAGTAAAACAAAGGGAAAGGGAAGCAGAAGTCGAGGGACTAAAGTAGAGGGATTTTGAAATCAAGCTGAAGGAAAGGAGGAACTATTTCTGGCAGAAAGGGGGTCGGAGGCTCAGAAAGAGGAGAATGTCTAGTACTTAAAGACCCAAGCACTACTTAGTGGGGTGAAGCAATGGGAAGTGGGAGTTAGGTGTTTCCATGGCACATTATCACACCTAGAGACTATAGATTGATTTGGTGCAGACCAAAAATGTTTGGCCAAGGCAGGCAAAGAGCAGAGAGAGAAAAGGGAATGCTAAAAAGCATAAGGGAACATGCGTGATATCATGGGTATAAGGTGCACCTTCCTAGAACACCATTATCATTCAAATAGCCCTCCACTCCCTGACCACAGAGAGCGTGACGAAAAGTGAGAATGGGCTGGTGGAGGGCCAGGACTGTGCATAAGGAAAGGAATCGGAGCCTGGTGAACGAGAGCAGACGAGTGTGGTAGAGGGATGAGCACATGGTGACAGCAGAAGAAGGAAGTATAGGAGGGACGCATGGCAAAAGAGAGTAAGAGGAAAGAGTGGAAGGGTGAGTACTTGTTAACAGCACGGATGGGAGTACCATGGACGTCATTTAGGGGGTCACCAGGGGTTGCAGTTGCGAGCCCTAGCTTCTCGCTTCCGACCCCTGGCACTGCATTTGCAAGCCCTGGACTCAGGGGGGCACATTCAGTGCCAGAAACACACGGGCACCTCGTCCACTCCTTATAAACATCGGTTGGGGCTCCAATCTCTATGTTTTTTACCATTTTTTTACTACACTAATAGTAAATAACAGTATATAATTCACTATTAGTGTATTAAAAAAATCGAATACAATTAGCTAGAATATAACCCTACCTGGCAGCTGCGCTACATGAAAAATGCTTTTAAATGTATGTGTGCAGGTGAGAGTGTGTTTATGTGGGAGAGAGTGTTTGAATGTGTGTTAGTATGTAAACAATCTGTGTGTGAGTGAATGTATAGGTAGAATGGGGTGTGATGTCACTTCCACTACCTCTGGGCTTTCGGCGAATTGACATTCATGGGGAGTACAGGGATGGATGCCTTTTGACAGAGCGCAGCGGCAACGAGCAGAGGTGTGAGCACAAACCAGAGCAACACAAGGGAGTGGAGGGAGACTGCATAGCATGAAAAAAGAAGAAGGGTGGGCTGAAAGTGAAGCAGCTGAAGGGAGTACAGGGATGGGTGAGGGTAAAAGAGAGCAGAACAAGTACGGTGGTGGGCACCGGGTGAAAGCAGCTGAAGGGAGCATAGATGGGTGAGGGTAAAAGAGAGCAGAAGAAGTACGGTGACGGCCACAGGGTGACAGCAGCTGAAGGGAGTACAGGGTTGGGTGAGGGTAAAAGAGAGCAGAAGAAGAACAGTGATGGACAGAGGGTGACAGCAGCTGAAGGGAGTACAGGGTTGGGTGAGGGTAAAAGAGAGCAGAAGAAGAACAGTGATGGACAGAGGGTGACAGCAGCTGAAGGGAGTACAGGGTTGGGTGAGGGTAAAAGAGAGCTAAAGAAGTACAGTGATGGACAGAGGGTGACAGCAGCTGAAGGGAGTACAGGGTTGGGTGACGGTAAAAGAGAGCAGAAGAAGAACAGTGATGGACAGAGGGTGACAGCAGCTGAAGGGAGTACAGGGTTGGGTGAGGGTAAAAGAGAGCTAAAGAAGTACAGTGATGGACAGAGGGTGACAGCAGCTGAAGGGAGTACAGGGATGGGTGAGGGTAAAAGAGGGCCGGAGAAGTACAGTGATGGACAGATGGTGACAGCAGCTGAAGGGAGTACAGGGATGGGGGAGGGTAAAAGAGGGCAGGAGAAGTACGGTGACGGGTACAGGGTGACAGCAGCTGAAGGGAGTACAGGGTTAGGTGAGGGTAAAAGAGGGCCGGAGAAGTACAGTGATGGACAGATGGTGACAGCAGCTGAAGGGAGTACAGGGATGGGGGAGGGTAAAAGAGGGCAGGAGAAGTACGGTGACGGGTACAGGGTGACAGCAGCTGAAGGGAGTACAGGGATAGGTGAGGGTAAAAGAGGGCAGGAGAAGTACTGTGACAGGCACAGGGTGACAGCAGCTGAAGTGAGTACAGGGATGGGTGAGGGTAAAAGAGGGCCGGAGAAGTACAGTGATGGACAAAGGGCGACAGCAGCTGAAGGGAGTACAGGGATGGGTGAGGATAAAAGAAGGCAGGAGAAGTACAGTGATGGACACAGGGTGACAGCAGCTGAAGGGAGTGCAGGGATGGGTGAGGGTAAAAGAGAGCAGAAGAAGTACAGTGATGGACAGAGGGTGACAGCAGCTGAAGGGAGTACAGGGAGGGGTGAGGGTAAAAGAGAGCAGGAGAAGTACAGTGATGGACACAGGGCGACAGCAGCTGAAGGGAGTACAGGGATGGGTGAGGGTAAAACAGAACTGAAGAAGTACGGTGACGGGCACAGGGTGACCGCAGCTGAAGGGAGTACAGGGACGGTTGAGGGTAAAAGAGGGCAGAAGAAGTACGGTGATTGGCAGAGGGTGACAGCAGCTGAAGGGAGTACAGGGATGGGTGAGGGTAAAAGAGAGCAGAAGAAGTACAGTGATGGACAGAGGGTGAAAGCAGCTGAAGGGAGTACAGGGAGGGGTGAGGGTAAAAGAGAGCAGGAGAAGTACAGTGATGGACACAGGGCGACAGCAGCTGAAGGGAGTACAGGGATGGGTGAGGGTAAAACAGAGCTGAAGAAGTACGGTGACGGGCACAGGGTGACAGCAGCTGAAGGGAGTACAGGGATGGGTGAGGGTAAAAGAGGGCAGGAGAAGTACAGTGATGGACAGAGGGTGACAGCAGCTGAAGAGAATACAGGGATGGGTGAGGGTAAAAGAGAGCTGAAGAAGTACGGTGACGGGCACAGGGTGACAGCAGCTGAAGGGAGTACAGGGATGGGTGAGGGTAAAAGAGGGCCGGAGAAGTACAGTGATGGACAGAGGGTGACAGCAGCTGAAGGGAGTACAGGGATGGGTGAGGGTAAAAGAGAGCAGAAGAAGTACGGTGATGGGCACAGGGCGACAGCAGCTGAAGGGAGTACAGGGATGGGTGAGGGTAAAAGAGAGCTGAAGAAGTATGGTGGTGGGCACCGGGTGACAGCAGCTGAAGGGACCATGGATGGGTGAGGGTAAAAGAGAGCAGAAGAAGTACGGTGACGGCCACAGGGTGACAGCAGCTGAAGGGAGTACAGGGATAGGTGAGGGTAAAAGAGGGCAGGAGAAGTACTGTGACGGGCACAGGGTGACAGCAGCTGAAGGGAGTACAGGGATGGGTGAGGGTAAAAGAGAGCTGAAGAAGTACGGTGACGGGCACAGGGTGACAGCAGCTGAAGTGAGTACAGGGAAGGGTGAGGGTAAAAGAGGGCCGGAGAAGTACAGTGATGGACAAAGGGCGACAGCAGCTGAAGGGAGTACAGTGATGGGTGAGGGTAAAAGAGGGCAGGATAAGTACAGTGATGGACACAGGGTGACAGCAGCTGAAGGGAGTACAGGGATGGGTGAGGGTAAAAGAGAGCAGAAGTACAGTGACGGGTACAGGGTGACAGCAGCTGAAGGGAGTACAGGGATGGGTGAGGGTAAAAGAGAGCAGAAGAAGTACAGTGATGGACAGAGGGTGACAGCAGCTGAAGGGAGTACAGGGATGGGTGAGGGTAAAAGAGGGCCGGATAAGTACAGTGCTGGACAGATGGTGACAGCAGCTGAAGGGAGTACAGGGATAGGTGAGGGTAAAAGAGGGCCGGAGAAGTACAGTGATGGACAGATGGTGACAGCAGCTGAAGGGAGTACAGGGATGGGGGAGGGTAAAAGAGGGCAGGAGAAGTACAGTGACGGGTACAGGGTGACAGCAGCTGAAGGGAGTACAGGGATAGGTGAGGGTAAAAGAGGGCAGGAGAAGTACTGTGACAGGCACAGGGTGACAGCAGCTGAAGGGAGTACAGGGATGGGTGAGGGTAAAAGAGAGCTGAAGAAGTACGGTGACGGGCACAGGGTGACAGCAGCTGAAGTGAGTACAGGGATGGGTGAGGGTAAAAGAGGGCCGGAGAAGTACAGTGATGGACAAAGGGCGACAGCAGCTGAAGGGAGTACAGGGATGGGTGAGGGTAAAAGAAGGCAGGAGAAGTACAGTGATGGACACAGGGTGACAGCAGCTGAAGGGAGTGCAGGGATGGGTGAGGGTAAAGAGAGCTGAAGAAGTACAGTGATGGACAGAGGGTGACAGCAGCTGAAGGGAGTACAGGGAGGGTGAGGGTAAAGAGAGCAGGAGAAGTACAGTGATGGACACAGGGCGACAGCAGCTGAAGGGAGTACAGGGATGGGTGAGGGTAAAACAGAGCTGAAGAAGTACGGTGACGGGCACAGGGTGACAGCAGGTGAAGGGAGTACAGGGATGGGTGAGGGTAAAAGAAGGCAGAAGAAGTACGGTGATTGGCAGAGGGTGACAGCAGCTGAAGGGAGTACAGGGATGGGTGAGGGTAAAAGAGGGCAGGAGAAGTACAGTGATGGACAGAGGGTGACAGCAGCTGAAGAGAATACAGGGATGGGTGAGGGTAAAAGAGAGCTGAAGAAGTACGGTGACGGGCACAGGGTGACAGCAGCTGAAGGGAGTACAGGGATGGGTGAGGGTAAAAGAGAGCAGAAGAAGTACAGTGATGGACAGAGGGTGACAGCAGCTGAAGGGAGTACAGGGATGGGTGAGGGTAAAAGAGAGCAGAAGAAGTACGGTGATGGGCACAGGGCGACAGCAGCTGAAGGGAGTACAGGGATGGGTGAGGGTAAAAGAGAGCTGAAGAAGTATGGTGGTGGGCACCGGGTGACAGCAGCTGAAGGGACCATGGATGGGTGAGGGTAAAAGAGAGCAGAAGAAGTATGGTGACGGCCACAGGGTGACAGCAGCTGAAGGGAGTACAGGGATAGGTGAGGGTAAAAGAGGGCAGGAGAAGTACTGTGACGGGCACAGGGTGACAGCAGCTGAAGGGAGTACAGGGATGGGTGAGGGTAAAAGAGAGCTGAAGAAGTAGGGTGACGGGCACAAGGTGACAGCAGCTGAAGTGAGTACAGGGAAGGGTGAGGGTAAAAGAGGGCCGGAGAAGTACAGTGATGGACAAAGGGCGACAGCATCTGAAGGGAGTACAGTGATGGGTGAGGGTAAAAGAGGGCAGGAGAAGTACAGTGATGGACACACGGTGACAGCAGCTGAAGGGAGTACAGGGATGGGTGAGGGTAAAAGAGAGCAGAAGTACAGTGATGGGTACAGGGTGACAGCAGCTGAAGGGAGTACAGGGATGGGTGAGGGTAAAAGAGAGCAGAAGAAGTACAGTGATGGACAGAGGGTGACAGCAGCTGAAGGGAGTACAGGGATGGGTGAGGGTAAAAGAGAGCAGAAGAAGTACAGTGATGGACAGAGGGTGACAGCAGCTGAAGGGAGTACAGGGAGGGGTGAGGGTAAAAGAGAGCAGGAGAAGTACAGTGATGGACACAGGGCGACAGCAGCTGAAGGGAGTACAAGGATGGGTGAGGGTAAAAGAAGGCAGGAGAAGTACAGTGATGGACACAGGGTGACAGCAGCTGAAGGGAGTGCAGGGATGGGTGAGGGTAAAAGAGAGCTGAAGAAGTACAGTGATGGACAGAGGGTGACAGCAGCTGAAGGGAGTACAGGGATGGGTGAGGGTAAAACAGAGCTGAAGAAGTACGGTGACGGGCACAGGGTGACAGCAGCTGAAGGGAGTACAGGGATGGGTGAGGGTAAAAGAGGGCAGAAGAAGTACGGTGATTGGCAGAGGGTGACAGCAGCTGAAGGGAGTACAGGGATGGGTGAGGGTAAAAGAGGGCAGGAGAAGTACAGTGATGGACAGAGGGTGACAGCAGCTGAAGAGAATACAGGGATGGGTGAGGGTAAAAGAGAGCTGAAGAAGTACGGTGACGGGCACACGGTGACAGCAGCTGAAGGGAGTACAGGGATGGGTGAGGGTAAAAGAGAGCAGAAGAAGTACAGTGATGGACAGAGGGTGACAGCAGCTGAAGGGAGTACAGGGATGGGTGAGGGTAAAAGAGAGCAGAAGAAGTACGGTGATGGGCACAGGGCGACAGCAGCTGAAGGGAGTACAGGGATGGGTGAGGGTAAAAGAGAGCTGAAGAAGTATGGTGGTGGGCACCGGGTGACAGCAGCTGAAGGGACCATGGATGGGTGAGGGTAAAAGAGAGCAGAAGAAGTACGGTGACGGCCACAGGGTGACAGCAGCTGAAGGGAGTACAGGGATAGGTGAGGGTAAAAGAGGGCAGGAGAAGTATTGTGACGGGCACAGGGTGACAGCAGCTGAAGGGAGTACAGGGATGGGTGAGGGTAAAAGAGAGCTGAAGAAGTAGGGTGACGGGCACAAGGTGACAGCAGCTGAAGTGAGTACAGGGAAGGGTGAGGGTAAAAGAGGGCCGGAGAAGTACAGTGATGGACAAAGGGCGACAGCATCTGAAGGGAGTACAGTGATGGGTGAGGGTAAAAGAGGGCAGGAGAAGTACAGTGATGGACACACGGTGACAGCAGCTGAAGGGAGTACAGGGATGGGTGAGGGTAAAAGAGAGCAGAAGTACAGTGATGGGTACAGGGTGACAGCAGCTGAAGGGAGTACAGGGATGGGTGAGGGTAAAAGAGAGCAGAAGAAGTACAGTGATGGACAGAGGGTGACAGCAGCTGAAGGGAGTACAGGGATGGGTGAGGGTAAAAGAGAGCAGAAGAAGTACAGTGATGGACAGAGGGTGACAGCAGCTGAAGGGAGTACAGGGAGGTGTGAGGGTAAAAGAGAGCAGGAGAAGTACAGTGATGGACACAGGGCGACAGCAGCTGAAGGGAGTACAGGGATGGGTGAGGGTAAAAGAAGGCAGGAGAAGTACAGTGATGGACACAGGGTGACAGCAGCTGAAGGGAGTGCAGGGATGGGTGAGGGTAAAAGAGAGCTGAAGAAGTACAGTGATGGACAGACGGTGACAGCAGCTGAAGGGAGTACAGGGAGGGGTGAGGGTAAAAGAGAGCAGGAGAAGTACAGTGATGGACACAGGGCGACAGCAGCTGAAGGGAGTACAGGGATGGGTGAGGGTAAAACAGAGCTGAAGAAGTACGGTGACGGGCACAGGGTGACAGCAGGTGAAGAAAGTACAGGGATGGGTGAGGGTAAAAGAGGGCAGAAGAAGTACGGTGATTGGCAGAGGGTGACAGCAGCTGAAGGGAGTACATGGATGGGTGAGGGTAAAAGAGGGCAGGAGAAGTACAGTGATGGACAGAGGGTGACAGCAGCTGAAGAGAATACAGGGATGGGTGAGGGTAAAAGAGAGCTGAAGAAGTACGGTGACGGGCACAGGGTGACAGCAGCTGAAGGGAGTACAGGGATGGGTGAGGGTAAAAGAGGGCTGGAGAAGTACAGTGACGGACAGAGGGTGACAGCAGCTGAAGGGAGTACAGGGATGGGTGAGGGTAAAAGAGAGCAGAAGAAGTACAGTGATGGACAGAGGGTGACAGCAACTGAAGGGAGTACAGGGATGGGTGAGGGTAAAAGAGAGCAGAAGAAGTACGGTGATGGGCACAGGGCGACAGCAGCTGAAGGGAGTACAGGGATGGGTGAGGGTAAAAGAGAGCTGAAGAAGTATGGTGGTGGGCACCGGGTGACAGCAGCTGAAGGGACTATGGATGGGTGAGGGTAAAAGAGAGGAGAAGAAGTACGGTGACGGCCACAGGGTGACAGCAGCTGAAGGGAGTACAGGGATAGGTGAGGGTAAAAGAGGGCAGGAGAAGTACTGTGACGGGCACAGGGTGACAGCAGCTGAAGGGAGTACAGGGATGGGTGAGGGTAAAAGAGAGCTGAAGAAGTAGGGTGACGGGCACAGGGTGACAGCAGCTGAAGTGAGTACAGGGAAGGGTGAGGGTAAAAGAGGGCCGGAGAAGTACAGTGATGGACAAAGGGCGACAGCAGCTGAAGGGAGTACAGTGATGGGTGAGGGTAAAAGAGGGCAGGAGAAGTACAGTGATGGACACACGGTGACAGCAGCTGAAGGGAGTACAGGGATGGGTGAGGGTAAAAGAGAGCAGAAGTACAGTGACGGGTACAGGGTGACAGCAGCTGAAGGGAGTACAGGGATGGGTGAGGGTAAAAGAGAGCAGAAGAAGTACAGTGATGGACAGAGGGTGACAGCAGCTGAAGGGAGTACAGGGATGGGTGAGGGTAAAAGAGAGCAGAAGAAGTACAGTGATGGACAGAGGGTGACAGCAGCTGAAGGGAGTACAGGGAGGGGTGAGGGTAAAAGAGAGCAGGAGAAGTACAGTGATGGACACAGGGCGACAGCAGCTGAAGGGAGTACAGGGATGGGTGAGGGTAAAACAGAGCTGAAGAAGTACGGTGACGGGCACAGGGTGACAGCAGCTGAAGGGAGTACAGGGATGGGTGAGGGTAAAAGAGGGCAGAAGAAGTACGGTGATTGGCAGAGGGTGACAGCAGCTGAAGGGAGTACAGGGATGGGTGAGGGTAAAAGAGGGCAGGAGAAGTACAGTGATGGACAGAGGGTGACAGCAGCTGAAGGGAATACAGGGATGGGTGAGGGTAAAAGAGGGCAGAAGAAGTACGGTGATTGTCACAGGGTGACAGCAGCTGAAGGGAGTACAGGTATGGATGAGGGTAAAAGAGTGCCGGAGAAGTACAGTGATGGACAGAGGGTGACAGCAGCTGAAGGGAGTACATGGATGGGTGAGGGTAAAAGAGAGCAGAAGAAGTACAGTGATGGGCTCAGGGCGACAGCAGCTGAAGGGAGTACAGGGATGGGTGAGGGTAAAAGAGAGCTGAAGAAGTACGGTGACGGGCACAGGGTGACAGCAGCTGAAGGGAGTACAGGGATGGGTGAGGGTAAAAGATGGCCGGAGAAGTACAGTGACGGACAGAGGGTGACAGCAGCTGAAGGGAGTACAGGGATGGGTGAGGGTGAAAGAGAGTTGAAGAAGTACAGTGACGGGCACAGGGTGACAGCAGCTGAAGGGAGTACAGGGATGGGTGAGGGTAAAAGAGAGCTGAAGAAGTACGGTGATGGACACAGGGTGACAGCAGCTGAAGGGAGTACAGGGATGGATGAGGGTAAAAGAGGGCAGAAGAAGTACGTTGACGGGCACAGTGTGACAGCAGCTGAAGGGAGTACAGGGATGGGTGAGGGTAAAAGAGAGCTGAAGAAGTACGGTGACGGGCACAGAGTGACAGCAGCTGAAGGGAGTACAGGGATGGGTGAGGGTAAAAGAGAGCAGAAGAAGTACGGTGACGGGCACAGTGTGACAGCAGCTGAAGGGAGTACAGGGATGGGTGAGGGTAAAAGAGAGCTGAAGAAGTACGGTGACGGGCACAGTGTGACAGCAGCTGAAGGGAGTACAGGGATGGGTGAGGGTAAAAGAGGGCCGGAGAAGTACAGTGATGGACAGAGGGTGACAGCAGCTGAAGGGAGTACAGGGATGGGGGAGGGTAAACGAGAGCTGAAGAAATACAGTGATGGACACAGGGTGACAGCAGCTGAAGAGATAGAAGGGACGGGTACATGGTGAAAGCAGAAAGGAGCAAAGGGACGGGTGCACAGTGAGAGGACCGCGGAAGGAGGCACAGCAAGGAGCATGTGGTGACAGCAGCAGGAGAGAGTAGAGGAATGAGCACATAGTGAGAGCAATATAAAAAGGAAGACGAGGAATGAGCATATGGTGACGGCAGCTTTACTTTCTCTCCCATTTTTCACCTCTATCTAACGGTCACAGCGAAAGGTGGGTGACAACCCTCACAACAATGTCAATGGCTTGGTTTGGTGCATGATGACATGCCTACAAGCAAGCTGCTGCCTGTGCAGCGGAGTGCTTGCTGCAAGCCCAGCAGGAATCTTCTGCAGCCTGACTAGCCCTCGCACTCTCACTGCCTGTTTGTGGCCCACACTGCTTAAGGAAGATCATAGCTGGCCCACAGACATAAATCGGAATGCAATAGCTACTGGGGCACCTGGTAGGCCACTGACTGGTCAAAGGTCACATAACGTCACTTCCTGTGACATCATCCATTATCATATGGGATGTGACATCACTTCTGCTACCCCTAGCATTTTGGTAAATTGACGTCCATGGTTCCTCGCCGGCTTCAACTTTAGTTGGAGCTTGCCCTGCTGTAGAATTTTTAGTTTCAGAAAAGAGACTAAGTTATAAGGTAAAAACTTTGACCTTGCAATCTGCATCGTGTCTCCGACTTTCACTCCATCATGGACAGACTAATATCACACCTCGGTCCAGGTCAACCACAAACTGTCACTTTTGTTTGGGGCATTTTCTCTTTCTAAGCTCTTTTGGCCTTAAAACTTTAGAAAGTCAAAACGCTTGTTCCCTTTATTCAGTTTTAATGATCTTGCTGCCTTTTTGCCTACTACATTTTTTGTCTACATTGTTTTGGCAATTTTATTTGGTTGTGTTCTTTACTGTGAAATTGTTGGTACTGCTTTAATTTAACATGCAGTTTTCTGGGGATAGCCAGCTGCTTGGGCCATGGCTACTAGCAATTGAGCAGAAATGTTTAAGAACTGTGCTCTAACCTAACCAGAGAGTCTTTATTAAGTTGGTAGCGGCCAACCTCTCCCAAATTAATAAACCAGTTTCTGATAGTGAACATAATACAAATTCAGGATATACAATGAATGAGCAGCTTTTTAGCTAAGGACTGGCAACAAGATGTGGTAATCAATTTAACGTTAATTCATCAGCATATCAAAAGTAGTGCAGATATTGTCAATTTAAGTGTGGAATACATTCTGAAATTATTTGCATACTTTTTTCATTTCTTTAAAAACTACATTTTAGCTTAGTTTTAGGTTTTTTGAGAGGAAAATGTCTAAAGGAAATCACAAGTTGACCCACATAAGGTATTTGTCCATCCTATGGTTTGTACTAACATAATACAACAACTAAAGGTGGGCAAGCCACTTAAAGCTCTAGTTGAGCTCTGGCTCAGCTCGAGGTACTCTTAGAACCTTGAGCCCAAAGGGATTCAACCTTTCGTGTGACAGCAGCTTGCCACCCTCGCTCTACACTTGTGCACAAAGTGAAAAACAAGCATTAACACGTGAGGTAAAAAGGAGAGAAAGACAGATACCCATTTAGTTGCTGATTTGTACAAAATGAAACCAGAAAAACTGGGATTAATACTGGATTCCTTGCTTACCCAAACTCTGTGATCTTACGCAAATATTTTGTTTCATCTATCCCCTTTTTGGGTTGAGCCTAGGCAGCGCATGCACTGTCTACTCGAGACATGCTGTATTCACTCTGTAAGCTTTCAGCCTGCCCATTGGCTTTTTATTCGTTACTTGGACTGTCCTTCAAAAAGGCTTGCTTGCTAATGGGTAATCTTTCTTCTTTGTCCCTCTTGGTGCTCATTTGTTTCCTCCCATAGAGCAGGGACTAACTATTGGTAATGTTCCACTGTAGCCCTTATCTGTTCATTTTGTGCACTATTTTTTTGGTTAGTTTCCTGCTCATGTTCCAAACACTGCTTGTTTTGATTTGTTTCCTGCTCGTGTTCTGAACTCCACTTGCACTGTATCTGCTTGCCGACTGTATTCTTTCCCTATAGGCGCTATTCTTTTGTTATATCACTTTCCTGCTTGTTTTCCGAGTTGTGCTCCGTATTTTGTACTACGGCCGCCACGCTTCCTCTTTCAGCATGGCGGAAACGTGCCTTTCTTCTGCGCTGCACCCTCTTGTTGTAGAACTCCTACCAGTGCTGTGCACTGCGCCTACCACCCTCCATGGTCTTGCTGCCTCTTCCTGGGTCCCATCTCGTTGCTTGTTTTTAAATGCAACACTAGCGATCGTTGTGCTCCTGGCATAGCATGCATCTGCTTTGTGTTCTTGTTTTATTTTATTTAATCCTGAAAGAGCACTCGATCAACACAGCGCACGCTTTACGGATGCTGCGCTTTATCTATCAGCATGGCAGCCACGCACCTTTCTTTTCTTCTGCATGGCGCCTGCTTGTTTTAGAACTCCCACCAGTCCTGGAAATTGGAGTGTGGTTAATGGTAGACCAACTCCTCCTGAAAGGCGATTTAGCTGCTTTTAGGAGATTATATGCGGTGCCACTGGCCCGCGCTATTGTTCATTGCAGTCTGTTTCCTTGTTTTCCCTCCCTGGACTGCTGTGTGCTTCTGTAAAACCCCTACCCCCACCCATATTGCTCTCTCTTACCCCCTTCCACTTCGTATTCCTCCTCTTTTTTCATATTTTTCCTTTTATATTCCCTCCTCATTTTGCCCTCTCGCCCCCTCCCTCTCCGCTTTCCTCCTTTTTCTCCCTTCCGATTTTTTAGGTCTCGGCCTGCACCAGCGCTTGCGCTGGTCTGGCCGAGAGTTTTAGTAAGCGGGTTTTGGAAGTGCAAACCCACTGGCTTTCGGCTGGCGACCAGCTTGCGTTCACGATGGCGTGCACGCGCACAGCTGCCATCTGGGTTTCGTATCTCTTCCTCATTTCCTCGTCATGGCTCATTAACTCTCTGGACTCTGATGTTTCAATCGCAGCAGCAGCTCACATTACCAACTGACGGCCCTGGACTACAGTCACATGAAAAACAACAGCGATTAGCATTGAAATGCAAGCTTTTTTTGTCTAGTTAGAAATATTGCTTCGGTGGGTTGATTTCACCTTATATCGCTATTTGTTTTATATTGGGAGTCACAGCCTAATTACCAGTATTTTTGTCTCACTCTTTTTTTAAAATATTTATTCGCGCAAAGCACAAAACTATATTTAAGGTTACTTTTTCCCGGTCACTTCTTCACTCTATTTAAACTCCACACCCCCACTCTTATTGTCTCTCTCCTTCTCTCTCTCTCCCCTCTCTAATTCTCTCTCTACTCAATTAACTCTCCCCTCTCTATCTTTTTTAGCCTTTCATTCTCTCTCACCCCTTTATCTGTTTCTCTTTCAAACTCCTTCATTCACTCTCTCTCCCCTTCTTTCTCTCTCTCTATCCCGCTCCACTCTTTATTCTATGTACACCCTTTCTCTCTCTTTCTCTCTCACCACCCTCTCTAATTGGGCATTATATCTTCACTCTATCTCTCACTCGGCAACACCACAGCATCACTCAGCATCACCACAGCATCACTCAGCGCAACCACAGCATCAATCAGAGCCAGCACAGCATCAATCAGAGCCAGCACAGCATCACTCAGCACCAACACAACATCTCTAAACGCCATCACAGCATCACTCAACGCCATCACAGCATCACTCAGTGCAACCACAGCATCACTCAGTGCAACCACAGCATTACTCAGCACAACCACAGCATCACTTAGCGCCACAACAGCATCACTCAGCGCCACCACAGCATTACTCAGCAGCACCACAACATCACTCCGCGCCACCACAGCATCACTCAGCACCACCATAGCTTCACTCAGCGACACCACATCATCACTCAGGGCCAACACTGCATCACTCAGCTCCACCACAGGATCACTCAGCACCACCACAGGATGACTCAGCACCACCACAGGATGACTCAGCACCACCACAGCATCGCTCAGCACCACCACAACATCGCTCAGCACCACCACAGCATCGCTCAGCACCACCACAGCATCGCTCAGCACCACAACAGCATCGCTCAGCACCACCACAGCATCGCTCAGCACCACCACAGCATCGCTCAGCGCCACCACAGCATCACTCAGCGCTACCACAGCATCACTCAGCGCCACCACAGCATTACTCAGCGCCACCACAGCATCACTCAGGGCCACCACAGCATCACTCAGGGCCACCACAGCATCACTCAGGGCCACCACAGCATCACTCAGGGCCACCACAGCATCACTCAGGGCCACCACAGCATCACTCAGCACCACCACAGCATCACTCAGCACCACCACAGCATCACTCAGAACTACCACAGCATCACCCCAGCATCACTCAGTGCCACCACAGCATCACTCGGCGCCACCACAGCATCACTCAGCGCCGCCACAGCATCACTCGGCGCCGCCACAGCATCACTTAGCGCCGCCACAGCATCGCTCAGCACCACCACAGCATCATTCAGCACCACCACAGCATCACTCAGGGCCACCACAGCATCACTCAGGGCCACCACAGCATCACTGAGGGCCACCACAGCATCACTCAGCACCACCACAGCATCACTCAGCGCCAAGACAATATCACTCAGCACCACCACAGCATCACTCAGCGCCAAGACAATATCACTCAGCACCACCACAGCATCACTCAGCACCACAAAAGTATCACTCAGCAAGACCCGAGTATCATTCACCATCACCTCAGCATCGTCTCCGCAACAGTCACCACCACCACCACTACCACCTCAGCATCACTCAGCACCACCTCAGCCTGCTCTCGGAATCTGGCATCTGTTGATTCTCCCCTAGCGTCTGGCCGCTGCTAGTGTTATAATACAGGTACTAGTTCCCAACCTTCACCCTCCAATTGTTTATGCCCCCCCCAAAAAAAAGCTTTAACAAACAACCATTGCAATAGGCAGAAACAAGTTGCCAGCATTGCAAGAACAAAAGAAAACTGAGGAAATTTTTTATTGTAAATACTTTTTTTAATATGGTCGTTCAGTTTTACATAATGCCTTCTTGGTCATATATAAAGTAACAAAAATGCTTCTGACACTTTTTTATTATAACTTTTCAGTATGCTGCACAGCAGCCACACTTCTCTACAGCACAGTTTGAAGACATTGGCAAAGTCAATAGCTCTGGCTAAACACTTATAAGGCCCCAAAGGCGAGACCTATTGGCTATGCCAATACTTGTTTAATGTATATTGCTAAAAAGCAAAGTAGGTATCTGAGCGCTTTACATGCACAGTTGCGTTGCACAAGGTCATATTTATTTCGTACACACGGGGAGATGAAGGGCTTTTTTATGTTAGGTGATATGGCCGACTTTGGTGTAATTTTGTACTATGCATCTGCATCTTTTAAGAAATTATATTTGTCTGGCTGAGCTTATCATTGATGTTGGCGTCCACCATGCTGGCGGTGTTACAGGGAAGGGCATTGATTGTTCTTTACACATGTTCAATGTTTTTGATATGTGCCTGTGCTCCTCTTTGTGGTGCTGCATGTTAGCGTGCCACCCGTTCAATATTAGGGAAACCCATCTACCTTAGGTAACCTGCCCCAATCCCTGTGCGCGGGTTTACCTCTTTTCATTCCAGGAATATATTCTACTATTTCTGTTAAGCAGAGTTAAACCGGTTGCAAATCGCAGCCTTTAATTCCCTCCCCCTACCTCAGAGTTGCTCCATTGTGCTCCACACCAGCATCGGGGCAGTATTTTCACAATCAAAGGGATGTTACTTTTGCCCTCGGGACATGGACAGCTGCTGCTGCAGACGGGCATGTTTGGTCCAGAGGCTTCCTGTGCTGGGAGAGGATGTGGCATAATGGCCAGAGCTGCCGATTTAGGGACTGGAGAACAAGGTTAGATTCTCTGTGTTGTCTCAACATCCTGTGATTCTGGGCAAAACACTTAATCACACTGTGCCTTTAAAAAAAAAGTTCCCTTGTGTAATGTAACTGGTGCTTTGATGTCTTACGAACGACCTTGTGCTTAATTAGGGTTGTAGTGTGAGGTCAACGGATAGGGCCACAATGTATTTTAATGATCTGAAGTAGGGGCGACCCTCTTTAGGTCTCGCGCCTAGCGTTGCACTGCGCAGCAGTGCTCGCGCAGCGCGAGACATTTAGTAGTTGAAAAAACGGGGATTCAGCACTGACCTAGGAATCGCACACGCTCGTGCGTGTGCGATTCCTTTTGTGCTACCCCATTGGCCTTTCCGTGCGTCTTTTTCTAAAAGACTGCACGCAATTGGCCAAAGGCGGGCGCATTGCTCCTCCCATGGCCTTTTGGTGTCTATTACGCGCTTGGTGCCTGGGCTGCAACGTCTGTGGCGATGCCGTTCACTTCAAGGCACTTGCGCCTGGATGGCAGTGTCTGTGGTGGTACGGTGCAGGCGGCAGTGTCGGTGGCGCTGCAGTGTAGATAGTGCCTGTGGCGATGCCGTTCACTTCAAGGCACTTGCGCCTGGTTGACAGTGTCTGTGGTGGTACGGTGCAGGCGGCAGTGTCGGTGGCGCTGCAGTGTAGATGGTAGTGCCTGTGGCAGTAACTGTATTTCATGGATCGCTGTGGCTTACACGTGTGTCTGGGCGGCAGTGTCTTTGGTTGTGCACTGCATTTCAAGTCTCACACATGTGCCGGTCTCCGCTGACTGCAGTGCTCTCAGCAGCGGGACAGGCTCTTTTCTCATTCCATACACTGAATGCTGTGGACGAGTCTCCCTTGGAGCTGCAGTGAGGGGGCCCCCGGGCCAGTGACGCCTGCTGCTGCCGGAGCCCTCTGGTCTCGCCATGTGCATGTGTGCAGCTGGTATGCTGCAAGAACAGCGCCAGCCATGCACTGCTATGCACGTCGTGTTCACTCCCTGCCTCTACAGAAAGGCATGTCTGGGGTATAGCCAGGTAGGTGCAGGGTTCTAGTTTAGAAAGAAGCGCCTCTCAGCAGTGGCCCATCGCAAAATGATTCCCCTCCCCCCGCACAATGTGAAGAGGAGTCCTCGAGTCTCCCATAATTCACATATATTAATTTACTTTGGGCTTAGGGGGCCCACAAGAAGGGTTGGGGTCCTGAAGACTTGGGGCCCCAGGGCCAGGGGGCAACACGGAACTTAACAAAGCACTGACTGCTGCTGGGCACCACTCCTCACGCGTGCCCAGGGGTTTCTTTCACACACGAGCTGTGGTTTTATTTACCCAGACCACCTCGCGGGATGTTACTGGGAGTGACCTCGCACTCTCTCTACCTTCTTCCCTCCAGTCACCCGTTGGGGTCCCGTGTGGCTGATGAGGTGGAGGGTGGGCAGCAGGCGAGGGGCAAGTGCTCTTCTGGGCTGGGGAAGCCGTGCTGGAGGGATTTTGTGAGGTGTCTGAGGGATGGTCCGTGGTGTTCCTGCGCGCACCCATGACCCATCCATCCCTCTGTAGACTGGGCGCTTCGGCCTGCTTTAACTGTCTCTTCAAGGAATTGCCTGTGCGCAGGAGATGTCAGTCATGTCCATGGCAAGCCCTTTGCGCTGACTCTGTATGAGATCGGTGATAGTGCGGAGAGAGCGCCATAAACTAGCGCTAAGAAGCAAACAGTGCGCTCTGGCATGATCTGTGAGCGCCTCCCCGATCCTATACCAGTGAAGTGTGCGCGCCGCCAGACTGGGGCGTCCTTCACATCAGTGCCCGGTTGGGTGCCGTGTGGTATTGTATGGGTATTTATATAGTGCTTACTACCTCTGTTTAGACCCTGAAGCACTAGCTCGCTTCACACAGAGAGGAGAGGATGTGGTCCGTCGGCTACACTGCCGACTTTGATGCTGGAAACCAGGGTTCGAGCCTCGGGGTCGCGTCCACATCCTGTGATTCTGGGCAAATCACTTAATCTCCCCGTGCCTGAATGTGTAATGTAAATACGGTGCTCATGTAAAGCGCTCCAATACCTTCGGGTCGAGTTCGCGCTATATAAATATGCAACAACAAAAAAAAACACAGCCGGTCCCACACAATCCTCAAGTTGTCTCTTGTAAACCTCAGGTGTGAGCAGCCCCACTGGTTTTTCTTTCATTTAATTCTTTCCTTTCACCCTCTCTTTTCCTTTCACTCTGTTCTCGTTTTTTCAGTTTTACCCTTAATCCTTCCTCCTTACAGTTTCTGTCTCCTCTCCAACCTAATTTGAGCCGAGCCACCGAAAAAATAACTTTAAGAACCAACACTTAGAGAGTGGCTCAAAACTTATTCCCTTGAGTACAGATTTGTATTTGCCTTATGTTATGTGCTTTCATTGAAGAATATTGCGTGCATTGCACTTTTGACTTTAGGGGGCAGCTTATGCTCAACACAGAAGGAATGATTTAGTTATGGCGAGAAGCCATTGATCAAGGCTATAGGACTGATATGCTTATTTTGAAAAGTCATGATTAGTCAGTAACCCTGACTTATTTATTGTGAAAATCACATTCCAAAGCCAAGTGGTGTTTTGATGAATTGTGATTACGTTTTCTTAAAGCTGGTAGGCAGATATTTTGTTATTGGGAACCTTAGACTACAATAGTAGTAGGCAAGTACTTGGCTGCAAAAAAAAAAAAACATCATTTACAGCGCCAATAGCTCTAACTTTAACAAATGCGATACCTATTGCATTGCAAATGCTTGTTTTGCATTTGAGGCTGACATATGGAAATTGGCTTAAATATTATGAACGCTTTAGCTTCATTCAAAGGAGTGTCATTTTCTTTGGGATTGGTGCTTATATAATGTCACTTTTCCACAGCAAACGCTCTCCTCCTTTCTCTGCGTTTTAGCGATGGGCATTTTACACACACCTCCTTGATGTCTTTGATGTGTCTTTTCATTAACTGAGATTCCCACGCCGTCATGTGTCAGTCTTCCAGCCTGAAACATTTAGTCAGATGGGGGCACTACAGTTGCATACCTTTCTTCCCATCTGCTGCTATGGCCAGTGCTGTCAAAACTACGGCTTTATGTATATATTGTTTTCTTTAGATGCTTCCTTACCTGGGCAATAAGGTTCTTGCTGCTACCCCAGCCAAACGCGCTTTAAAGTTTTCATATGATTTTAGGCAAATTTATTAACAAATAATGCTATCACCATGTACATGAATCATCAGCTTACTTGGCCTAGATGACGCCGGCGTGAATGTTTAGAGTAAGAGTGCAGCAGTGCTTAATGGGTTCGGATCCCACCACTGGCAGTCAGATGTTCCCTTTTTATTATTATCGTTGCACTGTTAGTGTATGTTTTCTTTTAGCCACATGGCTTAGGAAATGCACGACGCATGACAGCTTATCTGATGCCTGAGCGTGTACTTTAATATACAGCTTGCGTAGGCGCATGGATGCAAGCTCTCTAGGCATAGAAGAATGCACGTTGGTTTTCATGCAAAGTAATAGTAGATGTTTTAGCACCCAGGATGATGTGCTGCATGGCTAAATACTTATAAAGTCCCAAAGGCGAGACCTAATGGATATGCCAATGCTTGTTTTTATTCATTCCCTCTCAATTAAACTATCATGTGACTTATTAATGTCAAATCTGCTGCATGTTAAAGAAATGTCATTTTTTTCATTTTCAAGAGGCTTTATCATATTTTACATGATGTTTGTTGCATGATTTACATGGCCAACATTTGCCGGGCTCGGCTTGTTCAAGGACTCTTAAAGCCATCTCTGGCTTAGCTCTGCCTGTTAATGTATTGGCTCACCCACCTCTAACGATAAATTAAAGATCTTGTGCATCCAGTTAATAAGAGACATTAGCGGGCCTGGTTCTAGAGGGTGGGCTGGGTGGCCAGGCCCACCCAAACATCATCCTTGGCACTCCCAGTCATGGCATAAAACCAATTGCAAAATGCACATGTTAAGTTCCTCTTTCTCTGTGTCATCGGGCCAAACGTTGTTGTGTTCTTGAGCTGCTGTGGGCTCTGGCGTCTCATCTCAGCCACACCCAAGATTTTCACAGGCCTTTAAAAGACCATTTACATGCCTTTGTGGACTGGTAAAGGAGGCTTTGTTTATTTTTCATGGGTCCCAAGAACTCCCTGGGTCCGGACTCTGCCTATTCCTTACATTTGTATTTTATTTTTACTGCCACCGACAGAGAATGCATTTAATGAAAAGGCATATCACGAGTAGGGTTACCACCTTTCCAAGAGAAAAAGATGGCCATTTGTTATTTAAAGAGTCTGCAAAGGGTTGGCGGTGACACTAAATAAGGCTATAAATAAAATTGAATGTTTTTATTTGCAACATGACTTTTCTGTCTTTGTTTTCTTTAATTATTAGTCATGGATCATTAATGCAGCTCTGGAACACATTTAAAAGTACTTTCTTGGTTGGGCATGTCCAAGATGGCATCGGAGTAAGAGTGTCCTTTCGGAGCTCCGCTGCCTGCCTTTTGCAGTGGAGAGGATCCGGCCTATCTTGAAACAATCTGGGGGCCATGTGTATCCTCCTGCCCGACTGCCAGGGACGGATTGGCACTACGGGCAGTCGGGCATCGTCCGAAGGGCCGGTGTGTCAGTGCCCTCCGTGGGCCATTTTTTTTTCTTTCCCAGCCCACAGAAGGCACTGGGCAGGGAGAGTAAAGCAGCTTCGCTGGGGGGCCATGCAATATGATCCCCTTGAGCGACGATCATCTGTGGCCGCTCCCTGACCCCCTGCCTTGCCAAGCTATCGCCCTGATGGTGGGCTGGAGAGCAGGTGATATGAGAATCGGCCTCCCTGGGGGCCAGGTGTTGCTCAGGCCCTTGAGCCCTTCTCACTTCGGCCCCCCTGGGGCCCACGCAGCCCAGAAACAGTGTTTGACACCTCGCCCACAGTACTTCTTTCTCAGAGCATTGTGGGTGGGGGATGGTGGGTTTATGATGTGGCCTCGCTGTGGGGGCAAGGTGATGTCATGACATGGGCCATCTTCACATCAGCCCTCTCCCCTATGGACGGCCAAGCAGCTGTGTTTAATGCTTAATCCCCTCCACTGCCAGGCCATTGACCTGAGGCAGTGGAGGGCTAGGGAGGGCTTGAGAAATTTAGTAATTCAAGGGGGCCTGGCACTTGTTCTGTTGCTCAGCTAATTGAGATCTGGGGAGGAGTTGAGTAATAAGTAAACTAAGGGGCCTCACTGTTCTACTGCTCATGGTGTAGGCCATTGTCACATTGCATATGTGGCCTGAAGGTCAGAGTTGCAGAGATGGGGGATCAGGTTCGAGTCCCGGCATCTGCACTCAACATCCTGTGATTCTGGGCAAATCACTGCATCTCCCAGGCCCTTAAACAAAAAACCTGATCTTGTGCACTGTAATTGGTGCTCATGAATAGCACTCAAATAGCCTTGGGCTGAGTTCACAGGATATAAAACTGTCAAAATGAAGAACAATAAAAAGCCAGCATTGACAATGCCAATAGGTCTTGCATTTGCGAGAGTTAGAGCTATTGACGTTGTAAATGACAATGTGTTTTACTCATGTGTTATGGAGTGGAGGTATGTGGTGTGGAATTATGTGGTTTGGATTGGAATTGTTAGTTGTTGAATCATGTGGTGTACAATTATGTGGCATTGTGTGCAGTGCAATTATGTGGATAGTAATTATGCGATTTTGAGTGTACTGAAATTATGTAGAGTGGAATTGTGTGTCATAGAGTGTAATTATGTGGAATGATATTTTGTGTTGTGTAGTGATATGTTGGGCCGTTTAATTGTGTGGTGTGTTGTTGAATTTTGCGGCATGATGTGGTATTGTGTGGTGTGGATTGGATGTCTGTGGTGTGTTGTGTAAATGTGTTGTCGAGTTGAATTATGTGGTGTGTTGCTGAATCTTGTGGATTGATAATGTGTGGAGTGGAATTGTGTTGCGTGGAACTGTGTGGCGTTGAGTGAAATTATGCTGATTACAATTATGTGGTATGATGTGGAGTGTATTTATGTGTATTGTTGCTATGTGGCATCAAATGAACTTAAAAGCCACGTTGCCTTTCGGATACCAGCATAGCAGTTGTAAAAATGCGAAAACATAAATAAGAGTGAGGGCTGCCTTTCATCCCACAGAAACGCATGTTTAATTACATATTGTAAATTGTATTTATATAGCGCTTACTACCCCTGACTATGAGTTGAAGCGCTCTATTATGAGTAGCAAGCTACTCTGGAACCCAAGATTAGAGGTTAATAGTAGATTAGTAATCTTTTTTTCTTTGTACATTAGTTGCACATCTTTGCAGTTGCACTGTACAGAGCTGATGTCTTCTCGTCCGGACCTATATCAGCGACATCAAAGATGTGCATATCATGACCGGAGACATTGCTGTACCGTCCTGCAAAATCTGCATCTGCAAAGGGTGCTTCTGGGAGCTACAATACACTCCAAGTATTGCGGGGGAGCAGAGACGCCATCCAGGTGCACCCCATGATAGCACTATTCTGGGCTGCAGTGCCGTCTGTACGGATACCATGAAGGGATATGTACTAGGAAAGCAGTAGTGTTTTGTACCGGTGCCATTTCACCCACATGGGAAGGATGAAAATTTTAGCTGACTCCAGGTTCTAACCCCCACAAAGTGCGTTTAACCCACTGAGCAATCGTCCGAAGTGAGAACGCGGAAGAGGTGAACGGATGGAATAAAAAAGTAAATAAATCTGTAAATAAAAAGAAATACAATTCCATGTAGTGCGTAGCGCTTTTTATAAGGTTGAGCAGCTGTTGGCAATTGTGGCCCACAGTACATGCTTCAGATTTGGTGCTACAGCATGTGTTTTACACATGGAGGGCATGTGAAGAATTGTGAGGGATATTTACTCAGATGGAATATTTAAACCAATATCACTAGTTGTCTGCAGGTCACTTGAACTATGATTCTGAGAACACAGGGTGTTTATTGCTTCTTTTGAATTCTATGTGGCATTTGATACATATTCTCTTTGGAAAAGTAATGAAGGTTCACTTTGCAGGTTTACATGTGTTTGTCTATGACCATAAAGTATGACCTACATCTCTTACACTCATTATTTACTAACCTCTTCCTCATTCTATAGCTACTGCCCAGCAGAACTGGGGATCACTGTCTAACTAGAGTAGTGCACACCAAGAAAAAGGGGATGGGGGACAAGGCGGCAAAAGGTACTTACGTTCAGGAAAAAGTGCAAAATGTGTGAGGGAGCTAGATTTCATTTCTTTTGAGTGTTTTTCAAAATGTTTTTATGGCTGATATGCAAAATGTATTTCTTTACTGTTTGTCATTAGAGGTTCTATTCTCCAAGGCAGATGTTCAGAGCTGCTCTTCCTTTTACTGTTTTATTAAGAGATTCCAGTCTTACCCTGTCCCCTTGACTTTGTACTAGATTTCGGATTCATTTGATGATCAGAGTCAAGGACATAGCTGGCTGGGAAAGAGCATCTGACTACAATGTGCAGGGCGTTAAGACTGCAAGTAAGTACTCAGTTTTCAGAACTGCAGTGCTCCTAGTCTTTACCAATGTTACTGCCTCTATAAGCTTTAGAATGCTTAATTTACCAAACATTTCTCTACAAATGAGACCTCTGAGAGTAACCAAATGGTGTTTCATAAAAGTGCAAACCCCGCAAAAGTGGGCCACTTTTTTTGGCAGTGCCTGGGCCAAATTGTGATCCCAATCCGACCCTGCCGACTGCGGCCTGGGCCCTGGGCAGATTGGCTTTTGGTAGTGCTCCTCACGGAGCTCTCGATACTTGCTGGGGCCTGCCAGCTGCACATCCAAGATGGCAGGCATACCGAACCCTGTGGTGCTGGCCACGCCTGACTGCCTACCTCCTGTGACATCTCACTTCAGGCTGGTCTGCAGGGGAACGAGTCGGAGACTGCTGGCACCCCAGAACGGAACTTACTTCTCTTCCTGCGAGCCTCGAAGGGCTCAGAGGTAACAGCACTACCCATGGAGACACATCAGACTGCGAGCAGGGGGAGACAGGCAGCTGCCCTAAGCAAGGCCACGGCGTGGGTGGACCATGCCGCTCTGCTACTGGAGGCCGCGCGGACAGGCCCTGCACTTCCAGCATTGTGCAGTCCACGATGACCTGCAGCCTATTCGAGAGCAGGGGAGTGCAGATTTGAGGTCTCTATTTGGCTGAGTGACTGCAAGCTGCGGAGCCCGGCGGGGACGAGCAGACAGCTGGAGTACCATCGCTGGGCGCTGAGCTGCTGGGGCGCCCACATTGAGAGCATAGTAGCTCGGCTAACCTATTTGGGAGCAGTAGAGGAGACACTGCTGATTAACTGGTCGCTTTCTCACTGGTCTACATCTTCCTTGGCTGGCTGTGGGGGTGCATAGAGATGCCCCAGCCCTTTTGGGAGCACACCTTTCTTCAGAGGACATTCGGCGGGGCCCCGCGAGGCCTTGTCTTCGCCAGTCTTGATGGGGAAGACTCCCTTCCAACACCTGCCGCATTGAGCACCCTCAAGATTGCTGACGCTGTCGCCTCATCTACCTGCAGCGAAGGGGCCTGCTGGGGGAGTTGCTAGACCCACAGTCTACACTATGAGGGTCCTGGGAGTGGGCTGCATGAAGGAGAACCTCTTGGTCCACATTTTCTACACCTTCATTGTTGGCGCCTCGTGCCCTGCGGACTAGCGGGGGCTCCCGTAACTGCTTGATCCTGCATGGCCCGATCACTACAGTATGCCCTCCTTGCTTTGGTCTGTGTCTCTCTGGTGGAGGGGGACGCTCACACCTCCCGCCACCCTGGCTACCCACCGCAATGCTAAGAAGGACGGAACCCTAAGAAACCTGTTCTCGAAAACCCTGGCGAATAAGGTGGAACAGCCTATGGATGTATCCCCACCCCATCTAAGGAACAGGCGAACGAACTGGCGGATGATGCCCTGTGACGCTACCATTTCTGGAACAGCTCTTTGAGATTCTTCGGGAGGATATTGCCACGCTGAAACAAGAGATAGCATCGGAGGTGAGGGAACTTAGAAAAGACATCGGGGATTTGGACCACAGAGTGAACTCCCTAGATCAAACCTATTATGCTCGTGAAGAGGAGATGGATAGCCACTGCTGACAACTCCTTGAACTACGGGACAAGAATGTGGAACTGCAGTATCAGCTGAAGGGCTTAGAAATTCGATCTCATCGCTCTAATATTTGGATTAAGGGAGTCCTTCTACGGCAGTCACGGGGATCCTGGAAAAGTTTGCTGTCCGCCTCTTCCGGCATGTGGTCTCCTGGTCAAACACAGGATAGCCTTACTAGCCTGCATTATCTCAGATAGAGGGAGACCATCCTTGCAGCAGTATGTGACAAGTCCACTATTGATTTTGAAGGATTCAAGATAGAACTATATCAAGACCTTTCTCAGTTGACACTGCAGCGTCGCCAGGCCCTCCGACCCTTGACAGACCTTCTCTGCGAGAAAGGTGTCAGATATAGATGGTGTTGTATCGCGTGCGCAAGGAATGCACAGGAGTCAGGTAGGGGTTGTATGCCTTCTTTATTCTCTGGTTTGTTCTCGCTGTTCCTGGCCCCACATCTGGTCCCTTCCTCTCCCCTCGTGGTCTGCCCCGTCCCCACTCCCCTGACCGGAAGTGGTGTCCGGTTCTCATCCCCTCCCCACCAGTCCAGTCGGGTGCAGGGCCCTAGTGCCCTTGTGCCCAGGTCACGACATCTCCCCTTTTGTTGCAAGAAAATGACATAAGAAAGTGGTGATGGATATAGAGAGAGAGAGAGAGAGAGATATAGACAATGACATGTCTTTGTCTTCAACATTACATTTCTTCAATCAGTCTTTTTGGTCTTTTGCATTCTCTTCTTGGATATGTCTCTCCCTTGTCTTTCTGCCATTCCTCCTCCGGTCTCTCGTCTGTGCCTGTGACTCCTGCAGCTGTCTCTCTTCCGTCTTCCTCCATGCTTTTTAGACTCTTGAAGTGAGAGCTGTTCCTTGTTATCCGGTAAGGGCCTGCTGTCGCTGTTATCATGGGCCCTTTCACCTGCGTCACCGTTAATGGTTCCTTTGAGAATGGACTGTCCGATTTTCTCAGTTGCCGCTGGCGTACCACCACTGCGTCCCCTTGCTTGAGGTGCGCTGGAGTGGCATGTCTCCTGGCGTCGGCATTTGCCTTCATTTGCTCCTTGGCCTCGTGGTCTCTGGCAGCGATGCTGCTGTGCTCTGGTGACGCCGTTGCGTCTAGCTGTGGTAGCCTTGTCCTGCTTGTTCTGCCCAGCACCAGCTCAGCGGGGCATCGTCCCGTAGAGCTGTGAGGGGTGTTTCGATAGTCTCTTAGTACTTGACAAAGGGCCTGTCCTATTGATATCTGCGCCAGCTTTGCTCTTTGGACAGCCTTTTTTATGTTTCCCATAAATCTCTCCACCATGCCATTAGCTTGTGGCCACAGAGGTGTTATTTTCCTGTGATGAATGCCTAGGTAGTCCATGAACTTCCGAAACTCCTCCCCTGAGAATGGCGGCCCGTTGTCTGTTTTTAGTGTTTGTGGGGAGCCCCAGGCTGCGAATATGTCATCTAGTATTGGCAAAGTTGCACTTGCGGATGTTGATGAGACTTGTCGCACGATGGGAAATCTGGAATATTCGTCAATGATCACGAGCAGGTAGTTGCCCGTTTCTAGAGGTCCATAAAAGTCTGCTGCCAGTTCCGTCCACACTGCCCGTGGGAGTTCTGACATTTGTAGTGGTTCCGGTTTTGCTGGCTGCCCTGTGGTTTGGCAGATGTGGCAGTTTGTGATGGTACTCTCCACCATATTGTCCAAACCAGGGAACCACACCTTCTCCCGTAGCAGCTTCTTTGTCGCAACCATGCCTCTGTGTGATTCGTGTGCCAAATTTACAGTTCGTCTGCGCAAAACCCTTGGCATAACTATTCTTGTTCCTCTCATTATTATTCCGTTCACGGTCTCTGATAGTTCTTCATGAACCTTTTTGGATGCCAGCATCTCCTCCTTGTGCACTCCTTCATCCATGCTGCTGTTGTTGTTGACATGTCTCCATCTCTGCTGTCTTGTCACCATTTTTACCGCTTGCATCGTGGCATCCCTCCCTGTTTCTTGTTCAAGTTCCGCTATCGTTATTGATGCCGGAGTGTTTTGTTTCAGCACAAAGTTCAGATATTCCTTGGCTATTGATGTGCCCTGAGGTTGCTGTGGTAAGGGATGTCGTGACATGTAATCCGCCGGGTTGTGTTCCTTTCCTGGTTTGTGCACTATCTTAAAGTTGTAGTCCATCAGTCGTATGCCCCACCGCTCGATGCGAGGCGGTATTTTTGCATTTGGATTTCCATAGATTGTCACTAGGGCCTGATGGTCAGTTATGATAGTGAATGGTTTCCCGTAGATGAACATGTGATAGTGCTCACACGCCCATACTACTGCTAGACTTTCTTTTTCTGGCTGTGAGTATGCTCTCTCAATGTCGGACAGGCTTTTGCTTGCATATGCCACGATCTTCCTTGGAGAGTCTTTGCCTGGCATGTGTTGTGCTAAGATCACTCCTAGTCCTACCGGGCTGACGTCCACCGTCAGTTCTGTACATAGCAGTGGATTGAAGTAGGCAAGATGGTCCACCGCCATCACAGCATGCCTGATGGCCTCAAACGCCTTGTTACATTCTTGTGTCCAGCTGAATGTCTGACCTTGCTTCGTTAGTTCCCTGAGTGGTGTGCTCACCATGGCAAAGTCTTTTATGTATCGAGAGCAGTAGCTGGCAAGCCCAAGGAATGACCTCACTTCTGCAACGTCTGCCGGAGGACTCGCTTTTTCCAGCGTCTCCACTTTGCTGTGGTCTGGTCGCATTCCTTTCCTGGAGAAGATGTGTCCGAAGAACACCAGTTCATTTCTCCCTATTTCGCACTTGTCTTCATTTAGCGTTAGTCCTGCTTGTTCCAGCTGCGAGCACGTATCCCGCAGCGCCCTGTCATGCTCTTCATCAGATCGACCAAACACCAAAATGTCGTCACTGTAATTGAGGCTGTTCTTTACTGGCCTGATAACCTGCCGTATTGTTTCCTGAAATATCTCTGCGGCCGATGAGATGCCAAAACTCAGTCTTTTGTAGCGAAACAGACCCATGTGCGTGGAGAATGTGGTAATGTACCTTGATTGCGGGTCAAGCTCCAGCTGATGGTACCCTTTACACAAGTCTAGCTTCGAAAACCGGCAAGCCCCAGTGAGGCAGCTGATCATGTCATTGAGGTGTGGTCCAGGGTGTCTTTCCCTTTCAATTGCTGTGTTTGGTACCCTCATGGCCACACATATGCGAATCTTGGAGGTGTTTTTCTTTGGCACTGCCACTATTGGTGACACCCATGGTGTCGGCCCGTCTGCAGGCTCTATGATGTCTTGGCTCAACAGACTTTTTATTTCCTCTTCTACCTGTGGCTGCAGGTGTATCGGCACTCATCGGCGATGTTGAGCTTCTGGTTTTACTGCTTCATTTATGTGCAGAGTTATTTGCCGTCCTTTTAGTTTTCCTAGTCCTTGCAGTATGTTTGGGTAGTCTCGCAATATGTTCTTTTTTTCTGACATGTGGTACATCATTGCGAGGAGACCCATCACCTGCGCTGTGACGTTGCTCAGTAGACATGGTGCTGGAATGTCACCCTTTAGGACATGTATTTCTTCCTTGCTTGATCGGTCTTTTTACATCAGTGTCTCTGTAAACTTCCCCATGTTGATCACTGGTTTCTTCGAGCCCCAGGTGAATACGTCAACAGTGGATGGCACTAGAGTTGGTTTTATTTTCATCTTATCATATTCTGACACGCACGTAATGTTGCATGTGGCACCGCTGTCCAGCACGAATCGTGTGCTGTGCTTTCCCACATCGATGTCGACGGTCGCCGTTTTCTTCACCTGATGCTTCTCTATTAGATGAATGCTCTCTTGCTCTCTGTCATTTGCTTCTTCAACAGGGGCGGCATCAGACATCAGGTATAAACGTTCCACGTTCTCCTGTACTGCCTCTCCGTCTGACTCAACTGAAGAGCTGCGATTTGCCGTGTCCATGTGTCTGGCATATCTGCTTGTTGTCATCCGTGGTCTTCCAATTCGTCCTCTCTCACTTTTGAATTCCGCGCCCATGCAGGCGCTCGCGAAATGGTTGTCCCTGTTGCATTTTCGGCATTTCTGACCCATTGCCGGGCAGGCACCGACATGTGGAAACTCGAGCACGCACCTGTAACATGTTCGTTCATGTGGTTTTCTTGGCAGTTGCTCATTGTTTTCCATCTTCCGGGTGTTCATGCGATTACTTCCGACCATGCGATGCGCTTGTTCTAATCTTCGTTCTTTCCCCAGTTCCATCTCTTTTGCGTGCGTGGTTGCTCTCGCTTCCGCCCGGGCCATGGTCAGAATTTTTTCCAGTGAGGTCGGTTCCTTCAAGATTCGTGTGCGGAACTCCACCGACTGACAGCCTTCAATGATGCGCAGTCGAATTGCTTGTTCGTTGTCAAACTTATCGAATTCGCAGTGTGTGACCAACTTGCGCAGTCGTGTTGCGAAGTCGTCGAGGATTCTTCTGCTTTTTGGTACGCGATGGTGAAGGTGTACCTCTCAAAATCAATGTTTCTTTGCGGGTCAAACTTGTCTGTGAGGCACTTTATTAGTCCCTTGTATGTTGTTGTTTGGTCTTGAGGGAATGTTACTAGCAAGTCTTCTACCTCATCCCCTACGAGGTTTAGAAATAGGTCTGTGTGCTTGGCTTCTGCGACATCTGTGGCGCGCATGTACCTTTCAAACTTGCGAATCCATCGCTCCCATCTGATTCCTATCTGTGGCTCAGATAAGTTGAACGGAAGGGGTCTGCGAAACACTGCTTGCGTGCCGTTCTTATCCTGTGTTTGATCAGCCATCGTGTATCCTTGGTTCTGCTTTTCGTCTTGTCTTGTCGTTTATATTCTTTTATTTCTGTTCTGTAACCCTTTTCTGTTTGTTCCTTTTATTCTACTTTTTTTCTTTTTCTTATTGTTTGTTCACTTTTGTTTCCACTTTATTCTCTTTCTTCGGTGACTGTTCACCTTGTTCGCTGTATTTCTTTTGTTTATTGCCTGTAATTCCTTTTCTTTGCAGCTTTTCTTCTTATTTTCTTTTATTTCCTGACTTATCAATGGCCGCCGGGCCTCTTGCTCTTGGCTAGATTTGCCTGATTTTAAAATGGCCGCCCAAATCTCACGAGATTTCTGGCCTTTCTGAGCCTCTGCCTGACCTCAAGATGGCCGCGGGGTCTTTCCGTGTGCTGATTGGCCGCCCCGCCTGACCCAAAGATGGCCGCTGTATTCACGCGAGATTTGGTTTGAATCTACGCGCGAGGCAGGCACTTCGGGACACGGCGGGCGGCCGGACACAGTCGGTGATCGTTTTAGACGGCGCGGGAGGGTCCCGCGCTCAGACGATGGATGCACCGCTTATTCTCAGGCAGGTGGGGGGCCCCTTACCGCGTCTTTGCTGCGGCCAGCTGGGCTCCCGCGACGACGCTCCACTCCTCAGCGCTCCGACCAGGGTGGGCTCCTGGCTCCGTTTCTCTCTGCGACCGGGTGGGCTCCGGACGTCGCAGTTGTTCTTTGCTTGTGCTTCTGGGCGGCAGGCGGACCAGGGTGGGCTCCTGGCTCCGTTTCGCAGTCAACTTCACGAGGGACCTTGGTGCACGTTTGTGGTGTCGCCTTGACAAACCCGCCTCGTCGCCAGTTGTCGTATCGCGTGCGCAAGGAATGCACAGGAGTCAGGTAGGGGTTGTATGCCTTCTTTATTCTCTGGTTTGTTCTCGCTGTTCCTGGCCCCACATCTGGTCCCTTCCTCTCCCCTCGTGGTCTGCCCCGTCCCCACTCCCCTGACCGGAAGTGGTGTCCGGATCTCATCCCCTCCCCACCAGTCCAGTCGGGTGCAGGGCCCTAGTGCCCTTGTGCCCAGGTCACGACAGATGGGGGCACCCCTTTCGCCTCTAATTTGTGTGGAACAATGAGATTCAGAGTATTCAATCTTTATACAAGGCCCAATGGCTGACAGAGATGCCAAAGCTACAGGGGGCCCCGGTGGCCCAGGCGCATTCACATGACTTGACCTGCTCTCCTGCGGGTCTTCATTGTTCTGCTCACCCAAAGAAAGACAAGGCGTGCAGGCCTTCAGAAGCTGAGAGTCGCAGGGAGCAGGCCGTACTGCTACATCAACTACAACATAAAGACAGCGTCTCTAAGGCAGACAGTGATCATCAATGCATAGGTGCCCCCTGGCCTTTCTAACGGGGCCCGGCCGTGGTGTGGATGCCACATACGGAGACCTTCAACCTTATTATTTATTTATTTAAATAGTTTTTTTGTAGCGCAAACTTGACCCTTGCGGGTATCAGAGTGATATACAGATTTACAGAGAGCAACATAGTGATAGCAATAAAATCAGTATTAATGTATAGGTGTCAACCCGGGAAGGGAGGGAATGTTATACAAGGTTTGTGAAGTAGAGGGGGAAACATCAGAAAAAGCCAAAGGTAACATTAAGTAAAAACTATAGGAATAGGCAATGTCAGTAAATGGGAGGGTAGAGTCCGGGCTGAATATGATGAGAACCAGGAGGTCATCAGTGCCAGTAGTCTAGAGTGTGGTTGAAGGAAGAAGGGTATCCTGGAATCTAGGGAAGGAATTTGTTCATAAGGAGAGCTTTGACTTCATTTTTTAAGGAAATAGCTGAAGGATTCATTCTGACTTCGGGGGCAGCGTGTTCCAAATTCTCGGGGCCATCCCTGAGAAGGATCGGTTGTATATTTTCTTCTTGTGGAATCTCTGTGGTTTCAAAAGAAGGATGTTGGAGCTTCTGGATGATCTGGTGCCACCAGAAAGTACAAGCTTTTGAGCAAGATGCCTGGGAGTATTGGAGTGAAGGGCTTTATGTGTCATGCAGGCAATTTTTAACTAAATTCTTGCTTCATTTGGGAGCCAGTTGAGGGATTTCAGATCAGGGGTTATGTGGTTGTTTCTTTTTGAGCTGGTGAAGAGTCTTGCAGCAGCATTGAGTGAGGCCTTTAGTGGTGCCAGTTTGGATCTGGGCAAACCAGAGAAGGAAGCACTTCCATAGTCCAGCATAGGAATCACTAAGGCTTGCACTGCCTGCTTGAAGTCGTTGGAGGGGAGGAAGGGTTTGAGTTTTCTTTGAGTGTTCATTTGGTGATTCGCTCCTTTCGTGTCGGCACTGAGGTGCTTCTGCATGTTGAGGTTCTTGTTGAGAATTAGTCCTAATGATCTTGCTGAATCAATCCCCTGAGGAATGCAGTTGAGGGATGTAAGGTGTTTCAACCAGTCTTCAATGACAAATGACTGGTTGGGTGGGGTAATTAGGAGGAATTCGGTTTTTTGAGTGTTTAGTATGAGGTGATTGGCTGCAAGCCAATTCTGAATTATCTGCAGAGTTGTGTTGAGGGTGCTGATGTCTTCAAGTGAGGAGACTTTTAAGCATAGTTGGGTATCGTCAGCATACATATAGTGGTGGATTTTAGATAAACTCAGAATTTCCATTAGAGGCTCCATTAACAGGTTGAAAAGAGTGGGCGAGAGAGCGGAGCACTGAGGGACATCTAATGTGACCGCAGTGGTCTGTGATAGTGAGTGATTAACCTTAACTCTTTGAGTACTGCTTTGGAGAAAAGAGGTGAACCAGTTAAGGACTGTTCCTGATAGCCCCATGCAGTATTCAAATAGGTCTAGTAGGTTGTCATGCTTGACCGTGTCGAATGCCGATGATAGTTCCAGGAGGATTAGGAGACATGATTGGTTCTGATCACACATTTTTAGTGCAACGTCCACTATGTGTGTCATAGCCTTCTTTGACCATCGGCCCTGGTTCCAGAGAGCAACACCTCATGTCGTAGCTGACTATCTTGGCAGCGGAGCTCCCCCTGAGGCACTGTGTTGACAGAAAGGGAACTCCGACCGGATGATACGGACCCTCACAATTTGATTAATTGGGTTCCCAGGCGGGGAACTAATTTGTTAAAATGTTTTCTGTCCTCTCCCCTTTATCTTTCCCTATGACAATCCAAATGTGTCTTATCCTGATGCAGGTATCTCTTTTGGGCGATCTCTGTGGGTCTTCCATTCACATGTGGGATCATGCGGTACATACCAGAGAGTGTTGTCTGCCTGAGCCATAGTTAATATAATTAGTCTTAACGTTAGAGGTCTGAATGCCCCTGTGAAACATCTGGCACTACTCTCACTTCTCAAAGAGGTCAAATATGATATTTTTCTCCTGCAGGAAACACACTTGCTTACAGCCGACTGGAGGCGGCTATGGTCCGATGACTTGACCCCCAATACTTCTCCTTGGGACCTGGTAATAAGGCTGGGGTGGTGATCCTCGTGGGGTCACATTTCCCTGGTAGGGTGACATAAATACACACGAGATACCTGACAGACTCTTGTCCTCTTGTCACTGCGTATAGACATAAAAGGACATAGGATTACACTAGCTAATATCTATGGCCCCAAAAACCATCAGGAATCATTTACCCGAGAGACGCTTGGGAGGGTTCTCACCACCCCAGATATGGATGTAATAGTGGGAGGGGACTTTAATATAATGATGGATGCACAGTTGGATAGGTCCACCCAGAGACAGGGGCAGACTGGGGCCTTATCTGCAGGTTTTAAACAATGGCTGATCGAAGTGGGGCTCTCGGATATATGACGACAGACACACTCAGATACACAAGACTTCACTTTTTTCTCTGCAGCGCATCAATCGTACACTCGCCTCGACTATTTTCTCACCTCACCACACATCACAAGGGCTACGTCGGCAGTAGAAATAGGGGTGGCTGCCTTATCTAATCACTCACCTATTACTTTATGCTTCACAACACTTGGCATCTCTCCGCCCCTCGCACTTGGCGTCTTAACCCCAAACTTCCCACCTATATCAGTACCCTTGCTGAGATTAAAGACACGTTAGACACCTTTCTGGCAATGAACGACACACCGGACACTCCCATCACATTACTGTGGGACACATTAAAAGCTATAGTGAGGGGGCAATTTATTGCCATAGCAGCGAGATTTAATACCGGTAGACGTAACAAATGGTCGTAGCTAGGAGGCTATGGTTAAAAAGCTTGAGGCCACCCATAAGCGAACAGGCTCGCTGGCATCCTGGCGTCATCTTATGATGGCTCATAAACAGTTAAAAGCCATTGACATGGATAGGGTGGAATACACCCTGCTATATGTCAAGCAAAAGTACTAAGCAGGAGGAAACAAATTAGGACCTCTTTTAGCCCACCGCCTCCGCTCCCAGGCTGTGTACCAGAGAGTAGATGAGTTGCTGAGGTCCAACTGCACCCTGATCTATCAGGAAGAGCTCATTGCTCGGGAGTTTGAATTGTTCTATAGTGATTTGTTCTCTGCAGAGAGTCATGATTCTGGTTGCATTGGGATGTACCTGGAGTCAACCCCTCTGGCCCGGATCCACCCCACAGACAGCAATAGTCGGGATATGGACATAACCCCCAATGAGGTCCTTATGGCAATACAGCGCCTCCAGACAGGTAAAGTGCCCGGTCATGATGGGTTTAGTGCAGATTTTTATAAGGCTTTTGGGACCTTCTTGGCTCCCATCTTAGCAAGGGATTAGAATGCCTTTAGTTCCACAGGCTCCATGAATGCAACTGGCCACTATTACAGTTATCCCCAAGCTGGGGAAAGATCCAAGGCGCTGCTCCTCATACCACCCTATATCCTTGCTGAATATAGATGCCAAGATCTTTACAGGCATCTTGGCAAATAGATTAGTCCCCTATATGCAAGGCATGGTGGACCCGGATCAGAGTGGGTTTATACCCAAAAGAAGCTCCAGGGATAACACCAAGCGACTCTATCACCTCCTAGATAAGACACAGTGTTCCCGCAATCCGGCCCTTCTTACTATAGACGCAGAGAAGGCGTTCGATCGAGTTCATTGGCCATACCTTCAAGCGATACTGGTAAGTTTTGGTCTTGGCCCACAATTTTGCCGGTGGATCCAGAGTAGCTATGCCTCCCCCACAGAAATGGTGACGGTTAACGGAATCCTATCCCGACCCTTTCCTATCGCAAGAGGTACTCATCAAGGCTGACCCCTGTCCCCTCTATTGTTTGCCCTATTTATGGAGCCTTTTGCTTACCGGATCTTTGGTAACCTGTGGATCTCTGGTGTTATCATGGGTGGCAGGTACCATAAAATAGCACTTTACATGGATGATGACACATCTCTGACTGCAGTCATGGGGAACTTGAGGTTTTTGGAGGAGCTTCTGGATTTAAAACTTAGCTTCAAACATCATCGATACTCAATCTCAACATCCCTGAGGTGGACAGTGCCTCTCTGGATGATGACTTTCCATTTACTTGGGGCACGCAGGGGGTGGAATACTTAGGGCTGCAGATACACCCCACTCCCGCCACAACGGCAGAATGTAACTGCCACATTGGTGAGGAAGGCACGATCTGAGTTGTCGAAATGGAAGGGATGTGGTCTCTCGTGGTTGGGTTGCTTGGCAGCGGTAAAGATGAGACTCTTACTGAAGGTACTGTATGTCATGCAGACACTGCCGCTCCAGCCCCATCCGCAGACATTGGATAGATTGCAGAATCTTATTTGGGATTTCCTTTGGGACGGGAGAAAGGCAAGGATGGTAAAGGCACAGGCATATTTGCCCCAAGCGGCAGGGGTCTGGGAGTCGCCCACTTAGTGAGCTATTACCAAGCTGTACAACTGCAGTGCATGGTGGAGTGGTCTTGCCCCCAAACTGAAAAACATTGGCGCTTTATTTATCAAGTGGTGGCAGGCGTGCATATTTGGAAGGTCCTGTGGTTGACAAGTGTACATCGACCCCCAGGGGTATATATTTCTCCGATACTCCATGCCACTATGGGTGTATGGGGCAAAGTACAAATGCAGAAGTGACTATCAACTCCCATTTCCCCCCATCACCATTGTTAGGGAATCCGGATTTCCCCCCGCACTGCAGGGTTCCTCATATGAGTGGCAGGAGGCCAACTGCAAAAGAGTGGGAGATCTTTTTGACGTTGAGGGTCTTATGGACTTTATTCAGCTACAGGTGGCTTATGGCCTCTCATGCATGGGTCTTTGGAAATACATAACATTGTACCACTGGGTATTCCAACCCTTTATTCACCCACATTCCAGTAGACCCCTCGCACCATTCGAGAAGAGGCTCATTACACGACCCTCTGACAAACGCTTGCTGTCTGACATATAAGCTTTCCTCGTCACACCACAGAAGTTAACTAAAACATTGGCACAACACAGATGGGAGGAGGAGTGCACACTCACTTTTACAGATAGAGAATGGCGGGACATACTCCATCGGGCTCGCACCTCCGCGCGCAGCACATCTAGTAAGGCAATGTTCCTTAAGATTGCACATTACTAGTATTACACCCCGGCAAGAGTTGCACGCTGGAAAGTGAGTGGGGACAGTGCATGCTGGCGGCAATGAGGACAGACAGGCACACTAACTCATATTCTATGGAAGTGTCCTAAAATCAGCTCCTTTTGGAAGGATGTACTAGATGCTGAAGATGCGATATATCAGACAGCAATGTCCCGTTTTTCCTAGCTATATCCTACCAGGGCTCCCGAACCCATTGACAAATCCCTTCATGTCCGCTAGGAGTCTAGCTATCACCTTAGCGCTGGGAGCTGCAATACAGCTTTTACTGGCGCAATGGGGCTCAGAAACAATCCTGACCTTCAAGGTGTGGCTCCACAAACTGTGGGATCTACTAGAGCTGGGAAAGCTGACGGCGGTGGCGACACAAGCGCTGCCATCCTTCGACAAGACGTGGACACCTCTTATTCATTACTTCTCTGACGAATTCTGAGAACTGACGTGCCCCACATATCTTCTAATCTTACGCTTGACCCACATTGATCGAGATCCCGCTTCATAGGGTGTTGACGACTATACAAGATCTAGCTCTGGTCCCCTCTACCCCCCTCCCCCAGCACACTATTGGGATCCTATTCAGCTGAACAGTCGCCACCACTCCTCCTTTTCCTTTTTCTCCCCTTCCTCTTATCTTCTACTGTCATCCTCTATCTTCTTTACTCTCCCAGTTATTCAGTGCTACCCCACCATACAATGGACGTAGGTGGGATTTGTTGTATTTGTTGATTACATTCAAATAAAGGCGATCTTAAACCTAAAAGTACTTTCTATTTATGTGTGTTGTTTGAAGTGTGCACAGATAAGGGCTGAAAATACGGACTTTTTGTGCTTTTAGTAGAGGCGGGACATCAAAATACCAGGGGTGCCAGTAGAAATCCGGTCAGCTGGCAACCCTAATCACTAGATTTTATTTGTTGCAGGATCAGCAAATTATTTATTTCCTCCACCCTCCATCCCTGATTGATGCCATAATAGCAGTAGTTTAACTTATATCGGAAACCCTACTCGCCAACATCAATAACATGCTGTGTTACTCCAAGTGTCTGAGCATACATGCTGCATTCAGAAAACTCACTCCTCATTCTCACTGCTCATGCTCTCTCTGCACTCACAGTGATCACCGTGCACTCACACTGCTCACCATGCACTCATGCGGTCACCCCGCACTCACACTGTTCATCCTCCTCTTACCCTGCGCTCACACGAGCACACTGGGCACCCGGCACTCACGCCACTTGCCATGAACTCACACCGTTCTCCCTCCCCTTACCCTGCGGTCACATGAGCACACTGCTCACCCTGCACTCTCAACGATCACACTGCATTCACACGACTCACTATGGACTCACTCTGTTCACCCTGCAGTCACATGAGCTCACTGCTCACCCTGAACTTATGTGACACTTCACTCACTCACTCTCACTGCTCACCCTGCAATGTCACATGAACAAGCCCATCACTCACCATGCATTCATTTCTCTTACTCTGCACTTTCATCCGCACCCAAACTCATATGGTAACATCACTCACCATTGTAGTCACTCCTCTCACCCTACTCTCACAGTGGCACATCGCTCACTGTGCACTCACATAAGCACTCCCACAGCTAACCCTTCACTCTCATGGCCCACTACCCACCCTGCATTCACACCACGCAAACAAGCACATCACTCACCCTGGAGTCACACCACTTACCATACACTCCCCCCTATCACCCTGCACTCACACGGACACTCCTCTCAGCCTGCACTCATACAGGAACCCTGATCACCCTGCCTGCACACAGGCACAATAATCTGCCAGAACTCATAGGAATACACTGCTCACCCTGAGCTAACTCCTCTCACCATGCACTCACCAGTCCCTCTAACATCTCATCCTTCACTCTTGCCGCTCACCCGCAAGCACACCACTTACCCTGCATTTACAATGCTCACACCACCCTGCACTCACTCCTCTCACTCTGCATGCACTCCTCTCACCTGACACTCACATGGGCCCTCCTCTCATATTGCATTCATGCATCTCTCTCGAAACTCACATCGGTACAGTTTTCAGCCTACACTTACATCACTCATGCTGTGCTCTCTCACACTATTCACCATCACCCAGCAGAAGATAAGAGATACCATGGTGCAGCAGGTGGAGGGGCACCAGGGTCCAGAGGCCTGAGGGGGCTACTAAAACATGATTTTTGCTGTAATTCACAGTTCAAACAGGGGACCCATTTTGTTTCTTGCACTAGGACCCATGACACACTGCCTACGCCACTGACAGCAGCCAGAGCTGAAGGCTCTTGGAGGTGAGGCTTTTTACGTTTGTGTTTCGAGTTTAATATTATAAACGAACACTGCAACTTCTTCCTCAACTATTGGAGATCTCCTGACGTGAGAATAGAGCGCACCTTTCTTAAGACCGCAGTGGGGTCAGCAGATTGGTGTGGTGGGATCACCTGGACCCTGATGGAGTCAGATCATTCCAAATGGCGTAACCTAAAAAGATGGGGCCCCCTGGTAGAATGTGGTGAGGGGGCCCCTGAGTTGCCCGTATCTCACAGATATTCATTGCCTTGGGATGGCTGGGGCCCTCTGAAGGGTTGAGGTGCCCCCTATAGGGTTGGGGGCCCCCCCATACCGAAACGCTGCAGAGACCTGGTTACACCCCTGAGCATTCTATTCTACACTATAGCCATTGTAGAAATATTCAGAATTAAGGTGCTCTGGGATACAGCTTTCAAATGTAAATTATAAAAGGAAAATTGGAGTTATGCACAGATCATTTAATGCATTTTCAGTGGTCACCATTTGTACATAACTGTATATTGGGGTGGTTGCCCGACTCTGGAGGAAGGAGCCTTCTCCTGCTTAGGGACATAGGGTGTGATCTCCTGCATTAAGTGGCAACCAGCTCTTGTGAAAGAGGCAAACACCTGAAAGTTGATGTAGGCTGACATGCAAGCCAGTTGCAAGCCTGGTGCTTGTGTTGATGAGTTGCTGTCGGTTCTACTCCACAGTCAGCATCTCTGCAAAGTGTTTTGTGTAGCTGCACTAACAGACTAAATGAGAGATTAACCCAGAGAGAGCTACCATGAATCAGATGGCTGTGTGCTACTCCGCCCGCAGCCAGCTTTCATTCTCTCTGGGATGAAAGGTGGCATCTTGTTGAAGGGCCTCATCTTGAAATTATGATTAAATCTCATGGTGTAGGAGTGCTTTGGAGGTAGACCGCTGTTACTCTGAGTTCACTCACTTCTTTTGGACTCTCAGTGTTTGATCTTAAGGATTTTCTTCTGCATATCTTCACTTTTCGAGTCTCTGCTTTGCCACCAGTTCTTGTAGATTTCTGTTATGTTAACCTACTCTTGCTTATCTTCCTTACTCCTCTTACTCAGTTGTCTGAGATGGTGGAACTGTGGTTTTAACAGTTCCACGTGATATGACGTCCCCAAACTCCTGTGCAAAGGACATGAGGATTGCAGCCTGAAGAGATGATGATTTCAATCCCGATTCCAGCAGTTCTGTCTAGGCGGCATTCCATTTAGGAAGCTTTTGGAGGTAGGAGAAGCATTCGCCTGTGTGTAGGATGACAACTTCCCTCCATGCTAACACGGACATTGTTTCCAGTCATACACTTCAAACTAACAAATCATTGGTATTCGGTGTTTGTCGAATTAATTTGATAGAAACAAAGACTACAACACAAAAAATGCTTACATCCCTTTACCACTACCCACTCCTAAACCCTAAAATGTACCTTTGCCCAATTTACCACTACTCTACCCTCTACATGCTCTGTATATACACAGAATCTACCTTTGGAACGTGGTGCCTGTGTAGAAGTAGATATGATGTAATCTAAGGCTTGTAGGCTACCTCCAGAAGGACCAAAAATTGGGCCTGCCGTGGCCTACCCGAAGGCAACCCTCGGCCCACATAGATGAAAATTCCTGGAGCTGGGAATGGACATTTGTCAACAAATGAATGGCTGAATGATTAATTAATTAAATACGGTAATTTTTTTAAGTATTTTTACATTGTGGAAAAATTGTTCTCTCTTATTTAGTTTATCGTTTATAAAAACGAACTATGATAGGGTGACCAGACGTCCCAGATTTCCCCGGACAGTCCCGGTTTAGAGAAGACTGTCCTGGTGTCCCGACACTTTTAACAATTTTAAATACATGTCCCGGTTTTTAGAACAAAGTGGAGTGAGTATTGGAATTCCCTCACATCTCACACTTCCACATGCCGCCTCTGTAGTGTGAAATAGAGTTAATTAACCCTGTTGCAGCTCTGCATCAGCCTCCGTCAAGCAGCACAGCAGGAGCTCAGCTGGACCCTCAGTTCTTGCTCCCAGCAGAGGGGAGAAGGGTATTGGGGGCAGGGGGGAGGGCCTGTGTCGGTGTTTCAAAATCAGTGGCATACAGGAACGGACTGGCCGTAGCGGGCACTGGGCGTTTCCCCGGTCGACCGCCAGGGTTGGGAGCCAGTTTTGGACCCCTGTGAGGCCGTTTTTGTTACCGGGGGCTGTTTTTGCAGCATTGATGCAATATCGGCCCCTGCAAGAAAAGCGGCAGTGGTTAGACGGGAATGGTGCTTTCCACTACCACCCACCCCCCTTAAACATATAAAAAGTATAGTTAGAAGTAGAGGACTAAAAGTGTATATATATATATATCCTACTTCTATGTTTGGTCTTCTAAATGCTGTATTGAAAAAATAAGTACAATACTTAAATAGCACAAAAATAAATATTCTGTTGGGAGATGAGCAGACACGAGTCCTGTCCTGTAGTGATGTACACGTCGTGCAGTTTGCCTGAGTCAGAGACTGCCTGTCTTAGTGTCTGAGCTCGAGATTGGCCAGGGACCGCCTTATCTTCGCCCCGGTCTGTGTTTGAAACGAGGGCGGTCCGTGCGCGCTGGAAGACAGCGGGCGGGGTTTGCTCTTATGTGAAGAGCGGACGCTGGGATCCTGTGTGTGGCATTTACCAAGAGGTCAGAGGTCAAGGACCCCCTAAAAACTGGAGCCAGTGGGGGCAGGGAAGCTTTACCGACCGGTGAGTGTCCTGCTCTGCGGCTACTTCTTTATTTCGGACAGAATGCAATGTGAACTCGCAACGTCAGATAGAGCCTAGAGGCAGTACCGGCCGCTTCAGTTGCTACATCATCAAAGGGCAGGCATGCAGCCTGGAGGTGAATGGTGAAATGTACTCTAACCAGAGCTGCTAAATATACGAGATTCCTGCGGGAGCAGCTCGCACACTACAACTGGTTTTTTTTCATTCTGAGACTTGCACTCCTGGATTCTTACAGGTTAACCAGGACCACAAATCCCAGAATGCAGTGGGAGAAAGACTGGGCTGGGCGAGCTTCTTGCGTATGGAACTGGCAAACTTGAAAACTCTGCTTCATCGTGTACCCCTATTGAAATTACTTTAACTAAATGATTATTTAAGAGGTAACTAGATTTTAATTAAAGTGAGGATCTCTTTGGGGGAGGGGTAGATGCCACCGCTTGCACCCAGTACCCCTGACTTGCATCTAGGGTTGTCAGATCGGTCCAGTTTAGGGGGTCGCCATGTTTCCAGTCCTCGGCGTGTGATCATCAGCCGCGCTAGTGCAATTCGTTTAAAGGAAGCACAAACGAACACTACAAGTCCCAGAATAACCCGGTTTGTTAAATAAAACCCCGGGACTAAGGGCGAGAAGGGGGCTGGCGTCCTAGTGGCATTTACTGCCTATAACGCCAGCCATGTGTGTCGACCTCTTGCGTCTGGTGCCCACCCCTGTGCCGCCGAAAAGCGCTTCGACGCCTTGTCGGGGTAATAACCTCTATATGAATACAATTACAATACAGTGCTGTCTTCCCGGTAGTCACCGTTATTCAGGGTTCTATCGTTGTGTATTGCGTTTAGTGTCCTTCTTGTCTAGCCACCTCCTGTTTGCCCATCAGATTCACCCTCTGCCCCTTGTTTACCCCAGTGTCGTTGCATCTGCATGTCAGACACTATCAGTCAGACACCCACGAGAGCTGATCTGTTGCCCTAATACCCCTTATTTCATCTGGTGTCATTGGACCTGGAGGTGAGACACTTGCAGTCAGACACCCAGGATAGCTGATCTGTTGCCCTAATACCCCTTATTTCATCAGGTGTCATTGGACCTGGAGGTGAGACACTTGCAGTCAGACACCCACGAGAGCTGATCTGTTGCCCTAATGCCCCTTATTTCATCAGGTGTCATTGGACCTGGAGGTGAGACACTTGCAGTCAGACACCCAGGATAGCTGATCTGTTGCCCTAATACCCCTTATTTCATCAGGTGTCATTGGACCTGGAGGTGAGACACTTGCAGTCAGACACCCAGGATAGCTGATCTGTTGCGCTAGTGCCCCTTATTTCATCTGGTGTCATTGGACCTGGAGGTGAGACACTTGCAGTCAGACACCCACGAGAGCTGATCTGTTGCCCTAATACCCCTTATTTCATCTGGTGTCATTGGACCTGGAGGTGAGACACTTGCAGTCAGACACCCAGGATAGCTGATCTGTTGCGCTAGTGCCCCTTATTTCATCCAGGGTCATTGTATCTGTTTGTCAGACACTTTCAGTCAGACACCCAAGAGAGCTGATCTGTTGCCCTAATGCCCCTTGTTTCATCCAGTGTCATTGCAACTGTAGGTGAGACACTTGCAGTAAGACACTAACGAGAGCAGATATGTTGCCCTAATGCCCCTTATTTCATCAGGTGTCATTGGACCTGGAGGTGAGACACTTGCAGTCAGACACCCAGGATAGCTGATCTGTTGCGCTAGTGCCCCTTATTTCATCCAGGGTCATTGTATCTGTTTGTCAGACACTTTCAGTCAGACACCCAAGAGAGCTGATCTGTTGCCCTAATGCCCCTTGTTTCATCCAGTGTCATTGCAACTGTAGGTGAGACACTTGCAGTCAGACACTAACGAGAGCAGATATGTTGCCCTAATGCCCCTTATTTCATCAGGTGTCATTGGACCTGGAGGTGAGACACTTGCAGTCAGACACCCAGGATAGCTGATCTGTTGCGCTAGTGCCCCTTATTTCATCCAGGGTCATTGTATCTGTTTGTCAGACACTTTCAGTCAGACACCCAAGAGAACTGATCTGTTGCCCTAATGCCCTTATTTTATTCGGTATCCTTGCATCTGTATGTCAGACACTTGCTCTCAGTCACCAAGGAGAGCAGATCTGTTGCTCTAGTGCCCCTTATTTCATCCGGTGTCATTGTAGCTGAAGGTGAGACACTTGCAGTCAGGCACCCAGGAGAGCTGATATATTACCCTAATGCCCCTTATTTCATCCAATGTATTGTAATTGCATTTATATAGCGCTTACTACCCCTGACGAGGCGTCGAAGCACTTTTTTGGCGAGTAGCACGCTACTCCGGAACCCCTAAAGGAATTGGTGAATTAGTATAGTGAGGATATGAAAGTTATTTGAGTGGCGGAAATGTTAGTCAGTTATTTGGATTGAGCAGGATAGTGGAGGGATAGAAGAGGGGAAAAGGTTTTCATTCATATAGCGCTTGCTACCCTTGATGGGGTGTTGAAGCACTTTTTCGGCGAGTTGCACGCTACTCCAGAACCCAGAAAGGATTAGTGGTGAATTAGTATAGTGAAAATAGGAAAGTAATTTGAGTGGTGGATATGTTAGTCAGATTATTTGGATTGAGAAGAATAGTGGAGGGATAGAGAAGGGGAAAAAAAGGTTTGCATTTATATAGCGCTTGCTACCCTTGATGGGGTGTTGAAGCGCTTTTTCGGCGAGTAGCACACTACTCCAGAACCCAGAAAGGATTAGTGGTGAATTAGTATAGTGAAAATAGGAAAGTAATTTGAGTGGTGGATATGTTAGTCAGATTATTTGGATTGAGAAGAATAGTGGAGGGATAGAGAAGGGGAAAAAAAGGTTTGCATTTATATAGCGCTTATATTTATATTTTATATGCGACACAATGGTCTCAATCTGATTAGTGAAAAAGGTAATTCCTTAATTTCAATTTGCAGTGCTGAAGCCAGTGGCGTCATGAGCCTTTAAAACGATAGGGACCCCGTGCTAATTGCACTATATACCAGGATACTACCTCGCATAATCGCCCCCCTGGGGACGATTATGCGAGGTAGTATCCTGGTATATAGATTGAGACCATTGTGTCGCATTTTGTAGCTTTTACCAACTGTCTACACATAATTTTTTGTTGACATTGTCACACTATTCATGTGAGAAGGGTAGGGATCTGTGTACCCGTCCTGAAGAAAAAGCAGCACGCTTTGAAACATGTTGACACACACAGGAGGTCTTGTACATTAATACAACACACCTCCGCCTCACACCTTTTTAATAATACCGGCACTAAGGCATATTACATTTTTCTACTCCACAGGTGCTAGGTATTTTTTAACATTCACTTATCATTCACTCCTGACCCTACCACTCACCCTCTCACACACTACACATAGTGACAACACCAGTGCTCCCGCGTATTCGCTGGTAGTAGCACGCCGCGTTCCGTAGAGGGACGTGAAGACTCCTATGATGAAGCATGACACCAAGGGCCCTTTTGGTGTGTGAGGGGTATTTAAGAAACACGATGTGCTTCCCACCAATGTAGGAAACACACCTGACCCATGATCAATCATCATCCATCGCATTCTCCCTTGGGTGGATCCTCTTGTTTATAAATAAATGAGAGATTAACCCAAAGAGAGCTACCATGAATCAGATGGCTGTGTGCTACTCCGCCCGCAGCCAGCGTTCATTCTCTCTGGGATGAAAGGTGGCATCTTGTTGAAGGGCCTCATCTTGAAATTATGATTAAATCTCATGGTGTAGGAGCGCTTTGGAGGTAGACCGCTGTTACTCTGAGTTCACTCACTTCTTTTGGACTCTCAGTGTTTGATCTTAAGGATTTTCTTCTGCATATCTTCACTTTTCGAGTCTCTGCTTTGCCACCAGTTCTTGTAGATTTCTGTTATGTTAACCTACTCTTGCTTATCTTCCTTACTCCTCTTACTCAGTTGTCTGAGATGGTGGAACTGTGGTTTTAACAGTTCCACGTGATATGACGTCCCCAAACTCCTGTGCAAAGGACATGAGGGTTGCAGCCTGAAGAGATGATGATTTCAATCCCGATTCCAGCAGTTCTGTCTAGGCGGCATTCCATTTAGGAAGCTTTTGGAGGTAGGAGAAGCATTCGCCTGTGTGTAGGATGACAACTTCCCTCCATGCTAACACGGACATTGTTTCCAGTCATACACTTCAAACTAACAAATCATTGGTATTCGGTGTTTGTCGAATTAATTTGATAGAAACAAAGACTACAACACAAAAAATGCTTACATCCCTTTACCACTACCCACTCCTAAACCCTAAAATGTACCTTTGCCCAATTTACCACTACTCTACCCTCTACATGCTCTGTATATACACAGAATCTACCTTTGGAACGTGGTGCCTGTGTAGAAGTAGATATGATGTAATCTAAGGCTTGTAGGCTACCTCCAGAAGGACCAAAAATTGGGCCTGCCGTGGCCTACCCAAAGGCAACCCTCGGCCCACATAGATGAAAATTCCTGGAGCTGGGAATGGACATTTGTCAACAAATGAGTGGCTGAATGATTAATTAATTAAATACGGTAATTTTTTGAAGTATTTTTACATTGTGGAAAAATTGTTCTCTCTTATTTAGTTTATCGTTTATAAAAACGAACTATGATAGGGTGACCAGACGTCCCAGATTTCCCCGGACAGTCCCGGTTTAGAGAAGACTGTCCTGGTGTCCCGACACTTTTAACAATTTTAAATACATGTCCCGGTTTTTAGAACAAAGTGGAGTGAGTATTGGAATTCCCTCACATCTCACACTTCCACATGCCGCCTCTGTAGTGTGAAATAGAGTTAATTAACCCTGTTGCAGCTCTGCATCAGCCTCCTTCAAGCAGCACAGCAGGAGCTCAGCTGGACCCTCAGTTCTTGCTCCCAGCAGAGGGGAGAAGGGTATTGGGGGCAGGGGGGAGGGAGGAGGGCCTGTGTCGGTGTTTCAAAATCAGTGGCATACAGGAACGGACTGGCCGTAGCGGGCACTGGGCGTTTCCCCGGTGGACCGCCAGGGTTGGGAGCCAGTTTTGGACCCCTGTGAGGCCGTTTTTGTTACCGGGGGCTGTTTTTGCAGCATAGATGCAATATCGGCCCCTGCAAGAAAAGCGGCAGTGGTTAGACGGGAATGGTGCTTTCCACTACCACCCCCCCCCCCCCCCTTAAACATATAAAACGTATAGTTAGAAGTAGAGGACTAAAAGTGTATATATATATCCTACTTCTATGTTTGGTCTTATAAATGCTGTATTGAAAAAATAAGTACAATACTTAAATAGCACAAAAATAAATATTCTGTTGGGAGATGAGCAGACACGAGTCCTGTCCTGGAGTAATGTACATGTCGTGCAGTTTGCCTGAGTCAGAGACTGCCTGTCTTAGTGTCTGAGCTCGAGATTGGCCAGGGACCGCCTTATCTTCGCCCCGGTCTGTGTTTGAAACGAGGGCGGTCCGTGCGCGCTGGAAGACAGCGGGCGTGGTTTGCTCTTATGTGAAGAGCGGACGCTAGGATCCTGTGTGTGGCATTTACCAAGAGGTCAGAGGTCAAGGACCCCCTAAAAACTGGAGCCAGCGGGGGCAGGGAAGCTTTATCGACCGGTGAGTGTCCTGCTCTGCGGCTACTTCTTTATTTCGGACAGAATGCAATGTGAACTCGCAACGTCAGATAGAGCCTAGAGGTAGTACCGGCCGCTTCAGTTGCTACATCATCAAAGGTCAGGCATGCAGCCTGGAGGTGAATGGTGAAATGTACTCTAACCAGAGCTGCTAAATATACGAGATTCCTGCGGGAGCAGCTCGCACACTACAACTGTTTTTTTTTCATTCTGAGACTTGCACTCCTGGATTCTTACAGGTTAACCAGGACCACAAATCCCAGAATGCAGTGGGAGAAAGACTGGGCTGGGCGAGCTTCTTGCGTAAGGAAGTGGCAAACTTGAAAACTCTGCTTCATCGTGTACCCCTATTGAAATTACTTGAACTAAAGGATTATTTAAGAGGGTGAACCGGGAGGTAACTAGATTTTAATTAAAGTGAGGATCTCTTTGGGGGAGGGGTAGATGCCCACCGCTTGCACCCAGTACCCCTGACTTACATCTAGGGTTGTCAGATCGGTCCAGTTTAGGGGGTCGCCATGTTTCCAGTCCTCGGCGTGTGATCATCAGCCGCGCTAGTGCAATTCGTTTAAAGGAAGCACAAACGAACACTACAAGTCCCAGAATAACCCGGTTTGTTAAATAAAACCCCAGGACTAAGGGCGAGAAGGGGGCTGGCGTCCTAGTGGCATTTACTGCCTATAACGCCAGCCATGTGTGTCGACCTCTTGCGTCTGGTGCCCACCCCTGTGCCGCCGAAAAGCGCTTCGACGCCTTGTCGGTGTAATAACCTCTATGTGAAGACAATTACAATACAGTGCTGTTTTCCCGGTAGTCGCCGTTATTCAGGGTTCTATCGTTGTGTATTGCGTTTAGTGTCCTTCTTGCCTAGCCACCTCCTGTTTGCCCATCAGATTCACCCTCTGCCCCTTGTTTACCCCAGTGTCGTTGCATCTGCATGTCAGACACTATCAGTCAGACACCCACGAGAGCTGATCTGTTGCCCTAATACCCCTTATTTCATCTGGTGTCATTGGACCTGGAGGTGAGACACTTGCAGTCAGACACCCACGAGAGCTGATCTGTTGCCCTAATACCCCTTATTTCATCTGGTGTCATTGGACCTGGAGGTGAGACACTTGCAGTCAGACACCCAGGATAGCTGATCTGTTGCGCTAGTGCCCCTTATTTCATCCAGGGACATTGTATCTGTTTGTCAGACACTTTCAGTCAGACACCCAAGAGAGCTGATCTGTTGCCCTAATGCCCCTTGTTTCATCCAGTGTCATTGCAACTGTAGGTGAGACACTTGCAGTAAGACACCCAAGAGAGCTGACCTGTAGCCCTAATGCCCCTTGTTTCATCCAGTGTCATTGCAACTGTAGGTGAGACACTTGCAGTAAGACACTAACGAGAGCAAATATGTTGCCCTAATGCCCCTTATTTCATCAGGTGTCATTGGACCTGGAGGTGAGACACTTGCAGTCAGACACCCAGGATAGCTGATCTGTTGCGCTAGTGCCCCTTATTTCATCCAGGGACATTGTATCTGTTTGTCAGACACTTTCAGTCAGACACCCAAGAGAGCTGATCTGTTGCCCTAATGCCCCTTGTTTCATCCAGTGTCATTGCAACTGTAGGTGAGACACTTGCAGTAAGACACCCAAGAGAGCTGACCTGTAGCCCTAATGCCCCTTGTTTCATCCAGTGTCATTGCAACTGTAGGTGAGACACTTGCAGTCAGACACTAACGAGAGCAGATATGTTGCCCTAATGCCCCTTATTTCATCAGGTGTCATTGGACCTGGAGGTGAGACACTTGCAGTCAGACACCCAGGATAGCTGATCTGTTGCGCTAGTGCCCCTTATTTCATCCAGGGTCATTGTATCTGTTTGTCAGACACTTTCAGTCAGACACCCAAGAGAACTGATCTGTTGCCCTAATGCCCTTATTTTATTCGGTATCCTTGCATCTGTATGTCAGACACTTGCTCTCAGTCACCAAGGAGAGCAGATCTGTTGCTCTAGTGCCCCTTATTTCATCCGGTGTCATTGTAGCTGAAGGTGAGACACTTGCAGTCAGGCACCCAGGAGAGCTGATATATTACCCTAATGCCCCTTATTTCATCCAATGTATTGTAATTGCATTTATATAGCGCTTACTACCCCTGACGAGGCGTCGAAGCACTTTTTTGGCGAGTAGCACGCTACTCCGGAACCCCTAAAGGAATTGGTGATGTTAGTCCGTTATTTGGATTGAGCAGGATAGTGGAGGGATAGAAGAGGGGAAAAGGTTTTCATTCATATAGCGCTTGCTACCCTTGATGGGGTGTTGAAGCGCTTTTTCGGCGAGTAGCACGCTACTCCAGAACCCAGAAAGGATTAGTGGTGAATTAGTATAGTGAAAATAGGAAAGTAATTTGAGTGGTGGATATGTTAGTCAGATTATTTGGATTGAGAAGAATAGTGGAGGGATAGAGAAGGGGAAAAAAAGGTTTTCATTCATATAGCGCTTGCTACCCTTGATGGGGTGTTGAAGCGCTTTTTTGGCGAGTAGCACGCTACTCCAGAACCCAGAAAGGATTAGTGGTGAATTAGTATAGTGAAAATAGGAAAGTAATTTGAGTGGTGGATATGTTAGTCAGATTATTTGGATTGAGAAGAATAGTGGAGGGATAGAGAAGGGGAAAAAAAGGTTTGCATTTATATAGCTCTTGCTACCCTTGATGGGGGGCGGGGGGAGGGGTTGAAGTGGTTTTTTTTCGGCGAGTAGCACGCTACTCTGGAACCCATACAGTGTTAGTGTGAATTCGTATAGTGAAATATGAAATTAATTTGAGTGGTGGATCTGTTAGTCTGTTGTTTGGATTGAAAAGGATAGTGGAGGGTTAGAAGGAAAGGATTTGCATTATTATTATTTTCTTTTTTTTGGAGCTCATAGCAGTAGGAGGAGGCTTGGGATGAGTAAAAGGGATGTGGAGGGGAATGAGTAAAAGGGAGGTGGAGGGGGAGGAGTCAGAGGGAATGTGTAGAAAGGCTTGTTTTGAGAGATCGGAATAGTAAAAAGAGGCATGAGATGATGCAAGGAGGGGTGGAGTAGGGAAGAGTCTCGAAAGGGTTATTTTGGGGATCATAGTAGTGGTATGGGGTTTGGGATGAAAGAGAGTGGAGGTAATGGATATATTTATAGAGGTATAGGGTGAGAAATAGGCTAGTGCAATGGAAAGAGTAGTAGAAAGAGGTTTGAGATGAGTCAGAGTTGAGCTAGAGTATATATTGAGAGCAGTATAGGGTGAAAAATAGGGTAGTGCATTGGATATGCTGAATTAGAAGAAAATTAATAAATAAGTAAAAGTAATAAATATATAGATCCAAAAGTAATGCAGATATAGATCTGGAAGGTATATAGATGCATAAAGGAAGGTAGTATATGGAGATTAAAGGTGCGTTAAATGAACTCTGGCTTTCAAGTGTTGTACTTTAAATTAGTTTTTTATATATATATATATATATCAATAGTGAAGCAATTATAGATAAATAGTTATGATAAAAATATTTACTTGTTTATGCAGTCACTTATATACATGTTAAAAACATAGAATAATGTAACTATTAGTAATGTGTACATTTGTTAAGCAGAACTAATGAATATCTATATATAATAATTTTTTTAAACATAAGTATTCTACACGTTTATACAAAGCAATACACCTATATAGGTACATATCTGTAGTATAAATAAATGCTTGTATACAGAGAGATATGCTATATATTTCTATCTGTTTGCGTATGGTGGTTATGTGGGGAAGAGCCAATTCTTGAGTAGTTTTCTGAAGATAAGGTGGATATCCGTGTCATTGCATCTGTATGTCAGACACTTGCAGTCAGACACCCACGAGAGCTGACCTGTTGCCCTAATGCCCTTTGTTTCATCCGGTGTCATTGCACTCGTAGGTGAGACACTTGCAGTCAGACACCTACGAGAGTTGATATGTTGCCCTAATGCCCCTTATTTCATCTGGTGACATTGCACCTGTAGGTGAGACACTTGCTGTCAGACACCCAGGAGAGCTGATCTGTTGCTCTAGTGCCCCTTATTTCATCCAGTGTCATTGCAGCTGTATGTCAGACACACAGGAGAGCTGATCTGTTGCCCTAATGCCCCTTGTTTCATCCAGTGTCATTGTATCTCTATGTCAGAACATGCAGTCAGACACCCAGGAGAGCTGATCTGTTGCTCTAATGTCCCTTGTTTCCTCTAGGGTCATTCAATCTGTGTACATACGCCTGAAGAGACCCCTACAAGAGCTGGTCTGTTCGTTCCCTCCAGTTTGCACATCTTTTGCATTGGCATGTTACTGCTTGCCCCTTGTGCCTCTACTGCGCAACGACGGCCCCTCCATTAGGGCAAAGCAGCGTCGCCCCACTGCTGCCAGCGCTGCCGCAAAGGAGAAAAATAAAATGGTAATAAAATACATTTATTACGATTTTATTTTTTGCCCTTTCCCCAGCCGAGCCCTGTTTGGGGTCGGGGCCACCGCTGCTGACTGGCAGCAGGGGAGTTATGCTCACTCCGCCTGTTTACACCGCGCAGGTCATTTTGGCCGGCTGTCTTGCACAGTGTAAACCTCTCCACCTAGCTGTCTAAGCGGAGAGCAGACACAAGCCCCCATTGCCTCGAGGAGCATCGAGGCAGCCTGCTCCAGCCAATTCTGGCGCTGCTTTCATGCTGCTCATCTGCAGCATGAAAGCAGCGGCAGGATTTGAGTGGAGAATTCGACTGCTGCAGTCAGAGCGCGGAGGGACTCACGAGGTAAGTGCATTTTTATTTTTCATTTTAATTAATTTTCAGCCTCACCTCCAACTTCAGAGCTGTCAATCGTGCTTCGTTATAAACACTGTTCATAACGAGCCATGACCGACAGCCACATGCGGCTGGTACCCTAAATATTTGGGTGGTTGCCCTACCAAATGTTTAGGGTACCAGCTGCCACTGCTACTGCATGACTGTCATTTTCACTCAGAGAGCCTCCTATGTGCCTATTGCATGCGCCCAGTGTCCCTTGAGTGTGCCCATCCTGTGTACCATGTATCCAATGTCCGTTCAATGAACCTGGCTGTTCGAGCAGTAGCTGCATCCCCCCCCTCAGCGCCTTGAGACCCTCACGGGTAATTAGTGCGCTATACAAATGATTGATTGATTGATTGTGCCCCAGTATCCATAACGCATGCCCTTCATGTTCATTGGGTACCCTCTACCTTTTTACCACTTTCATTCAGTGTTCTTCATGTGCACCCATGCATTCCATCCACTGCCATCACTTGCATCCATAGCCCCAAGTGTCCATCACCAGCACCCAATATCTTTTCTGGGCCCCTTGTAACAAGTGCTGCGGCAAGGTCACACCTTACCTTCAGTGTCATTCATGTGTAACTCGAGTTCCCATGTCTTGCAGCCAGCGCCCATCACTTGCACCAGCTATCCCTTTTTAGGTCTCGCGCCTGCGTTGCAGTGCGCAGCACTGTTCGCGCAGCGCGAGACCTCTAGAAAGGGCTTCTGAAAACGACCCACACGCTCGTGCGTGTGGTTTTGTTTTCAGAAGCCCTCATTGGCTGTAGCGTGCGTTTTTTTAGAAAAAACGGCACGCGATTGGGCAAAGGCGGGCGCATGTCCCGCCTTCGCTCCTCCCATTCCCGACGGTGGCCAGAACGCGCAGCAGCGCGCGTTCGCCTCGCTGCCGCTCTCCCTGGCCCCCGCTCCTCTGTGGTGCGCGCGCACCACTGTTTATTTCCTGTCTTGGATGTGGAGTCACCTCAAATGACTAGGAGAAAGGAGGTAGAGGTAAATCAAGCGTCGCTCCCATATCTTTTTATCCTCAGAGGTTGTGTGACGTCACCTCATGTGTCGGCACAAAATATGGTAATGAATCCCCAAGCCTAATACTTAAACAAAAGAGAGCTCAGGTGAAGAAGTACAGAGGTAGGGTAATTCACTCGTATATAAATAGGGCTCGGCCGCGGGGTTATGAAGTCCCTGTAAACTCCTCTCAATGTGAGTAAAGTTCAGTAAATCTCAGAAGTTTACGAAGCGCGGCTCTGAGTAATTTTTGGTTTCCATAACATGTGCTCTTTGTTTTCCGCTCTACGTCTGCCGCCCAGGAGCGGGTCCGCCTCCGCTTCCCGCGGCAGGGGCACGCGTGGCCCGGGCATGCTGCAGACAGGGGTCTGCTTTATTGAGGGCGAGGGCCGGGAGGGAGGGAGTGCCCGCTGTGGTGTTCCTGGAATTGGGCGCAGCGCGGAGGGCCGGGGGAGGCGCCCGCCCTGGGAGGGAGGAGCTGCTCACCGGGGAGCTAAAGGTGAAGGTTGGATAAAATGTATTAGAAGCCAGTGCCCGTCCCTAACTCCCAGCAGACACCGAGCCCAGCGAGGAGCCGCTCCAGACAGCAGAAAGGGCGCCGCGGACCCGGGACTCCTCACCATGGCCAGGACAGCGGCGGCAGCAGCGATGCTCCTCTTTCTCACGCTGGCATTTGCAGTAAGTCCCGCAGAGCGCACTAATCCTCGTGTTCTTTCGAGCCACGCGGGGAGAGTTAGGCGTCAAAGTTGGAAACTCCCGGTTTTTGCAGGGCTCGTGCTATAGAGGGGAGGGGTCCCCACGCCTGGTTTAAATGTGATGCCTTCTCAGCAGGGGGAACGTTACGTGTTCAGGTTGCCTCCCCCAACCCCTTGTCCCGCAGAAGACACCAGGGCAGTAGTGTCAGATTCACGGCAGCGGGCTGCTCTGGGCCTCTAGAGCCCTCGTGTGAATCACTTTTCAAGCGTTGGTACTTCTCGGGTGCAAATAATGGGCTTTGGGTGCTTTGATTTCAACCCCCAGTACACGTGTTTCCCAACTCCCCGGATGTGGAGCGATATGTGAGAATGGCAATAATCTGCCTTTTATGCAGATTATATTGCAGCCTATCATACGATGCTTACGTATGTGGCTGGCTGCACAGATTTTACGCCTGGGAGTTGATATAAAGAAAGGGTTGTCTGCCGTCTAGCTCATGTATTTTTAAAACGTGATACAACTTTTGTAAGGTAGCTCTCTCTGTTCCCAGGTTTCAGCTTAAATTAATGGTCCTTCTAAAGCGCTATGTGCAGCGAGGACATGGCTCCTTCGAGGCGCGTGGCTCTTGCTCTTTAAAAAGGTTTTTGGGTTCTCAAATGGACCCGGTTTAGTTTTCAGGGCTTCTTCTCTGAGAGCTAAGAGCACTTTAAGGGGCTGGGAGGGGCTTCCCTGGGGGCACATTATACCCCCAAGGGCGAGGCATGCTGGAGCGTGCGCCGTCGGTGCCAGTCTCCTCCTCGGCGCCCTGCACCTCTACCTGCGGGCGGCCGGGGTCTGGTGCCGGCGGCTCCCCGGGGGTGCCTTCACAGCTGCTCCCTAAGTGGTTAATTGGCTGGGAATGGGCGGCTGCGCCCTGCTCCCGCCGCAGGCCCGGATGTTTGCCCTACGCGCCTTACCTGCTCTGCTTACTTTGCAGGCAGAAAGCTAATCCCTGAGGGTCATCTGGACAGCGGTGTTTGAAGTCCATACAAGGAAATCGCTGCCATATTTTCATTTTTAAAATATTTTAGCAATTACACTATTTTTACCCCTTGCCTCGTGAGTTCTATTTAGATCACAATATTTTTTACTTGGTTGTAGAAAGCAATGAGTTGGTCGTGAGCATTTGTAAAGTGACACCCTCACGCTGCGAACACTACCTGCTAGTGTTGTTTTTGTTAGCTCGAAGCCCTGCTGTGAAGTAGGTGTTCGTAGAGTTTAGGTTCCAGGAATAAGTTGACACCTCTGCAAAGTACTCATCTTGCCTACAGGGCAGGTGAAACCAGATGGTTGCTGTAGTACGTTTAAACTTTGTTACAGTACAGGAACGATATGTTTGAAGTTTTTCCCACTAAAAAAGTGTTGTATGCCCAGGTATTGAGCATTGACCATCAGCTAAAAACTGTTTTAAGTCATTGCGTTTTCTTTCATTTGAAATAAAAATGGAACCAGACCTATGTGGTTTATCTCCACTTGTCAACTGGAGTTTCCACCACGGTAGAACTTAAACGCCTGAACCCAGGCACACTACTGCGAAGTTGAGGGTGTAAAATCAAAGCGGGACAAACACACACCGCTAAAAACAAGCATTTGCAATGCAATAGGTCTCGTTCTCATTTAGTTGCATCCAGGACCTGAAGAAATATGACCACATCACTTCTATCCTAATAGAACTCCATTGCCACGTTACTTGCCGTCACCATCTTCAAAACCAGCTGCATCATTTACAAAGCCGTGAGGACCAGATGAAACACTGCATCAGGACTTTTCTATGAACGCACCCAGGATCTGGAACAATATCCCATAAACATCAGGACCGTCCCAACGCTGTTCCAATTTAGGAAAGAGTTGATGACGCACATCATAATGCATTAACCATCCACAAGCCATCTACTCCTCCTTTCATTTGTTGACTTTGTGCTTGTTTTTGACCCTGTACAGCACTCTGCTGACTTTTTACTATACTTCACAAAATACCACATACATGTACATACATACATACATACATACATACATACATGCATCCAGTGTCTCGTTGAGTGCCTCCTGCTTGGATGCATTGCCCCCCCTTGGCATCCTTTACTTGCATCAAGTGCTACAACCTGTTCAATCACATCCTTTGCATTCAGTGTCCTTCATGTGTGCCTCTCCCTTGAACTTGGTGCCCTTTCTGATTTCCCATCACTGAGCATCCTTGGCCCTGCACAGTGCTTCTCACAAGCATCAAGTGTGCCCCTGGAATCCAGAGCCCCAGAGTGCTAAGTGGTCACACGCGTTCTGATGTCAATGCACAGCCTACTCCAAGTCTGAAGCACACCTTGAAGGGCAGAAGTGGTGAATGGGAGGTCATCGTCTCCTCTGTGTAGATTACTTACTCTGTAGCTCCCCGGGTGTGCACGGCCCTCTCTGCTGTGCAGATCACGTAGTCTGCAACTTTTTGGGTGTGCGCTCATCCTCCCTGCTGTACAGGTCGCAGACTTTGCGGCTCTCTGGGTGTGCACTCATTCTCTCTGCCATGCAGGTCGAGGACTCTTTAGCTCCCCGGGTGTGTACTCGTTCTCTCTGCAGTGCAGTTTGTGTACTCTGTAACTCCTTGGGTGTGTACTCATTCTCTCTGCTGTGCAGTTTGCGTACTCTGTAGCTCCTCGGGTGTGTACTCGTCCTCTCTGCCGTGCAGTTCGCGTACTCTGTAGCTCCCCAGGTATGTCCAATTTCTCTCTGCCGTGCAGTTCGCATACTCTGTAGCTCCCTAGGTGTGTGCTCATTTTCTCTGCCATGCACGTCGCGTACTCTGTAGCTGCCTGGGTGTGTACTCATTCTCTCTGCTGTACAGATCGCATACTATGTAGCTCCCCGGGTGTGTACTCGTTCTCTCAGCTGTGCAGGTTGCGTACTCTGTAGCTCCCCGGGTGTGTCCTATTTCTCTCTCTGCCGTGCAGGTCGCATACTCTGTAGCTCCCTAGGTGTGTACTCATTCTCTCTGCCGTGCAGGCCGCGTACTCTGTAGCTGCCCGGGTGTGTACTTGTTCTCTCTGCCGTGCAGATCATATAGTGCCAATATCGGCAACACACCCCACCGGCAACACAGTAATCTCCCAATAAAAAACACACAAGACACATTGTTTGTTGGAGAAAACATTGCTGCAGGTTTATTTGCATAAGAAATATGCCAACATGGTGGGTCAACTTACGGGCGATCCAAGGGCAGGCAGCAGTGACACCCCTAAGCTTCCCTGCCCACCTGAAGAGCCAAATTGCTCCATGGCACTCACCAATCGGTGCTCACCCTTTTGGGGGATTACCCCTTACATCACGTGGACCACCAGTCCACCCATTTACTCACGCCCCTGGAGGGGGCAGAGTGTATCCAGGCAAGCCCCCGGTTGCTCAGGTTTCCAACCGCCTGCAGGACTAACGGGGCGCCGTCGTTCCTCCAGGGTCCTGCCTTAAGGACTTCCTGGGGTTGTTTGGCATTTGCACCTTTTGTTGTGCTCCTGAAGAGGGTACCCCTCTGTACCATTCAGCCTCCGGATCGCCCTGTAACTTCGCCATAGCTCTGGGTGAGGCCCCCGTCACACCCGAGCCCCACACCAAGGCAGGCATTCTACTTGCACCCTGCCATTTCTAGTTCATCCCCCAGGTCCAATAGAAACGGGTCCATGCCCACCCTAGACAAATGCACCCCATCCACATCGAAACACCCAGAGGACTTGGCATGCAATAGCCCGTGTCTGGTAAAACCAAAACCCCTCTGTTCAGTGAATTTGCGCATGGCGCTGTTTACTCTCCTGCATGAAATTTCCACGGCCTCTCCAGATCTGGCCCCATGCCAAACTAATCGTGGAATGATCTCAGACCACCATAATTCACATGCGCCCAATTGGTTATTTAACTTGCACATGGTGGATTTCATCGCTTGCAGCAGAGCCTTCCTATCCATGACAGTCAAGTCATTGCCTCCCAGGTGGATGACCAAGATGTTAGGAGGGGATCCGCCTCCTGCTAGTCTGTGCGGCAGCTTCTACAGCAAGCTCTGCCATCGCATGCCTGGGAACCCCAACCAGACTATCTCAGTGAGGAAAACCTGTGCTCCCAATTCCTGCTTTCAGCCCATTGCGCCATCCTAGCGATGCAAGAATGGCCGATCACCCACACCTTTGATCCTGGCAAAATAAATACCAACTTCCCGTTTTGGTTCTACCTCTGAAGGTTCCCAGTCCTTCTAGCTGGGCAATTTCCATCCACCTCTGCAGGTGTACCCAGCCCCTATCGGGGAAACCTCGTGGCGTATCCACTCAAGAGAACACGCCTTATTCACCAAGCCCTTCTCATTTTATCCGATTTTTGTATTCATGTTGCATAAAGCCCTCCTGCTTGATGGGCTTGTGCATGGCTTATTGAACCCATCGAAGGCAAGTCTGCTGGCCTCCACTTAAATTGGGTACTACTGTTCTGTTTTAACCCTGCATTTAATTACCCATCCATAGGCTTGTTCGATGGCCTGCCCGGAATTGAAACAACTGCTCTCTACTTTGACCGCAGTTCAGGGAGAAAAACCCTACGGTGCACTGTGCCAATACGGGCCTACTTGTTAGGTATTGCCGGGTCGTGCATTACCCAACACCGCCCAGTCACTGATTACAGAATATGCTGGAAAACATAATGGAGTTTGCCTCCCAGGCCCACAGTGACATTGTTAACAAATTATTGTTTGTGGCCAACACTATCCTATTCTCTCTAACAGCTGGCCTCCACCTGTACCACGCCGGCCAGAATACTTACCCCAATGGAATGCAAAACTACTGCTCTTCATAACCCTGGTTATGTCTGAATTCATCCATTGTGCACTGCGTGTAATATTGTGCCCAACATTCAGAGTTGACTACGCCCTAGTTTACCCTGTACTTGATTATTCCCAAAATTGGGGGTTCACACTCATAACAGTGTACTGCACCAGCAGTGGAAGTTTCCCCCCTCCTCCAAATTAAAATTTTCTTGAACAATGGACAAGCCAACTATTCTTAATACATTGTAGCCTTTTGTGCTTTAACACCTTGTTTCCCCAACTTTTGGGACTGCAGCACACTTGTTAGATGACAACTTCCACAACCAGCCTAGCTGCTACGGTTATCAGGGCGGGGAGTTTTTTGCTTAACTGAAGCAACCCGTAACATGCCCTCGGGTCCAGAGTGCACATACTTTGCTGCGTTTGACCAGACATTTGCTCAGACCTTTATGATTGCTAACCCATGGCGAACACATTAATGGTGTCAAAACTGTTTTGAGGGAATGTATGTATTGTGCCCAGTATTGCAGTCCCCGCACCCCTTCTTGGAGTGAACTTACGCAGTCCACCAGGCTTGCTTAACTGCAGTCCGATCACAGATGCACCCTACCTGCTAACCAGCTGAGACCCTTGGTGCCTAATCCCGCTATGTACCTAGTTCACTTAGCTTTCCCCGGAATCGATTGCCCTCCACAGCATCAAAGCTGGGTTCGGCTTACCTTCCAGTCACCTTGTAATTCATGTTGGAACATTTTTACCCCGGATAGCCAGAGGGTCTTGCGTATTATTAATCCAATGATAATGTCGGAATCCAAGATTCCCAGTTTCATGCTTTGCCACAGCCCACCTTTTGTGGGTCCGCTGGGACCCCTCTGCCTCCCTGCAAGTAACCTCGTTACTTAATACAGCTCCCTTAATGCACTTGCCTGTCACTCAAAGACACCTGGCAACCACATGACGCCCCGCCTTGGTGAAGAGGATTTTTGAGCCAAACTTACCCGAGTCTGTGTTTTCTGCATTTATCCTTTTATAGAGGCTCCAGTTCGTGTGAAGTATGTGTCAATGTCCTGGCAATTCATACCCAATGGCCTGTTCCACCTTGGTGACTATCAGACTATGATGTGTAAAGGCTCAACTATCCGATGAGCTTAGACATATGTGGCATTAAGCAAGGGAGTCCTCGTGTACTTGCCATGTATCCCTCCTTTCTTACAGGAATTTTGCCTGTTCAGTTTAATCTGTGGTGTTCGCCCCCAGACTGCTTACTGCTAGCCATGTGAGCAGTTGCTGACGTTAATGAGGGCATCCCCCGGTTGCAACTTGAAATTATACACCGCCCGCCTTAAGTGCTACGTTGTAAGCGATTAAGTACCTAACTTATAATGCTTCCCCTTGAAAAGATACAACCAACCGCATCGGGCATGAAAACCTTAATAAGCACCAGGTTTTAACATGGACATACCTCTCAATGAGAATGGCTCTACACAGCCATAAGACCAGAGATGCACATACATTGAACCCACAGATACCCTTTTGAGGTATGCTAACCTGCCCAGACATCTGCTTCCCCCTGCTCCTGAACCTGTAACATGCATCGTTTAAAGAGTGCACCTACTGTGCCGAATCGAGCAGGCAATTGCACATGCAGTTATTGATAACTATCGCAAACAAATTAATGGTGTAAACTCTGGTTTCATTGACTGTAGTCTATTGTGCATCTGCCACTGAGTACCTTGATTTGTTTGGCTGTGTTAAACTTGTTGCTTAGGCCACACTTCAGGGTTATGGAATTGTGCTAAATCCCAAGTTTTCTTCACTGCTGAGTGAGCACAGTAAATTCACAGATCACCCTTTACATTTCCTGTTTCTGACTGCGAGTGGATTGGGATTGCAAGCCTCAATTCCAGACCAATAAAATTTAACATACTCTATCGGGGGCCATGGCCTGTCTTTGCCCTCTGTGGTGTGATCTGGACTGCTATGACGAGTGTCGAAGGGGCCGCACAATCACGTGTACCTGTGCATCTTGTGATACACCTCTGCTGAGAAACTAATCTGCTCCCTATCTGTGATACTTTGTATCAAATCAATAATTATAATGATAAAATCATTTTAATGACCTCAGAAGGATGAAAGGCTGAATGGGCCTGCCGTGATCTGGACCTGTGACCATGAGGTCATGCAGCGACCCCTACATTGGGTGCCCTATCCTGGTGGCCACTAGACTCGAGTCTGCATTCTATACAGGGAACTAATGCTTTTGTATCCCTGAAGCAGGGAGTGGCCACGCGTGCAGCGCTTCATCACTACCGAATAATTATCTGCACTGGCAAGTTGAGAAGGGAGTACAAGTGGGTGTTGCTTGGTAAGCTGTGCTGTGTGCTGTCCCTTGCTGCTGGGTCATCCTTCCCTATAAAAGCGCCCTCTGAAAGACTAGGGGAAATTTCTTCACACTCTATTCTATCCTTAGTATTTTCTACGTGGCTCCTGATGACAACCATTAAATCGTTGCTCTGTGTTGGGCTTATAGATTTTAACGTATACGCTGCCATACAAAGGACCTCTCAGCCAGCGGAGTGACCCAAGGACTTGTGATCTGCCTTGTACACGTAATTAGCAGGCGGGTTGATCTGCTGCGCTATCCTCCTTGATTCAAAGATTCCTCTAAGCAAAGCCCCTAAGGCAGCAGTAGCTCCTAACACCATCATATGTAGGTCACAAGACACCCCTGCCCGAAGTCCGCAGCCTGAGCGGTGGCCGCTCTATGGCTCGCCCCGACTCCCACCATGTGACTGTCTAGTGTACCAGGCTGAGCGCAAGGCATTGCCTTCCTTTCATGGTGGGGAGCAAACCTCCCCGCCAATCCACTTACTGGGAAGTACGGGAGTTGTGCAAAATGAGCAAATATGGCAGCAATGCTGAAGGCAAGGGCAAAACACAAGTTTTGAACCCTAAGCAGCATACCTTAAATAGTCACCGCTGACGAAGTAACGCGGGATGTCACTGATCAACCAAAGACCCCATAAAACCTAAAGCTATTGTTCTCACAGACCTGAGCACGGAAATCTGCACTGGCCAGTCCTTAGACCAACAGACCTCCAGCCCCAAACAGGTGACCACACCATGAACAACTCCGAAATTGCGATTACGGTCGCCCCGCATTCACCAAACAGAAATGCTCGGAGCACACGCCACCAACGTTGCCGTCCCCAGGCGACAGGACAGGCCGTGCTCATGCCCCAACCGAGCGACTCAACCTACCAACCACACATGGCACAGCTCACTTGCCATGTTGCCCCAAACGTTTTACGCACACCTGCAGGAACTCTGGAATTAGTTCTCCACCTGCAGCCACCCCACTGCCCCGGGGCCACACCTGGTTGGGAGGGACAGCAAAACTCTTTCAATTAGAACAGACATTTCAGGGTGCTGCCAGTAAGAACTGAATTCACTGACAACGGAGGAAGTCGTCCCAGAAAGCGCCTCATCAGTATGAATGCCATGTCCAGATTCAGAGCAACTGTCCCTGTAGGACAAATTCAATGCCGAGGTCACAGACAGAAACCTGCACAGGGACACCTGTTAACACCAAAGCCACTTTCATGATATTACCCGTTTCAAAGCACTAATCTGGAAGTCATCCCTGTGTCCAAACTGTGCCACACCATAGCGCCCCAGGGGACACCCGCTTCATGCAAGCCTGCCCGATGGAACCTATGAGCACGACCGGTAAAGTGAACTCTGATTCAAGTGATAAACAGAAGAAACACCTCTGAACAAAATGAAGCACTCCTTACTTCAGTTTGAACTGCATCCCCACCTGTAAACAATGGTTTAATTGGGGTGAAAACTGGGGGTCTCAAAAAGGAGGAGGGGCGGGTGATGTAATGAAGGGCGTTGATTAACACATTTAAGCCGAAAATATTTTCTTAGCATAGTGAGCCCCTTAGTTCTGCCTTTTCGGTCGTTGTGTCCAGCTATATAATCGCACGTGACATTACTCCTACAGCAAGCAACAACTTGGCTTTGTTGTAAGAATATTGACCATATATATCCTACAACCATAACACTACACCTACAAGCCGGTACTATTAGCTTTGTTGATGCGTTAGTTGCTTAAGATAACTAAGCCCCATTATGGCTTCGTCGGATAGCATACTGAAAGTGCTACCATTCTAGAATGGCGGGAAAGAATTATAGTGATTCACCCCCACCAGGCCCCGAACTTAACACAAGGAAAACACTGATTCTGCCTGCCAGCACTCTGGCGCACGGCGCACAGAGTATACAACAACAGAGCACCCCACAGCAGCGATCTTGTGCGGGATGCACTCACTCGACCTGGGGCATTACCGAAAAGGGGCTTTAGCTTGGCACTCGTTATCAAGCACAGTATCACACCTCCATCTGCCATACTACTACATACAGGCACGGTGGCAGGGTATGTCTTGCTGCACCAACTACCAGTGTTTGTTTCCAAGTAAAGCACAATGAATTTGAACATGCTACGTATAGTTGCTAACAATCAATGCCCACCTCCCGAGACCAGCCACCCAAAAATGGTTTCAAATACAGTACAGACATGAGAGAGGCATTATTATAAAGGCAAACATTCTTAGGGTTTTAATCCCACAGCGGAAAGATGACTGCGATGACAGAAATAGTAATTCTTTCACTAGGTGGTGTTGTAGATCCTTTTATTCTATATTTAATACACAGCAGCCAACGCGTTTCACCCTTGCGGGCTTCTTCAGGGCTGCAAATAACAATACAAACATAATCAAAAAACCAAACTATTAAAAAACATGTTTTTAAATGTTATTTACATGGATATACATCAATATATCCCTAGACAAATCTTTATCTTTCATGTACAAAACCTAAATCGTGGTGCAACTATGGCAAAATGACCAAGAAGACTTCTATGGTGCAAGGGTCAAAATAGTGTCCATTAAAATATTGTATACACTAATAGGTTTCAAAACTGACCCCAAACAGGGGGACCGTAAAAGAACTGCTTCCATCTAGCAAGACAAAAGATGCTGATTTTAAACATGCATATTTAGGCCATCTATGATCAAGAGATGGCAAACTAATGGAGGAAGGAAGGAAAAAAAAAAAAAGTGAAGCTTCAGTAATGCCCCTTATATGCAAAGTATTAAAGAAACTCGGGAGGGGAGGAGAGGAAAGGTTTGAATTTAGGATGCTGAAATTTAAATGCTAAAGCAAAGAGACCAGAGGAAAATAAGTTTATAACCGAATTAAGTCAACAAAAAAATAGGCTAAGATCCAAAATTCTTTCTTTTATACCTCAACGAAGGAAAAGGACACTCATTCTTATATTATTCCAAATACCACTTCCAGATCGTGTATGAGTCAAACAATCTGTTACCCACCAAGCGAGTGGTCCACAATGTCGAGAAAGGGGGGGGGGGGATTCCAACGGGTGTTCGTCCAAATCGGTCCGTACTTTCTTAAATACTTATTTCGATCGCAGAGTCTAAAGAAAGGCAGGGCACAGGTCCATTAACATTCTATGCTCCGGTTACAGAAACACAAACTCAGCGTGCACTAAATATTATAAGAGTCTAAATACACGGTATACCTGAGAAACATTTGATATCTGAAGGTCCGTATTAACTGTCCCCTTCAAGAACAAAGGTATATGGAGTGTAGCGCGCTCAGTCGCAGGCCTGAAGACAAAACAAATTTGCACAAAAGTCAAAGAGCGCTATAACTCACAAGTCCCATTATAAACGATAACCAGCCAAACTGGCCCAATGCACTTAAGAAACTTCTGATCACAAAATAGTATATCGAGCTTAAAAGTAGTCAAATCGGATCGATTAACATGCAGGTTTAATAACCCGTCTGGTTGCAGACATGCTGCGCCATTTGATATTCAAAAACAAATACCCCAAGCACATAGCTCCAAGTCAATGTTACGGCGCTTGGTTGCTGAACACACTGATGTTACCCAAGTACATCCATGGTAAAACACTAACATTTTAAAGTAACCCCTGCGCAATATACATCGCCCAAACACATCTGTGTTCAACCTTACCTATTCACGCGGCCATCAGGAAAACTCCTGTCACGTCGAGTATTTCGAGTAAAAAGCCATGTCATACCAACCGGAGTTTAAATAGCCATGTATATTTACCAACTCGGGACAGCTGTGTTCTGGAAGGCGAAAAGCAGAGCACTAGAAAGCCAACCACGGCATCCATGTTACAATTCCTTAGATACAAAAAGCACGCCAAGTCGTAAACCTAATTTACAAAATTAAAAGTCTTTTCAGAAAATTTTACAATATCAGCCCGTTTATTCACAGTTGAAAGAATTTTTTTTTTTTTTTTTAATACAGTTAAAAACTAAACACCTTTTTAGAGTGTATTGTTTACAAAAATAAAATACTCATCCCCAGACTGAGAAAATGAAGGGACTCGAACCCTGTGGGTGCATATACTAATCAACCCTGCTCAGTATGCTGTGCTGTCTGACACCTTTGAAATATTAGTCACTCCTAGCCTATTCATGTACATGTACGACCAATTAACTAATTCAAAAACGCCGCAGAAAAAGTTATGGAATCTATTCTAGACTACAAAACCATTCTCCAATGAGTGTTTTATTCAAATATAAAAAAATGAAGGATTGGCGGGACTCGAACCCTGCAGATGCTTATCTTTATCAACCTAGCTCAGTGTGCTGTGCTATCTGAGCCCGTTGAGATTGCAGTCACTTCCTGCCTATTTCTCCACAAGTGCACCCAATAATTAACCAAGCAAAACCATTCTCCAATGAGTGTTTTATTCAAATATGTATATTTTTATAAAAAATGAAGGATTAGCGGGACTTGAACCCTGCAGATGCTTATCTTAATCAACCTAGCTCAGTGTGCTATGCTATCTGGGCCCGTTGAGATCAGTCACTTCCTGCCTATTTCTCCACAAGTACACCCAATAATTAACCAAGCAGAACCACCACAGGAAAAGAACTAGAGAACAGCTATGTTGAATAAGAAAGACGGTCGATCTCGATCTCAGGCCCATCCAATAAGTAGGTCCAAGCGAATATCCTCACATTCGCGAACGATGGAAATGAAACCACATTGATTCATATACCTAACCAAAGATAACAAAAGTTCTCTGCTACGTGGAGAGACACGGGGAGACATAAGTCATTGCCAAATGCGCAAGGAGACATAGACCCTTCTTTAGTCTCACCATTTCTTGATGTACAGGGTGTGGCATCATAATTTTAAGCAAAACGATGTTTGGACAATGCAGAACATGTGGAAATGACAAACTTCTCGTTTACTAATGCTGTCACGAGTAGACAACTAGTAGCTTATATAGCGGTGTCAGTAAACATATAGGATCTGTCAAAGAAAGTGATGCATTTCCGTGTCCAAATTTAGGCCCTCAGTTGTAGATCTCAGTCTACAGATCCATTTGGCTTCTAGTTGGCGTAGGCACAATTCCCTATCACCACCCCTCTGCAAAGGGGGTACATAGTCAATAGCGTGGAATTTGAAATTAGACCTGTTTCTTAATGAGGTACACTCATGGGACACTAATGCGTAAGTTACATCTCCATTCAGACATGCTCTCCTATGTTCTTGAATGCGTGTTTTTAAAGGCCGTACTGTACTCCCTACATAGATGTTATCGCACATGCACACAATCACATAGATCACAAATCGTGTTAGGCAGTTGATGAAATGCCTGATAGTGTAAGATCTGTCCGTGTTATATTTAAAGATTTTAGTGATTTGTCCCAACTTGCAGATGTTGCACCCGCCACAAGGAAAAAACCCCATCGGGCGCATAAGCCACATTTCCTGTACCTTTTTGATAGGTTGTGTGTAACTGGGGCACACCGCCTCTCTGATGGTCCTACATCTTTTGTAGATGACACTTGGCTTATCCTGTACGAGATGACCTACCCCTGGTACACCCTTCAACAGATGCCAGTGTTTCCTGAGGATTTTAAACACATCTTGGTTCAAGGCAGAGTGTGTAGTAACGAACGACAAGCGTTCCTTGTTTGTCCTCCTTTTCGGTGCAAGTGTTTCCACACGTTCCAATTGGTTGGCTCTCTCCAATGCTTGAGAGAGAACGGGATCCCTGTACCCCCTATGTTTGAGGCGTTGTACAGCTCTTGGCTATGGTTCTTATACTGCATTTCTTCACTGCAGTTTCTTTTTATACGTACTAACTCCCCATAGGGAATGGCTCTCTTGGTACTTGAGGGATGCGAACTCTGAAAATGGAGTAAACTGTTGACCGATGTTTCTTTTCTGTAGAGAGTGCTCTGGAAGGTGTTATTCTGCGCACATAGAGAAAGATCCAGAAATTGGATCCTTGACCTGGACATAGTCATTGTGAATCTCACATTTAAGGAGTTGTTATTCAGATAGGAAAAATATGATTTAAAGGTTTCCTCTGATCCAGACCATATGATGAAAATGTCATCGATAAAGCGCCCCCAAAAGTTGATATACTCAATCCATGGTGCAGCCGCCTGGGCCCATACGTATACCAACTCCACCCACCCCATGAACAGGTTGGCATACGAGGGGGCAAATTTGGACCCCATTGCGGTCCCCTGCAGTTGTTTAAACCAGGTGTCGTCGTACAGAAAGTAGTTGTTATCCAGTATCAAATGTTTCATGTCGAGTATCATTTTGTTGTGGTCATAATGACTGGCGCTTCGTGATGATAAAAAGTGCTCCACCGCTCTGCACCCTAGGTCCTCTCTTATACAAGTGTACAGGGATTCTACATCTAGGGTGCAGAGTCATAGTGAATCATCCCACACAAGGCCATCTAGTTTGTTTAGCAAATCTGTAGTGTCCTTTATATAGGACGGGAGGTTGTGCACCATTGGCTGCAGAAAAGAGTCCACAAACTGAGCCATTGGTTCAGTGAGTGAACCTATGCCAGAGATGATGGGCCGGCCAAGAGGGAACTTCTCTTTTTTATGTATCTTAGGCAAAAGATATAAACAAGGATGTTTGGGATGTTCCACCAGTAGAAACTTGTGTTCAATGTCCAACAACAGACCAACCTCCCTCCAATGATTTAATTTATCCTTAATGGTAATAGAGGCAAGAGGACATGGATTTGAGCTCATTTTTTCATAACAGACGGTATTGGATAACTGTCTATGAACCTCCAACTCATAATCCCTTCTATTCATAAGGACAATGTTGCCCCCTTTGTCCGCTTCCCGTATTATCAGGCCATTATTATTCCTGATCTTCGTGGGGGAAGTTCTTTCTACTCTAATGAGATTTTCCTTCACATAGGTTCTGTTTGAAGATAACTTTTTATCCTCAAGCTCATGGAGGGCCTTTGTGACTTGCTGGTGAAAAACATCAATACTAGTGAGATGGACTCCCTGTGGCGTGAATTTACTGCGAGGATGTAGGCCACTTTCTAGTGAATAATCCTGCTCAATACCCAGATCATTCATAACCTGTTCCACAGTCCGTGTATTATCCTCATTTAAAGACCATAGCAAGGAGATATTGTTTACATGGGACACAGATACTTCTGGAGAAACTGATATATTTGGACCAACATTTTTATTCACATTATTCAAAGAAAAATGACATTTAAGTTTAGCTTGTCTGGTAAATTTGAATAGATCCACATGAATATCAGTGAAATTTCCTTTGTTGACAGGACAAAAGCCTAAGCCTTTATTCAGGGCAGACAATTCATATTCATCCAATACATAGTCGGAAAGATTGACCACCAAATTATCAATACCAGATACCCCATCATTGTTCAACGATCCTGCTTCAGTCTCACTTCCTACCGTCTGTTTTGTCTCCTCTTCTGATTTCGAGTCAAGACCCCCTCTTTTGTGTCTGTTCTTTCTTCTCCCCCTCTTCGGATCTTACATTCTTTTTTTTGTCTGTTCCCTATTCTGAAGCGTCGAACCTCCTCTAAAAAGTCGCTGAGCTATTGAGTTGTCCTCTGTTGTCAGTCATAGTACTTGATCCTGCCTCTTCTAAAGAAGAGACATCCGAGCTACTTATTGCACTTGAAATGCTAGCAGTGTCCTGGGGTACACTTTCTGTTGTTTTACGATGACTATATCATCAAAGCGTTTAGCAAACGTATAAATTCTTCCTGTGGCATAGTCCCTATCATCCCTCTTTATCTTGGTTAACTTCCGTTCTTTAATCATTTTTTGGTGTTTCACTATCTGATCTTTGAGAATTGCATAGTTCTTATCAGTGGCTTCTTTAAGTCCCAGCTGTTTCATCTCTTCCTCCAAATTTTTAATCTCCTCCCTCAGCTTCACACATTTTCTGTCCGAATGCTGCACCAAGACCTTCATCATAGTGAACGAGGAATTTTGAAGATTTTCCTCCCATTTGGTTAGTAAATCTGGGTCTAAATCGTCAAAGTTTGGGAACGTTAAGATTCTCAGTCCCCTAGGGACCTTCCTATTATCCAAGTATCTTTTTAAGGTTACTCCGTCCCACCATTTTGACAATTCACTTTTTTTTTAATCTCTCTAATCTCTGAAATTTTGATATAAGACCCTCTTGTCCATTGACCCTTGCTAAATCTTGGTCACAATTAGAAACCTTAGCCAGTGCTTTAAATGGAAAAAAATAAGTGCAGGTACTCGCCAAAAGGAGTGGTGGAGTGTGGGGCGGGCTAGGGGCGGAGCCAGGGGCGGGGCTAGGTTTTCAACCTTTCCAAACTTTTTATATGCAAGAAATCCAAGTGCAAAATAAAAAAATCGGAAGTATCTGTCCTATGGTTATGGCCCTAATAATAAGGGTATGTTCAAAACCGTCTCTGAATTTTGCCATCAAAGCTTTGCATGCTGGAATTTTTAGAAACCCTTACTTATAATGAGAAAGGAGAACTACAAGTCCCAGCATGCAAAAGCATTACCAGCTAAAATCCATAACTGTCTGAAAGTCTAAAGCATTCCATGGAGCGGTCTGTCGCATTTGGGTTAAACATGGTTTCCCATAAACAAGCGGTTTAAATGCAACAAACCAAAAAAAAATTGTGTTGCCTTTAAAGTGTTTTTTTGTTTGAGGGTAATCGTAAAATTGGCGGCAAGGGCAGGGATTTACATTCAAGTAAAAATGCTCAATTTAAATTGCTGATGAACTAACATTTACAGTCATTTAAAACAATGGCATGCAGAAACGCTGTACTGCCCTGAAGAATGCGCCCCACACCATCTCCATTAGTTTTATGGTGGACTCTCAACTCCTACTGTGCAGGATCAAAGGGTAAACAAACACCCTGCCGCCTCACCCCTGCTGGAAGAGTTGCAGAGACGCAGGACAAGATTGCTGTGTCAAGGTGAGAAGAGCTGCTGTTCTGACGCTCCTGTGCGAACTCGGCTCAGGATTGCAAAATCAGAGCTGGTCGTGTTTAAAGTACTGCCGAGGCACGAGAACACGAAGCGCACCACCTGTGTCAAGGCAAGGCCCCCCCATGAGTACCGGTACTCTCCTTGTCCTAGGAGAAGTTCCGGTACTCAAGAGGCGATAATTAAAAAGTGCCGGTACTCCGTACCGGTGAGTACCGGCCCATTTAAAGCACTGACCTTGGCACTAAAGAGATACCTGGCCATCTCTTCTCTGTCATCGTCAAAAGACATAATGATTATATCGTTTGATCAGAAGTCCTTACGTCACAATAAAGTAGTGTGCAAGCAACCCTTATACTAATCTACTACATACAGGCACGGTGGCAGGGTATGTCTTGCTGCACCAACTACCAGTGTTTGTTTCTAAGTAAAGCACAATGAATTTGAACATGCTACGTATAGTTGCTAACAATCAATGCTCACCTCCCGAAACCAGCCACCCAAAAATGGTTTCAAATACAGCACATGAACACAAGAGATGAGAGAGGCATTATTATAAAGGCGAACATTCTTAGGGTTTTAATCCCACAGCGGAAAGATGACTGCGATGACAGAAATAGTAATTCTTTCACTAGGTGGTGTTGTAGATCCTTTTATTCAATATTTAATAAACAGCAGCCAACGCGTTTCACCCTTGCGGGCTTCTTCAGGGCTGCAAATAACAATACAAACATAATCAAAAAACCAAACTATTAAAAAACATGTTTTTAAATGTTATTTACATGGATATACATCAATATATCCCTAGACAAATCTTTATCTTTCATGTACAAAACCTAAATCGTGGTGCAACTATGCAACATGACCAAGAAGACTTCTATGGTGCAAGGGTCAAAATAGTGTCCATTAAAATATGTACATTGATTGGTTACAATATTGTATACACTAATAGGTTTCAAAACTGACCCCACACAGGGGGACCGTAAAAGAACTGCTTCCATGTAGCAAGACAAAAGATGCTGATTTTAAACATGCATATTTAGGCCATCTGCCATACTCTGTAGCTGCACGGGTGTGCACTCATCCACTCTGCTGTGCAGGTTGTGTACTCTGTGGCTCCCTGGGTGTGCTCTCGTCGCCTCTGTCAAGCAGGTTGCATATTCTGTAGATCTCCGGATCTGCACTCGTCCTCTGTCATGCAGACCACAAACACTGTAGCTCCTGGGTGTGCACTCGTCCTCTCTGCCGTGCAGATCGCGTTTCCCCGTGCAGGTGGCTGTTTTCTGCAATCGTCCTCTCAGATTTACGGGTTTTAGGTAAGAGAGAAAGAGGGTATTCTGACGTAGTTGAAGTTAATGAAATCCACACTTTGAGGAGTTACTGCCCTTATCGTTTTCCTTCTTTTCCAGCTACATGGCCCAACACTAGGATTGTGCAAAGGTTTTATATTGTGAGCATATTTGGCTCTGTGTGTTAGAAATTTTAAATGAAATCCTGTTGCCTTAATTTACTACCAGTGAACATTGCTATAAAAGGCTATACAGCTTTTCTACCATTTTTCAGGACTTTGTAGTTTATTTTCTACCTTTCCTTCGTGGATACATCGTAATTCATTGAATATCTTCCATTGACTGCTAACCTGATGTAAGCAGGTCCCAGACATATTAACTTTGATGTTTTTATTCTAGGGCTCCTAGCTGAGAATGTTAAGAACTTCAAAAGAATATGTGCTGGGTGTGGGGGTAAGGGGAGAGGCCTTGACGGTGGTGGGAAATAGTGCCAATGCACCAGGTATTCCAATTAAATATAGTGGCAAGTGGTTACTCGGGTGTAGGAAGGTAGTAGGATGCTGGGTTTTGTTCAGGTGTGTGAGTAATGGGTGCAGGACATTTTTGCCGGGGTGGGGGGGATGTGTGGTATGTTTTTAAGGATTGAGGGAGTAGCCGGGTGCAAGATATTGGATTTTGAAAGTCTTACAAAAAGCGATGTGATCAGGGCGCCAGTGCCCAATAACCTATATGGTATCCTCCTCTCTAGGTGGCAATGTGGTAAGGAGATTAGAACTACACCTATACTCCACCGCATTCAGTGCTGGGAAAAGGAAAAAACATTTTTATACAACCCTCACCCAACTTTAGTAGTGGCATGCTTCATCATCGGGTTCAGCCTGACTCCTAAAGATCAGGGTGGGCTCGACCATATTAGTAACTGTGAACAAAAGAGAGAAGACATACCACCATTTTACATGGCTATGTTAACTCCAGAAGTGTATTTTACCTCCTTATAACTTCATTGCTATAGGTTGAAAATGTAGGCATACTTTGTCCTCCTAGATTTCTTGGTGTGACTTTTATAGTATTCCCATGGTTTATACTATGCTGGCGTAATCGCTGTAAAGATATCCATACCATACTTTGGTGTATCTCAGCGTGTGTCCGGATTACAGACTAATCTCTATTGTGGGTGCGCATGGTGCCCTTTGAAAACGCTGAGACTCGGTCATACACTTGTCTTAAAACCCAGCACATAAAAAGGCCAAATGGCCGTGACCTGCAATAATTTCAGGAACTAAGTGCAGGATGTTTTGTCACAACAATTTGTGCCAGTACGCAAGGTATTTTTTTACTTCCATCATAATTTGGCCTGTTTTGGATTGACATTCATAAAATCGGTGCATTACTTACGTATCATTGTTCACAGAAATGGCAACCAATACTATTAAATTTAAAAAGCAAGTGTCAAGCCATATAGGGCCAGTTCTGCAAATATGAAAGGACAGATCTGGCCCATAAACTTGAGCTCTACTATGCTGCACAGCAAAACCCCCTGCCGGGGCTAATTAAAATATTTTACCCGGTTGGGCATAATTTCTCTATTTTTTTTTTCTCTATTTTTTGGGTGTTGGGTGCTGAAGGAAGGCGGTGGAGGAGAAAGCCATGGTGGGTCCAAAGTTTTTTTTCCAAGTGACATAGGAGACAACTCGAGATTTTTCATTTGCTGTTGTTGTCAATGATGTCACTTGCAACCCTCGGGCAGAAAATAACTATGTTGCTGATCGCTACTCAGTGATAATTCTTTATTATAGATGGTTTCCAATGAAAACCAGTCGCATGCATAGCAGATCAAAATCCGTTTAGTCACTGCTGTGACGTAGAAGTGAGAAACAAAACTTACTTCCCACTACTGTGACGTCACCAGGGAAAGAGCTCACTTCCCCTGATTTCTGCCAAATCTTCTACAATGCGAGGTGGTGAGATCATGGCTATTGGTCTCGCCTGCCTTTTACCGCCTCTCCTGCCCCTTCTCAGACCAGAGGGTGGTGGGAGAATGTGGGCAGCATGCCACTTAGGCCAAGAGCCACATTTCTCTGTCAGCACAGGTCAAAGAACCACTGCTGGTGTGACATTGGGAAGGATGGCACCGAGGATGGTGGGCAGCAGGATGCCAGGGGCTATATTATGGAAGTGGCCCGGAGGTGCAATGGGCGTTTGCGCCCGCTTTGCGCACACCTGGGGCACTTTGGTATTATAATAGGTGCCGCAGATGCTTGTGCATTCCCTTCTGTAATACCGATAGCGCTGGCGCACATAAAGCACCAGCGCTATCATCAGAGAGTGTTCCCATTTGCATGGGGGTGTGGCCGCATGTAAATGAGGGAATCCCTTTGCCACTGAGTCCGTGCCGTATTATAGACGCGAGAGCAGAGGCAAAGAAGCTGTCAGGAGGCACACTGTCAGTGCGCACCCGATGTCAGCCCTGTGGAGGGGGAAAAGGGGGTCCCATGGACCCCCTCAGACATTCCCTTGCAGGCGGGTACAGTCGCCTCACTGCACCCACCTGCAAGGAGATATCTAATTCCCCTTCAAGCTGCAGGCGGGTTCCTACCTGCACTGTAAAACCTGGAGCGGTTTCAAAGCAGCCGCTCCATTTTTCACATGAAAGTGCTGTCCTCAGGACAGCGCGAGTTCGCGGCTGACCTGGGGGCGCCAAATTAATCTTAATGCAATGCATTTTCCCAGTATGTGCCGGGCACACCTTTTAAAGGTGTGCCTGGCACAAACAAGGAAAATGCGCTGTATCTCCGATTCTGCCCCAGGTATTTTGTTTTTATATGTTTGGGTGAGAGGGATTAAATGTAGGAGTTGATGAAGGCGAATGGCAGAATGCCTGATTTATTTATTTATTTTCTTCCTTGCGTAGAGGATGGGAATCCCATGTTATGTATGCCTCCCCAATTACTCCTCTGCCACTTCATAGATGTCGAAACGAAGGGCTTTATAGTGGCAGCCAGTGATATCTGAAAGTGGTGAGGCGTAAAAGTTGGGAATTACTTTTTAAGTCACAAGTGAGCACCGCTTTTTCTTTTACTTTCACCTTATCATTATTTTAAAGACTGTGTGCCCCTATGATGGGGGCCCCATCATACACATTTGCACAGAATCACAATTACAACTTGAATAAGTGACCACTGCCCTGCACTCCCTCTGCAAAGAGCCACGGATTGGAATGGCCATGTATCCTGAAGATGTTTTTGACCAACTAACAGGCACTGCGAGAAACTCGCACTGCCTTCAGCCTCGCCTCCAGAGTTCTCAGTTATGGGTTAAACACTGGTGCGTCACAGTGACTCGGTTAATTGGAGGAAGAAGTGAAAGGGGATGGGTGAGGCAAATAAAACTGAGAAGGAGAGGCAAGAATCGGATGGAATAAAGAAGAGGGGATGGGGCAGATATCAATGAGAAGAGGAAAAAATATGTGGAGAGAAGAGGAAACCTGGAATAGTGATGGAGATACATAGCTAAAAATCTGTAATTATTTAAATCAAATGGCGGGGCATTTTGTCGGTGACCCGTTACATATCCAGCATCATGGGCATGTCAGATAGGGGTTCAGTGGAGAACAGGCTGGCAATGAAAATGGAACTGTATGAGATAAGCTGAGCGCGTGGCTGGACCCTGCTGGATTACCCACAGAGCTCAGCATATAAACTAACATGTAACGCACTGGTATATTTTATTCAAGGGGATCTGCCTATTGCCAACCTTGGGAGATTACGTTTGCTACAGCAGCATTAAGTATGCTTAACATACATTATGTCCTATATTGTGCATAGCATACATTATGTCTCATAGTGTGAAAAATGTTTTTTAAATTTAATGTTTTAGTTTTCAAAAATGAGCTTGCTCCCTTATGCCAAGCGGACAGTGTGCTTATAGTGCTACCTCGACTTAAGGTGTTGGAGTGCTCACGTGAACACAAGTTACATTACTTAGTCCCATTCAGGGTCGGGCCTGCGAGAACATGTGCTCGGGTTTGGAGCCCGCCCGTTGCTTACCATGTGTTGGCTTGCATGGCACTCTTCTTTACAGCTCGTAATTCGTCAAGGCAGGCCGAACATAATTTCCTTTCCTCTCTGTGAAGCAGGGACCAAGCACTGATTGATTCAACTTAATCAGTGCCCGCCCACTGCTCCTGACTTGATTGAGGTACTATTTTGTTCTGTTTAACTTTTCGTGTCCTCCAAACAGAAGGCATGTGACTGGCAAAAACGTGCCCAGCAGTAAAAAAAAAACTGCAAATATTTATTTTCTATAGTTGAATTTCTTTAATTTTGCCAAGTCTTTTCTCACTTTTGCGCTCAGGTTTTCTTTTGTTTTTACTCGTGGGTGCTGTTCTCAAAAGATAAGAACTATTTTATTGCAAAGCACATTGTTTCTTTCTTATGTATAATTTCTGAAATAATGCTTTAACACATAATAGTGCAGTACACCCCAATCCACCCCACTCCACCTCACCCCACACCAATCCGCCCCACTCAATCCAACCTACACCAGACCAATACACCCCACTCCAATCCACCTCACCCCACATCAATCCGCCCCACTCAATCCAACCTACACCAGACCAATACAAGCCACTCACCCCAATCCAATCACCACACTCCAATCCTCCCAACCCACCCCACACTCCAATCTGCCCCACTCTATTTCGCCCCACTACAATCCAGAGCAATCTGCCTCACTCCAATCCAAAATAATCTGCCCCATATCAAATCCACCTCGCCTCAATCCAATCCTTTGCCCCGATCCAGTCCACCCCAGTCCATTCCACCCCAATCCAGTCAAATCCAATCTACCTGACCCCACTCCAATCCTACCCACCCTTTGTCCAATCCACCTCACCCCACACCAATCTGCCCCACTCAATCCAACCTACACCAGACCAATACACCCTACTACAATCCAAGCCACTCGCCCCAATCCAATCCTCCCAACCCACCCCACTCCAATCTGCCCCACTCTAATTCGCCCCACTCCAATCCAAAACACTCTGCCTCACTCCAATCCAAAATAATCTGCCCCACTCCAATCCACCTCGCCCTAATCCAATCCACCTCGCCTCAATCCAATCCCTTGCCCCGATCCATTCCAGCCAAATTCGCCCCACTCCAATCCTGAACAATCTGCCTCACTCCAAGCCAAAATAATCTGTTCCGCTCCAATCCACCTCGCCTCAATCCAATCCCTTGCCCCGATCCAATCCATTCCACCCCAATCCAGCCAAATCCAATCGACCTGACCCCACTCCAATCCACCTGACCCCACTCCAATCCACCTGACCCCACTCCAATCTACCCCACCTCAATCCAATCCACCTCTCTCCAAACCAATCCACCACATTGCAATTCAATCTGCGCCAATCCACCCCACCACATCCCACGCCAATCCACCCCACCCTATTCCAGTCCAGCCCACTCCAATCCACTCCACTCACCACACTCCAATCCACCCCGCTCTATCCAATCCATCCCACCACACTCCCATCCAACTCACTCCAGTCCAATCCACCCCCCTCCGGTCCAGTCCAATCTACCCCCCACTCCACATTAATTTACCCCACTCCAAACCACCCTACTCTAATCAATCCACCCACTCCAATCCAACCCCCTTTACCCCAATGCAGTCTGCCCGAATCTACTCCAAGCCAGCCCATTACCCCACTCTATGCCACCCCACTCTGCCACCCCACTCTATGCCACCCCACTCTATACCACCCCACTCTATACCACTCTCTGCCACTGAACTCTACTCCCCTCTACTCAACTCTACTCCCCCACTCCACTCTAGGACACTCTACGCCACTAACATTTAGCCATGCTGAATAGCAGTCACGCTGGTGTACAACATGGCAAAAACAGATTGCCAAAGCCAATAGCTCTTGTATAGGAAAGACCTATTGACTTTGCCAATGCATGTGTTTTGTATGCTAGGAGATTTGCCCAGAATCACAGGATGTAGCGGTGTTGCCATGACTTGCAGATACAAAAAGAACAATTGATGGACAGAATGCAGAACAATGTCATACATTCACCCCAGTACAGAGATCTGGGCCTAAATCCATCGTTTTTTTGCTCCCCATGCCACTGGAGGCAAGCTATCCCAGTCCTAGGATGCTTGTTTCCAGTCCAGGGAGGACCTGGCCTGGCAGTTCGGGCTGGACTGTTCCCATTGGGCACAGGGTCAAGACTGATTTGCATATGGCTGGGTTCAAACTGGAATGGCATGGTGAACAAAAAAACGATGGATTTAGGCCCAGATCTCTGTACTGGGGTGAATGTATGACATTGTTCTGCATTCTGTCCATCAATTGTTATTTTCGTTTTTTCCAAAACCCCACCTACTAAGCTGTTGTGACCTGCCTGGGATCTCTGCTAGCGCTGTGACGCCTTCGGGTAGCCATGCGCTCTACAAATACCCTTAACAATAACAATGACTTGCAGATACTGCCATCCGGCCCAGTGTCTCGTGAGGCACTAACGTTCATGTGTCAGTGCCCCGGTCTTGTGTATTATGAGATGGGTGATTGACAGGAATCTTGCAGGTGTTTGACTGAGAATCATCTACTTTAATTGCTTTACGATCAGTGCCCAAGATGAGCTGTTAGAACTTCACCCCTCTGAAACACCTCTCAGATGCCTTAACTAAAACATATAACACCTTGACTCCGAAGCCGGCAGTCAGGCAACATTTACTATCAACTTGGGCAAAAGAAGACAAATTTGCAGCTCCAAGGCATTCCCATAGCTTCACTATAGGGTTTTCAAATCCAGTGCTATGCCACAGGAACACTGGACTGTTATGTGTAAAATTCAGTTTGCTGAAATATTAAAGTATTGCACAAGTGTCAAATTCTCAGCACTGATGTAAATCTGGGCCTGTTGGTTTTCATAGGTTTTTGAAAATGCGCTTAGTTGGCTCCAGGGAGCTCCTGAGCCCTTATGTTCCTCTGTTGCTGCCGGAGCAGGAACTCCATGAGGCCAGCGAACAGGACCCAGGATTAGAGGGGCCTAATCACAGCACTAGAGTGTGATCAATAATGTAAAGTAGCCACTTTTTATGTATGTTTCTTGTGTACAGAGCCCTGTTTTGTTGGCGTTGAATACACAAAAGCACTACCCATGGGGAAAAACATTGGAACAAACTCACAGGAGCCCCACAGGAGCATTGCGCCAAAGTGTGCCATGCGTGGGGCATCGCCATGAGACTACGCCAGTGTAGTGCGACACTCACCTGCAGCCCTTGCTCCTGGATGGTCTCGGTCTCTCTCTCTCTCTCTCTCTCTCTCTCTCTCTCTCTCTCTCTCTCTCTCTCTCTCTCTCTCTCTCTCTCTCTCTCTCTTCATGCGTAGCCCCAGTCTGACAGCTGGCTCTGGTGATTCTGTGTGTTTGGAGTCTGACTGAGAGCAGCAAGAGGAACCTAATCCAGTTCCAAAGGGGGAGAAGGTGGAAGACTTTCCTTACACGCGCGAAGAGCCAACAAGCCTGACCAATCTTGGAGCTGCTCTCATGCCGTGTTCAGTATGAGAGAAGCGCCGGGACTAGTCGGAGCAGGCTAACACAGCGCTTCTTTTGAGACTAGGAGCCTGTGTCTGCAGTCTGTTCGGCTGTTTAAAACAGCTCCGACTGGTGCGATCTGAAGTGCACGTCAGGCTGGCCATCACAAGACAGTCGGCCAATCTGACATGCACACTTTATGCTTTACGCAAATCATTCCTGCTGCCAATCGGTAGGAATGGGCCACCCTGAAATGAAATGAAATGAGTGTTTTTATATAGCGCGTGTTTGCCGTGGCGTCTTAGCGCTTACTGCCCTTAATTTTCACAGTGGGAGAATAGGAGTGACTATGGTTTAGGGACAAATAGCCATGTCTTCAATTCCTTCCTGAACGATAGTAGATTGGTTTGGTTTCTGAGGTGGGTAGGCAATGAGTTCCATAATTTAGGGGCCAAGTGACGAAAACTTCTGCCACCCCATTTCAAGGTTTTGACCCTAGGAACTACAAGTAGTGAGGCGGATGATGATCTGAGGCTTCTCTGTGGAGTGTAGTGCTTAATATGTCGACTAAGTTGGGCAGGTCCCACCCCGTACAGAGTCTTATGCACGATACACATAGCTTTGAATTGGATCCTTGCCTGGACAGGTAGCCAGTGCAGATCGCGAATGGCTTGACTTATTGGGCTAAATTTGGGAATCTTAAGTAGTGTCCGGGCGGCCGCATTCTGTAAAGTCTGTAATTTACGTATCACACACTTTTTTGCACCCAGGTAGAGTGAGTTGCAATAGTCGATCTTGGGCAGTATCAAGGCAGTTACAACAGTTTTTCTGAGGGCAATAGGAATGAAAGGTAAAATCTTTCTTAGGGTTTTTAAAGTGTGAAAACAGGAGGAAGTAACGCCATTTACCTGATCTGATAGTGAAAGATGGTCATCTATGATAATTCCAAGGTTTTTAATCTTTTTTACCGGCTGAGGGCAAAGCCCAGCTATATCCGGCCACCAAGTGGAATTCCAGAGGGAAGTATCTCTTCCAAGCGTAACCACTTCCGTTTTACCGGTGTTCAACTTCAGGCAGTTGTCATGCATCCATCTGATAATGTGACTCATACAGGCGTTAAAGCTTACAGCCACAGTATCTGGTTTGGAGGATAAAGAAACGACTATTTGCGTGTCGTCGGCGTAACAGATGGCCGAGAAGCCATGGGATCGTATGCGTTTTGCCAATGGTGTGACGTACACGTTAAACAGGGTTGGGGAAAGTGACGATCCCTGGGGGACCCCACATGGTAACGCGTAGGGGTGCGATTTGTGCTTGTTCTCCATTGTGGATTGTTCTCTATCGGTTAAGTATGACCGAAGAATGTCTGAGGCTTTGTCTACGATTCCTATTTCGGCCAGTCGTTGGATAAGTATGTGGTGGTCAACCGTATCAAAAGCGGCCGACAAATCCAGTAGAATCAGTATGGCTTTCCCCCCCCGGTCAAGTTGGACACGTATGTCCTCTGTAGCAACGATCAATGCGGATTCAGTGCTGTGCCTTGGTCGAAAACCGTGTTGCGCTGGATCAAGTATATTGTTGATTTCTATAAATGATAGCAGTTCTTCATTTAAGGCTTTTTCTAATATTTTTGATGGAAATGGTAGACAGGTAATGGGATGGTAGTTGCTTGCCTCGGTGGGGTCGAGAGTTGGCTTTTTGAGGATGGGTCTAACCAAGGATTTCTTCCAAGTGACAGGAAAGTGTCCTAAGTCAAGGATATTATTAAGAAGAGGTGTTAGATAGTTGCCAATTATGTTTGGGGCCATATGGAAAACTGTGGCAGGGCAAGGATCAAGAGGGGATCCTGACGTAGTTGACAGTATAATCTTCTCAACTGTATCCGATGTTAAGGGGCTAAATTTTTGTAAGCAGACTTGAGTAATTGCCCTGTCCTTATTTGGCTGCGTCTGACCTGACTCTCTCTTTGTTGTTAGAGAACTCGTCGTAGACCTTAACTACTTTATCGTGAAAAACTCTGCTAGCTTGTCGCAGAACTGCTTTGTAGGACAGAACTGCTTGCTATTTCTGAAATTGGCTAGGGTAGAAACTGTCTTAAAAGTTCTCTAGCTGTATTTTTGGAGGCCATAATTTTCTCGGTGAAGAAACAGGATTTTGCAGAAACTATAGCTTCTTTATACTTTACTTGTGCCTCATTGTACTGTTTTTCCCAATTTCAGAGTATTCCTTCCTCCAATTCCGTTCTTTAGCTCTACAGATCTTCTTTAAATCTTTTAGCTCCCCGTGTACCAAGGGGCTGATGATGATCTTTTCCCAGTGCGTGTCCGGGTTTCAGGGACTAGTTTAGTTACTGCCGAGTCAATCCAACTATTAAAATGTAATGCTGCTTGATCAGGATCAATGTTGATGAGGGGACTATGTAATCTTAGAGCATCTTCTAGATCTGGACTATTTATATGCCTCCAAGGGCGTACTATGTCTGTCCTATTATTGTTCTGAGCTTTAGTGGGAGGACCGTTTATGAATACATCGAAAAAGACAGCGCTGTGATCCGTCCAGGACATTGGTAGTGTGTTGGTAAATTTTATCTGTGTGTAATTGGTGAAGATACCATCCAAAGTGTGTTTTCCAATGTGGGTGGGCTCAGTGACAATTTGCTTCAAGTCTAGGCCGTTTAGACTATCTATTAAGGTATTTGTGTCCGTACTATCAATGGATTCTAAATGGAAGTTAAAATCCCCAAAAATGGAGAAGTTGGAGTGTTCCATACAAGACTCCATGACTGTAAGTAAGGATTCAATAAATGGGATTCTAGGCCCTGGTGGTCTATATACTAATAGTCCACTGAATACCGAAGTATTATAGCATTTGAAAGTGAACAAGATAGCTTCTTCCTTTAATTGGGGAATATCTGTGAAGATGGCTTTAATGTGGGAGCGGTGAGCAATGGCCACCCCTCCGCCTCTTTGTCCTTCTCTGTTGATTTTGAACAAGTCATAGCCAGCTGGTATAGCGATATTTAAATCAGGTTCAGAGGAACTATGGGTCCATGTCTCAGTAAGGAACATTATATCTGGTTTATATTGTTCAAAGAAATCGGCAAGTTCATATTTATGCTTAAAAAGTGAACGAATGTTCAGTAGGACACAGGTTAGGGCACGCTTATTGCCTAAACGTGAATCAGACTGTTTCGTATTTCCAGCATTAATAGGATGAAGGTTTAGGGACATGGCGTTCAAATGGAAGTTGCATGTAGGGCAAATTTGGGCCAAGGAGTAGCTTGTGGGATGTAAGGCGTCACATCTATTTTGATCACCTTTATCTCTAATGGATAACAGAGCAGCTCTAGTATAGGTGGTAATTGGATTTTGCACAGGGGTTCTGGCGCACGGCGCGATCTGAGCGCGGATGGGCGCAGACGGGCTTGCCTTTGGCGCGCCGGCGGCACGCCCGCTGCGCGCGTCCGCTGCGCGGTCGCGTCAGCATGCCCTTTTGTAGGGGTTACAAGGGACGTAGCGCTCAAAACAACTAGAGCGTCGACCCCGGAAATGGCGGCCCGTTCTGGCTTGCGGGACCGTCAAGTGACAACACGAAGTGCAAAATGGGCAATTCAAGTTTGGAAAGGCAAGTGAATCAACTAAAAGTTCATCAAATTCATAACAGTTTTGTTAAAAACAAGAGTCAAAGTTTAAAACAATTTCTCACATTTTCCCCAGAGCCAGTGCGAGCTCCCTGCTAATGGTCTTACTCGAGATGGAGCAGTGGCCCTTCGTTTCATTGAAATGGTAATTACCATTTTATTTAATTTGCGCTTGAGGGTCGATAAATGATGTAAAACTATAAAATGGTAAAAAGTGAATGAGAGGGTTTTTTTTTAATTTTATTTTTTTACCTTGGGATTTAGAGTGGCATCATTGACAACCCGAGCTTCGTTCTTGTTGTCAGTTTGATATTACTCAGAACCCCTCGGTGAAAAATATCGCTGCTATTCACTGTTAACCATCTCTAAATCTATAAGAGTCATTTATGTAACTAGAAATGCACACGTTTTTTAAAATGACCATATCCACTGACCGCATGATTCATTTATTAAAAGTATGTCCCACATCCATTTACATTTAGGTTTGACCTAGAGAAAGCTTTGGTTGGTTTCCTGCCTTGTGTTTTTCCAATAAAAGCATACTGAAAATAAATGCAAATTTGCATAAAGGGGCTTTGGGTCAGACCTTTTCATCCATTGATTTGCTTAAGTGTTATTCACATTTGGCTTCTGCCCACCACAATAGACCGCATAGGGCAAAAGGTCAGCTCCCTTAGTCCATTGGCCAGTGTTTTGCACTCTGAGTAACTGCGATTTTCCTGATCACATGCGCACAGACGCCATGAAAGGAGTGCACTTTCATGTCAGTGCTGCTGTACCTAGGATGCAGCGCACTACTTTATTTTTAAATGTTGAATATTTTGACAAAATGTTTGCTCATTGCAAATGTTTGCAAAAAAATAGAAACATTGCACGCTTGCCTATGCCAGGCCTGTTGGCTTTGCCAATGCTTGTTTTTCTTATAACCACGTTCCATTTGGGTCTTATTCTGGCGTGTTATCGGTTTTGTGTTTGTGTTATTCTTGGTCAAGCATGCCCTTTCACCATACAAACGTATACGCTGTTCATGTCGCCAGTGTTTTTGTATTTGTAGTGATGTGGCTTGTATTTTTACCTTTATAGAATTGCCACGCTGTATTATGAATTTGTTTTCCCTCGTCTGAAGAGCAGCCTATAACACTCGATTGAACCACTTGTGAAAAACACCATGTCAACTTTATAAAGTGACTTTCTGCAGCTAATAATCTCCAAATGTTGCTTGCCTTAAACTGTTATATATTAGCAACTTCTTGCACACTTGAACTCTTTTGAACGGACATGTAAATATTGGTCGTGCTGTCATGCCGTGGTGGCAGACTCCATCGAGGTCCTTAGGGTTGGGGCTCCCCTCCCTGGGTTTGGCTTTTCTGTAGTGAAGTGAGGCTTAATCCCAGATGACAAAACATAACGTGTATTTGTAATGTGCACGTTCACCACAACGGGTATCTTGGAGATGAATAGCAGGTGTTTATTGTTACCCAACTCAATGGTACACATTTTATCGACTTCATAAGGATGAAAGGCTGAGTGGACCTGCCGGGATTTGAACCTGTGACCATGAGGTCGAACGCAGGCCCCTACAGTGGATGCATTAGTCCATTACTCCGCCAGACTCCTTGCCTGCTCTCTTACCTCTGCTCTGCCCATCGCTTATGCAGAGTAGACGAGTGCAGAGAGTTAAGAGAAGAGGCTTTTCAGTGCCAACAGTGATTATGATTGGCGAAGAGATACCCGCCACACCATCAAAGCAGGAGAAGCTGAACGGTCCATTGCTGGTTGCTGCTTGGGCCACAGGTGGGACCGGGAGCGCTGTGTACGTCTTAGTCGTTTGTTACACCAGTCAAGAACCTGGTTGGTATGTTTGTGACACTGGTAGGACTGGCTATGCTCCACTTTGAAGAGGGATGGTGAGTCTGCCTGTGAGTGGTTGGTTTTACCTATCAGGTCCCTGGTAAGTGTGTTGGGTGCACAATGGTGGTCTCTGTGGTTATTGGGATAGGTTTATATTGATAAATGTTGCTGGGAAGCAATTGTAATAGTATTTATATAGCGCTTACTACCCTGACGAAGGCGTTGGAGCACTTTTCAGCAAGTAGCACACTACTCTGGAACCCAAAGTGGATTAGTATAGGGAAATCTATGTTGTTAAATGGAATTGTGGACATGTGAATCTGTTAGTTGGACTGAAAAGGATACAGGCGGTATAGAAGAGGGAAGAGTCTAAAAGGTGTTCTTTGGAGATAATAGTAATAAAATGAGGGTTGGGATGAGTCAGAGAGTGGAGGTAGAGGAGTAATTTAAAGTGGTATATGAAGAGACCTAGAGTAGTGAGTTGGAAAGAGTTGAAGCTTTTTTAAATAAAAAAATATTTCTACAGTGCAAGTAATATAATAAATATATGTATATGGGAAATAATAAAGAGATATAAAATTGTCATATAAAGTCCCATATGTACATGTATGGATAAATATTTAGAGACTCAGACTTTCAAGTGTTGCTGTACATCATAAAGCTAATGTATTTATTTTAATTTTATTTTTTCTGTTTGGTAATTTTGTTTTTTTTCTAAATGTTATTTATTTGATATTTTTCCCCATTTCAATAGTGAAGCACTTATAGATACAGTTGTTATGATCATATTTGCACATTGTGATAACATAAAATAAGAGGCCTCTAAGAATATAATCAAATAACCTATTTGTAAACTATGCAGTGACCAATACACATGTTAATCATAAACTAATATGCATAACCATAAGTAATATATACCTTTAAGTAGACCTATAAGAATATCTATATATTTTAAACCATAAGTAGTATATACATTTGTACAAAGAAATGCATATATCTAAATACAGAATAATCAAATTATACATGTTTGCATATACTGTACATTTGTCTTTTGATAATGGCGGAAGTGTTGATCTGATACAGTTTGGGCTCCGAGCATTAACCTATATGCGTTCTCTCAGAAGTGTGGTGCAACAAAGATGGACAAGCGTACACCTCCTGCTGTTGATTTAAAATTGGTCAGCGGATTTGTGGGCGTTTGGTCAGCTTGAGGAGTAGAATGGCCTTTGCCTTCTGGCTCTACCGAGGAGTTGCTCGGATTGTGTTCCCTTTCTCTGGTGGGGGCTGGGAATAGACTTGATCATGGGTGACTTTCGCTGGTTGTTTTGGTATCAAGTATTTTTAGTTTCAAGATATGCCATGGACTAAATAATTAATATCCTAATCTGCATGCTGTTTTCTCATTGGTCAACGGTGATGGAAGGTAATGGCAAACTGTACAAGATGTTCTACAATAGGCATTGTGACAAGATGCAAGGGATGTCTAATCTGTCCCCGTCAGTTTATCCACTCCGGTTTACACCATCAAATCAAAGTTGTAAAAATGATACTGGCACTTTTCAGGTAAATTACTGATATAATGAAACTAGCTTCTGCCACTTAATAGCGAAGGGTGATTTTTGTCTTCCTGTGTGTGTGTGAATAGTACCAGAGTGTGACTCCTATGAGAAAGGATAGTGACCTTGGCTTGACCGAGGAAGATCTGGCCAGTGGCTCTTTGGTTGTATGGTGAAACAGCGATGCTGGCTGCCTCCTTCGGGGACTGCCTCTTCCTCTCCGCCTCAGACTCTTATGGAGTCGGTGCCTCAGCTGAGGCAGTTGAAGAACCCAGTGAGCTCTGCAAAACAGATTGGATCTGATACTGTAGCTTTCCGGGTGTTTGAGATGTGCGAGATCGCTTTGTTGGAAGGGTCCTGCTTGGATTATTTCAGAAGCCATCTGTGCACAGAGGGAGTACTAAACTAAGACACCTATGTTCATCTGGCAATGATAACACAGTATGGTTTTTAGATTGGACTGCACACTTTCATATCCTGCCCATCAATAACTTGATATTAAAACAGTTTGCATTTACAGATGCTTTGTTCAAAGTCAGTTTCGGCAACACTTGTGTGCTCTCTCAAGACTACACGGATGTAGGTATTCCCTCTGGATATGACAGAGAACACATTGCAGGGCCTTGCTTGGAGGATGCGTGGCATACCGCGCACATTCCAGGAAGATGTTTCCATCACTCTCAGGAATACATTCCTGGCACCAGTGCATTCTCTTCAGCCATTCCCCTGGACCTTTAATTGCAACAGCCAGTGTTACCAACCGAAAGACAAGCCTTCAAGTGTACTTTTGGGTGTTAAAAGTGACTTAGATGACCACTACACACCCATGCAATACCCCTAACATAAAGAAAGGGGCTGTGGTTGAGGCAGTGGCGGGTGGCAGGGAACGGGGTGGTGGGGTGGCTGATGGGGTGAGATATATATGTGTGTATATATGTGTGTGTGTATATATATATATATATATATATATATATATATATATATATATATATATATATATATAACGTACCTTTTAAACGGCCGCCGTCTCGCTGCTTCTCTTCTAGACGCGGCCGAACCAGGAAGCAGCCAGGATTCCCATAACTAATCACAATGCTGCAGTGCAGCATTGTGATTGGTCTGAGTACTGTGGTACAGTGCTCCGACAGGGACTGGGGGCCTCTGCATGTTCCTCACCAGGCTGTGCACTACAGCCTGGTGGGGAACATGCAAAGTACGCAGGACTGTTTTGGCCGGGCCAAGACGACCGGCCAAGCAGTTATGCGCACTTGGAGTGTGCAAACCACTCCTCCCCCTGTGACCCCATCCCCTCCCGCCCCAACCGAGCCCCGTAGCAAAGAAAAATAAAATGAGAATAACCTTGCTATTCTCATTTTATTTTTCGTTATTCTGCTCTGCGAGCAGTGGGGCAACGCTCCCCTGCCTTAATGGAGGAGCCGCCACTGGGTTGAGGCCTCCTTAGTCATTGGATGGTTTGGGGGAGTCTTATGACAGACATACCCTTAAGCCAAAGTCTGAATATTTTCGAACCGCCCATGGCATTTTGCGGACGTTAACTTCTTTCCTGTGCAAATGTTGTATGATCGGTCACAAGGACATGATAAGGTAGTACCAGGGCACAGGTACAGTGTCAGCAGAATTCATTGTTCGTCTTTGATAAGCAGAGCTGGGAGATTCCCTCTAGGAGTACCTCAGCTGCAGAGTGGCTGGCTCACCGCTGTAGCCTCCAGCCCAGCACCACCACTTCCTGAGTGTTCAGAGCATGGTGTTTTAGTTCCTCTGCTTTAATTTACAAAAGTTTCTGTGCTGTGTTGCATGAAAAGGAGACAGCAGGACAGCGCCATATTTATAAAGATAGGCCGCTGGATTTCGGTCACGCAGCACTAGCTCACTTTAGGCTGCCTTGTGCAAAAAGGGCAAGGGTGTCTGTGTGATGTCTATCGTAGTGGGTTTTGTTTGTTTTTTATCACCATTCCAGTGCAAAATATTATTCTTAGACAGTCTAAAGCTTTTTGGACTTTGTATGTGTGCTGAACATTACAGCGCACATGCAAAGTTTGAGAAAAGAGAACTTTTCTCAAACATTACACCTGCCTCGAGGAAGGCGCAAATGTTTAGCACAAAGCCCGGTTTACCTTTCTTTAGTAGATAGGGCTTTGCATCAAGTACCATGGGTATTTGCATGGGACTGCCTATGAACTACCCATGGGATTTTCCTTGATTCCAAGTAGAATAAAGCGCTACTTTGTGCAACTTTAAGGCTACTTTTCAGTGCAAATTCAAGATTTGTACTGGAAACTAAATCCCATTTCAAGACTGTTTGCTGGTTTGTGTCACTATTTTGTGACCCTGTGTAGGAAGCTGTATATATATATATATATATATATATATATATATATATATATATATATATATATATATATATATATATATATATATATATATATATATATACTAAAACGAAGTACACTGTGCAGGGAGTCCAGTGAGACCCAGATTGGCATACAGAGGCAAAAGTAGATAATACTAACGTAATACTAACGCTGTATTTGTGATAGTGTGGGCGAGCAGTTAGGCTTATCAGAGGATAGTGCTAAGCATTTGTTGTACTCGCATAGGCAATAAATGAGACACACTAGAGAATAAATCCGAGACCAGTTTGGAAACATAACACAGATTTTTATGACCAAGAACTTCGTTCACAAGTAAGTACTTTTTTAGTTATGAATTTTCAACGTTCAGAAAATAACTGACTGTTGTGCGCAATTACGCACAATGAAAGTCTATGGAGGAACAAACAAAAATGTATACAAAATCATACAGTTTGTTTTAGCGTTACACCTTCAAGGTTTAGGGTATCAGCAGGCCAAGGTCCAATGTTCCACCAGCAGATCGTAGAGGGCGTCCCGGGTTCGGCCAGGAGTAGGGTGCTGAGGTCGTTGGTAGCTGGTGTGCTACGAGGAATTGGGCCACATCACAACAGGCTGCACAAGGGGACTTGCAGGTTAGAAACAAGGGATTAGGTCGCAAGGGCCTCAGAACCACCGGAGCACAGCTGGTTCATCGGTACCCAGACCGGGCGGGCTTGGTACAGAGCAGATAGGTCAGCCGGGCTCTGTGCGTCAAGATGGTCTTCGCGGTCAGGAGTATGCTATTGCTATGGCATGGCCCTGGTAGGTCCTGGTGTCCTCTCACTTGGTGGGGGGACAGATCTGACCCTCTGGAGCTGGTGTACTGCTTCTGGTTCGGTTGCTGCGTCTGCGTTGCTGGAAGGCGGCAAGTCAGTAAGTTGGACTCTGCGAGTTCTGTGCCTGCTCCAAGGGAGTTCTCTGGTGATTGTCGAAGGGCTGGATGTGCTCCAGGGTTCTTGGAGGCCTCACAGCAGCAGGACGAGTCAGCACACCACGATGGTCAAGTCCTTTGAGGCAGCAGGCAGTGTTTTGCGCCAAAATTCTGAAGCAGGTACTCTGTTTTCGGGTCAGCAGCTCTTCTTTGTCCGTTTTCTTCTTGGGTCCGTTGAATCTGAAATTCAGGGGTGCCACTAAATACTAAATTTAGGGGCATTAAATGGGGTGAAAGATAATAGGTGGCGAAGTGAGCTAAAGAATGATGGATTCAACCCAGATCTGTGACTGGGGGTGAGTGTCTGAAAAGTTTCAGCGCTCCGTCCATCATCTCCTTGTGTTTGCTTTGTTCGCCCTAAGTTGGCAGGGTATGCCCAGACGTGGGTCCCTTGCTCACTTTGCAACTGGATTCAAGCTAGCCTGGCTGATGAAGGGTGTTACCCAGAAACCGGTCCCAGGATGCTTGTTTCCGGTTCAGGGAAGACCTGGCTTGGCAGTTCGGGCTGGACTGTTCCCACGAGGCACAGGGTCAAGACTGATTTGCATACAGCTGGGTCTGAACTGAGGTGGCGAAGTGAGCTAAAGAATGATGCTGGATTCAACCCAAATCTGTGACTGAAAAGTTTCAGTGCTCCGTCAATCATCTCCTTGTGTTTGTGGTGAAAGATAATAGCCAATGGGCTACTTACCTTTAGGGTGTCTACACCCTCTATGTGACCACTTCCTGTGGGAAAGGGCACAACCCTGACCCTGATAGGCTAATTCCTTCCATCCCAAGTTGGAGGAGTTGGAAAAGTGGGGTCCACATCACCTGCCCCACCTTAGGTGTGGTGCTGGCTGAATGTGGGCGCACCTCCTAATCTAACTCCTTTTCCTGCCCGTACTCCCGCCAAAAGTGCAGCAGGACTGGGGGGGGGGGGGGTGTAGGTGGCATCCTCCACTAACTGGAGATGCCTTGGTTGCATTTCAAAGGCGGCATCACATTTGAAGCTTCCCACCTTGGAATGCCATTCTGGCCTGGGGGAGATGTGAAGCACCTCCTCCCATAGCAGGCATTGTCCCTGGCCTCTGAGTGCAGGATCTCACCCCATAAGGTCAGAAACATGTCTGGTGGTGGCAGGTTGGCAAAAACTAGTCGGAGACCAAACTAGTGTTTGGTATGTTTTCCGGGGGCACCTCTAAGGTTACTCAACAAAAAGGCCTGGTTGCGACTGACGCACAAAAAAAGTATGTATTCTTAATCCATTGGGTATCAAATACACCTCCTGGGTTCGGCTATGCTTATATTATTTAGTCATACCTCCCATGTGTGTACAATTATTTCAAAAAAACTTCCAACCACAAACTCATCCCAATTATCCCAAAATTGAGGATGATATTGGTACATTGGTCCTGAAAAAATGTGAGGTGGGTCAGAAAGTGCCTCACGTAAGCAACATCCACAGAGCTGCTGGTAGGTACTCACCAGTGTGCTCACTTTGTCATCATCGGCACTTTCATGACAAAAAACAAATAAATGATGACCCAACTCAAAATAATGTGAAAATTTAACCCATTAATGAGAAAGGTGTAACAAATAATGGGGTAAACTATCTACCATCTCTACCCCGTAACGTGTAACAAAGAGTCAACTGCACTCCCCATTAAAATAGGTTGTGAACACCTATCATATGTATTTAATATTTGTTTAGTGTTCACACCCAATTAAACAAGCATTGGCATAGCCAATAGGTCTCGCCTTTGGGACCTTATAAGTGCTTAGCCATGCAACAGTTGATGTTGTTGCACCAAGGATATTATGCTGCATAACTAAATACTTATAAGGTCCCAAAGCGAGACCTATTGGCTATGCCAATGCTTGTTTCCCATGTCATGTGTAACAACATCAGCTATAGCTGCGCGACCCAGCAAATTCAGAGTGAACTGAGATGGAGCCAAGCCAGAGATCTGATTATGCTGTCCCAACCAGAACACTATCGGAGTTATGAGAAGATTTTGCAAGTAAATGGCACAACAAATATGTAAAAATATGATCGCAATCTTTCAAATTGTAAATATGTTAGATCTTGAAAGGTTGTGTTTCCTTGATTAGACAAAATCACTGTATTGGCATTAGCATCCCCACCCCCAATTCTCTGGTGACGCCTGCATATGTAAACCAAAAGATGTCAGGACACAGGATACGAACCATCACTTTTTTGTTTTTCTATGTGAAACACATGACACTTGGCTACTATGGGTGCACTATGGACGTCAGCAGTGCAACATTTGCTCACGCAGTTTCAATTTAAAATTTACTCCATTCAGTTCATCAGAGCTTCTGTGTGACATGTCCAAAAATGATAAAGGAAGCATACACTACACAGCATGGTATATGCAGCGTTTCAGGTTACAGAAAAAACAGTATGACACAGCCGCCTGTCTCTGTATTGTTTGAGGAAGTATAAATGGGGGGAGGAATGGAGATTGGAAGGGTGGTGTCCAACATACAGCAAGCTCGTAATGTACTGGCATGCTTGTCATGTGCGCTAGTTAAACTAAAAAACTGAAGCATTAATCACTTGTTCTTTTTCCTTCAAAAAAGGTGGGTGACATTTTGTGTAATTAGCCAGCATGGGACTACATGAGATAATGTAAAGCGGCAATGTAAAATGTCAAAAAAACAGTGAGCACGCGCGCATGCACCTAAAGGAATGAGAGGGAAGCAATACAGGTTGAGAAATGGTTGAATGTTAACTGGAAAGATAACCCAGTGGTAATGAGCAGGGAAAAACGGTTCCGTTAGAGCAGAAAACCCACTCTACTGTCAGAAAGAGGATGGGGTTCATTGACGAACAGAGAATACAGATTCACCGACAGAATGATAGAGGACACAACGCCCATTTTACTCCTTCAGATTGCTTTAGACCGCCCTCCTTTGCAGCTTGAGGTCTGCCTATCTAGACAAATTTACAGTTTCTGACTTAATGTTCGATTAAATGCTTTAATCGAAGTCATGCTTGACAACAGTGCCCTCTGCTGCACCTGCTGGTATTGCTACAGCCAAATTGGGATGTAGGGAACGAGATTAGCAGGAACAGCTTGAAGAACTTAAAGAACATATTTATACAGAAAGGGACATAGAACAAGCAATGGCCGCGCGGCCGTGAAACTGACTGAAAGTTAAAGTGATCGCGAGGGAAGCCAGATGGCGAGGGAAGCCATATGGCGCCTGATCGCGCGTGCACGCTCGCGTGAACGCAAGCTGGTCGCCAGCGAACTGCTGTTTGCACTTCCAAAACCCGCTTACTAAAACTCTCGCCAGAGCAGCGCATGCGCTGGCTCAGGCGAGACCTAAAAAGCGGCATGTTTAGACCATTTTAAGCTGAACGGCCGACATGTTTCATTGCCTTAGAATTTTGTGGCAATTTCATCAGGGCACAGGGACACATCTCCACCTCAATAATACTGGACCTTCAGTGGTTGATAAAAACAGAGAGAATGAAAGGTAATGCCAAAAATGAACATTTATAAAAGAAAACATATTGTGGGGTCTTTTGGGGGCCCCCCACGTGTTGACAACACTCGCAAATAGTGTCATTTTAAAAGAAGAAAGCCATAGATACTGGGTGGCTGCCAGGTGGAAGCCTACCAGCATCTCACCAGGGAGGGCCTCTCACACAACTTTAAATGGCAAGGAAATGCCTACACCGGTGAGTTAATATGGGCATATCAATGTCAGCCATGTTGGTCGTACAGAGGTATAAAGTATGAAATATGAGGATCAAACATCCATCAACCTCTCCATTAAACAAAGGGCGTGTGAATCTATCTTTTAAGCCACTCCATCCATATTATCCAGAGATATAGAGTCTGGCAGGATCAAACACTCTTTCAAAGTTTTTGCCGAGATCGTTTTTTTTAAAAAAAAAAAGAGAAGAAAGAAAAGGACACCCACACACTCATCCATTTATGGTGACTCACCGCCGGGACTGGGCTTTTGCGCTTCGCTACTCGAGTCGTTGGTAATCATTCAAAAGCGGCTCAAGTACCCTTCAGCGTGGCCCGACCCGGAAGCATATCCGGGACTGCGTCCCTTCGAACTGGAAGGTTCCTGAGAGGTGCTTACTCTGAAGATCTCCGGCAACGCCTCTAGGACGCAAGGGCGCCATCTTGGAGTGGTGCAAACTGTACAGAAGAAGAATTCCACTCCCAAAGCAGAATTACTAGTGCAGGCTAGGATGTATTAAATATACGCCCATAGTATCCTTATTACAATGTTACCCCATATCGCACTGCTCAAGGTAGACATGATCCTTCTCTAATGATAAGACAAATACAATGACGTCTTTGAGCCTTGACCAATACATTTAGAGAGACATATGGGCGGAGCATGCAGAGGATCAGCCGGATATCAACTCAAAGGGGCACTCAATATGTTTACAACATTTCTTGGGAATTCCTACTTTATATGCATGCATTTAACTACAATGTAGGTGCTTTAGCTTGGATATTTCTACTCTAAATGCATGCATTTAACTAAAATGTAGTTTTTAGCTGAACTCAAAAATGTCATTTGAGTGTGTCCCCTGGTCCCATGTGTATTGCACCTATTATTGCATACCAGTGTATCCGCGACTAGCATCTCTATAAGGATCTTTTATTGGTCCCCCAAAAAAACAAATCAATGGTTACAAAAGAAATGGTTACAAAAGAAAGCTCTGAATTTTGGCCACTGAGTGGGAACTCACTAGGTGTTAAACCTGAGTAAATGGCATCACCTGCCCACCTTATGCCACTCAATAGTCATTCAGGACATTCTGATCTGCTTTCTCAGAAAAAATCCAGCGAGCCTCTTTCTGGATGAGTTGGTTTTCAATGACATGTTTCTCCAATCACTTTTTCCAACACTGTCCATTTTAGATCCCTGCAGTTATGACCCATTTCTCGGAAGTGGTGTACAAGGCGCGTAGTTAACTTTCTTGCCTTTAGAGTACTAATGTGCTCTTGGGCCCTCACTTTGATCTTTCTGGATGTAAGGCCAATATAGAGCAGGCCACATCCACATGTCAATCGATGGATAACGTTTGAGGTGTTGCAATTGCTAAATTTCATCTGGAACCATATTCTTCCGTCCGCAAGGACGATACTCTTAGATGCCTGTGTCAAACTACACACCGTGCAGCTCCCACAGTGGAAATGTCCTGATGGTATCCCCGTTTTCTGTAGCTCTTTATGCCGAGTGTGAACCAATCGATCTCTTAGGTTGGAGGCCCTTTATGGAACAAATCTGTTTTATTAGACATTTGAAAGGTGACTCATATGTTATACACAGCCTTCTGCCTACAACCACGTGGGCCGGCGGCTACCAACAGTGCTATCAAGGGCGTACTGGAGGCGCTGTAGTCGGGCCAACCTCCCTGAGGTAGACATCAAATAGAATCAAGGCTATGACCACTATGTGGCCTGTATCTTCAGAATCAGTGTGGCCCAAAACAAGAGTCAACTAGATGTGGAAACAACAATAAAGAGAAAGGAAACCCCTCCCACCTACCCACCCCCTCCCATATCAAGAAGCCAAAAGAAAACGAAAATAAGGGGGACTCCGCATCCAAGTGACAGGTGCTATAGAGGAGCCGCGCTCCAGTAACCCACCCGCTCCCTTTTACTCTTTTGCAGTGATCTGCGCAGCTGATGGGGAAGGTATCCAGTGCAGAACCTGCAGAAGTTTGGGGCAGGTGACCTCACGGAGATCCTTCGATAGCATGGCTATGAATGGCGCCCAGAGTTCAGTGTATTTCTCGCCCTTCTGAGTTTGGAGTAGGGAGAGCCGTTCCATTGCCAATGTCATCCACAGCCTATGTAACCATGTTGAGTGTTCTGGCACCGTTGTAGTGCCCCAGTGTAGTAGGATCGCCTGACACGCCGCAAGGCGAGCCAAAGCCATTTGTCTGCTGCGAAGCGACCGCAGAGGAAAGGTAAGGGGATTGGAGAGCCCTAAAAGGGTGTAAGCTGGGAAGTGAGGTATCTCTGTGTCAAATGCAGCATCAATATCATTGAGAACCAATTCCCAGAATCGCTCTAGCCATGGGCAGTGCCAGAGGAGGTGCGCTAGTGAGCCCGACATCCCACAGCCACGCCAGCATTCTTCAGTGTGATTTTTGTTTCATTGGTGAATCCTAGCAGGGGTGAGATAACAATAGGTCGCGACTTTAAATGCCGATTCCGTCCCAGCTGTATTATATGCTGTGTGGTGCGCTCTATAATGTATGTTATCCCATTTCTTGTCTGTGAGAGCCCTGCCCAACTCTGCCTCCCACCTAAGTTGTCCGCGAGTGCGAGTCCCTTTCTGACCTGGAGTAAGGAGCAAATAAAGTTCCGTTATGAGGTGTTTATCATCTTCTTTCTTTGCTACCCATTGTTCGAAAGGAGTAAGCTTGCACGAGGCCTGCGAAAGGCACGCCCTAGAGGTAGCCCAGTGTCGTAGTTGTAAATAATAGTATTCGTCAGAGCGGGGGAGGTCAAGATCGGAGCGCACACGGCTAAACGGAATGATGCCCTGAAGATCGAAAAGGTGGCCCAGTCTCTTACAGCCCGCTTCTCTCCACCTCTGTGCAACCGCAGATTTCACATCCGGAGGGAAGTTTGGGTTATCTATTAGGGGCGTCATAGGGGAGGGAAATGTTGTGAGGCCTTTCGCAATTGCTACTTTATCCCACACTTTCATGGGGGCCGCAGTGACCAGGGATGAGTAAAGGCCCCAAGAGTGGAGGCGACGGGGAAGCCAAATTTCCCGCCAGACATTCGCGCCAGCTACCGCTTGGTCCATGAAGGTCCAGTGCTTCTCCGACAGTGGGCGATTCCATTCCAGCACATAGCGCAGATGTGCAGCCTGTAAATATCTATGAATGAGAGGTAACCGTACCCCTCCATCGTCCCTGGAGCGCGAGAGTTGCGCCACGGAAAGGCGCGCCTTCTTCTTGCCCCAGATGAAATTATTTAAAGCCAGCTGTAGTGTCCGCACCGTGCCAGGCGGCGGAGTTAATGGAAGGGTCTGGAATAAATACAAAATACGAGGCAATAGCGTCATCTTGACCGCTGCAATGCGACCGAACCATGATAGTGTGTGTTTAGCCCATCCGTCTAGGGCTTTACGCGTCTGTGCCACTAGAGCCTTATAGTTCACTTCCAGCGTGCGTGGAATCGAGGGAGTCAGGAGAATGCCCAGATATGGGACAGGATCATGTGACCAGTGCAAAGGGACAGATCGTTGGAGTGCCTCCAACTGTGCCTGTGGTAGGGACAGGTTAAGTACCTGGGATTTGGTGAGATTCACTTTAAAGCCCGAAATTCCGCCAAAGGCCTCAAGTTCATCCATTAGTGCAGGAAGTGAGGTAAGTGGCTGCGCAAGGGAGAGGATGATATCATCGGCATATAGGCTTACCTTGTGGTAATCACCCCCGAATTTGAGGCCTTGAATATCGGGATGGTCTCGGATCTTCTGTGCAAGGGGTTCCATGTAGAGGGCGAATAAACGGGGCGAAAGGGGGCACCCTTTCCTGGTGCCCCGGCCAATTTTAAAAGGAGCTGAGGAGACCCCATTAACCCGAACAAACGCCTGAGGGGACTCATAAATGCACTGTATCCAAGTGATAAAACGGGAGCCGAACCCGAAATTACGAAGGACGTCAAACAGGAATGGCCAGCACACTCTGTCAAACGCCTTCTCCGCGTCGACCGAGAAGAGCACTGCGCTAACCTGAGAGCGATGAACACTGTCAATGAGGTGCAGGAGGCGCTTGGTGTTATCGCTTCCTTGCCGAGTGGGAATGAATCCTGCTTGGTCGGGGTCGATAAGGCCAGCCATAAGGGGATTCAACCGCGCAGCAAGTATGCCAGTAAACAATTTCGCGTCTATGTTGAGCAGCGAAATCGGGCGGTATGAGCCGCATTGGCTCGTGTCTTTATTAGGTTTAAGGAGCCCAGAGATCGCTGCCTCTCCCATCGAGTCCGTCATCGCCCCACTATCTTGAAAGGAATTGAATAGACGAGTGAGGAGGGGGGCCAGTTCGTGGCAGAACGTTTTGTAAAAAAGAGCCGGGTACCCGTTGGGGCCAGGCGATTTGTCTAACTTCAATCTAGCAATGGCGGAGATGACCTCTTCTAGTCGAATAGGGTTCTCGAGAGGATCCGCTTCCGCCAGCGGAAGGCGGGTGAATTGGCTCGCCATTAGATAATCCCGGGCGTCCGGTACATTCTGATGATCGGGGCTGTAAAGGGTGTGATAAAAACAGCGAAATTCTTCGACAATCTGGGAATCCAAATGAAGTTCCTCTCCTATAGAGCTTCTGAGGAATGGGATGGCCCCTGCAACTACCCTGGCGCGTAGCTTCTGTGCTAGCACCTTTCCACATTTGTCCCCTCCCAAGTAGAACTTGTGCCATAGGCGAATTAGGGCATGTTCGGCCCTGTCTAAGTCGAGGCGTTTAGGGAGAGTTTGTTTCTTCTCCATCGCGCGCCACACCTGAGGAGCCCCGGTGCGTTTGTGTATCGCCTCTAGTTCTGTCACTTCCTGCTCAAGAGCTAAGCGAACCTCCTTTCGTCTACGTGTCTCAGCCAAGGAGATGGCCATGAATGTCCTGCGCAGAACCGCTTTGAGTGCATCCCATACCACGGCCAGGGAGGTTTCGCCGTTGTCGTTAAGCGATAAATACTCCTTGATTTTGGAGCGCACCTCCTCTACCACCTCGGGGGAGTGTAGGAGACCCACTCGGAGCCGCCAACGGGCAGGTGCATACTCAATTCCTTCGGACCGCAGGGAGAGGGATACATGTGCATGATCCGAAAGGGAGCGTACAGCTATTGATGTGTCTTGAACCCTGGGGAGGAGTGCATCAGAAACCAGTAGCATGTCTAGTCTCGCATAAGTTTTGTGTGCTGCCGAGTAGTGCGTGTAGTCGCGCGTGTCGCAGGCGCCAGACATCATGGAGGCCATTTTCCGCTAGCCAATGTTTCCCCTCGGAAGAAAGGGCTCCTATCTGTGTGTAGCGCTGCCCTGACCTGTCCCAGTCGTTATCCATCACCAGATTGAAGTCCCCACCTACCACGAGCGCTGAGTCCGGCGACGCCAACCCTTCCGTCAAATGTCTGCGAAGGAATGCCTCCTGCTGTGAATTGGGAGCGTATATGTTGAGTAGGGTGAAGACCGTCGAGCCCCATTGAATCCTAAGAGCTAAAACCCTCCCCTTGGATTCATAGAAGGTAGATAAGACTTTGCCCTCAAATTTGGCTCCCAGTAAAATGGCCACCCCATTCTTTTTCGCCACTCCAGAGGACCAAAATTGGCGCGGGAAGCGGCGGGAACGCATACGTGGAGTGTCTTTAGCAAGTAAATGGGTCTCCTGGAGCATACACATATCGCCCTCGGACTGCTCAAGGAGTGAGAGAATCGCAGTGCGCTTCGCGGGGTGATTTAGGCCTCGGACTTTGAGGCTTACAATTTTCAGGGCTCTAGGCATAGGCAACGGCTAAGAACATGATGGGTGAGCAGAGGGGATATCGGGAGTGCTGCAAAGGAAGCGGGCTGGTGTATGCGAGGGCACGCGCGGAGGAGCAACCGTTGCTACATATGATACGGAAAGTCCCCAAAATAAGAAACCAAGAAAGCAAGAAAGGAGAGAGAAAAAGGAAAAAACCCCAACATGAACAGTGCACAACTTTACAGCCCAAGAGAGCACAGTCCCAGAAGAGTGTAATCGTGTGGTGGCCTATAAGAAGACCAAGAGTCACGTGACTAAGGCTTGGGACAATGAGGAGAAACAAGAGACTAAAGTTTGTCTGGTGGAAAATCTCCGGAGGGGACGGAGCCTTGAAAGAAAATCTCTGCACTCGGTATCAGGCAGCTGACAAGCCGCAAGGGGGAGTCCGGGGAGTCTGAAAGGGTGGACCACTCCAGGGCTCCTCCGGCTCCGCAACAGTACTCCCATTCCCTTGGTATAAGTGAGGGTGGCTCACGGTGTGCGTGGGTGGTCTTGGGACTGCGAGAGTGTTGAGAGGACTGCGTCGCGCTCCTTCGCCATCTCTACCGGGCCTGGTTTGGTGGAGGCTGAATGTTTGCCAACCATCTGCCAACGGGGGAGTGTTTTCTTGTCAGGCTTTGAGGGACTGTTCCTTGGCGTCAGATTCGTGTCAGCAGCAATTCCTAGGAGGTCCATAGCTTCAGAGAGAGAGCGTATCTGCCTCAACTTCCCTTGGTACTGGAAGATGATCCGAAAGGGGTGGCCCCAGGAGTACGGTATCCCCTTGTCCCGAAGGTGGGACGTAACGATGCGGAATTCCCTCCATTTGGCTAGAGTCGACGCTGCCAGGTCTTGAAAGAGGAACGGTGTGTGTCCTCTGAATTGAATCGGTTGGGCTACTCTCGCCTGGAGGCCCTTTTAAAGGCAAATCTTGGTTGGGGCATTTTTTTAGGGCCAGAGTCAAGCAAGTGCCAATGTTTTCTAATAATCTGTCTGATTTTGGTAGACAGGGGGTCAAAGGTCGTCACTACTGGGAGACCTTTATTATTAGTTAGTGTACACCTTTCCAAAAGTGCCTCGCAGGGGTATTCATAGCTCTCTTGCGTGCCTGTGTAATCACCCTAGGGGGATAGGCTATTTCAGCAAGGCATAAGGCGAGATTCTCTGATTGTTCGGCAAATGTTCTAGTATCGGTACAGTTCCTGCGGTATCTGAAAAACTGCCCTAGCAGTAGATTGTCCGGCAGTGCCCTGGGATGGAATGACTGGTAATGGAGTAGTGAGTTCCTATCCGTCGGCTTTTGATGGACTGTAGTCAAGAGTCTCTGATCACCGGTTGTTATGTCCAAGTCGAGATAAACAGCTTTGTGTCAGTCGATGGTCCAAGCAAAGACCACTATCCGCCACATTTAGCCAATTGAGGAATGCAAGGAGTTGGTCCTCTGGACCTGACCAAATGCACAACACGTCATCAATATATCTCTTCCACAAAGAGATATACTGTAAGAAAGGATTGGAGACGTGGTACACAAAATTGTCCTCAAACTGTCCGACATAGATAGAGGCCAAACTGGGGGCAAAAGTTGCCACCATAGATGTGCCTGTAAATACAGTTGTTTACGATAGCAGAAGAAATTTCTAATTAGTGCAAATTCGATAGATTTGAGAACAAATGATGGAGGCATGTCATAGAACCACTTGCGTTCCCCAAGAGCCCGCACCGCTGCCACCAGCGTGGCATCCTGGGGAATGCTGGTGTAGAGTGATTCAATGTCAATAGTGACCAATAGTTGATTTTAAGGATCATACTCCAATCCTTCCAAAATGGTAAGGATGTCAGTAGTGTCTTGTGCAAAGGACCGTTGATTAATGACAGTTTCCCTTAAAAAGAAATGGTTCGAGTAGTGATTGAATACCAGACACTATGGGGCGTTGGGGCTTGTGGATCTTTGGCAAAATGTAAAACGCTGGCACTCAAGGTGTAGGATTCATTAAGAATTCTGCTTCTTTATGAGTGATCCACTTTTTAGGTTGAGCCTAGCGCAGCGCGCATGCGCTGCTCTAGGAGAGGGCCTCTTGGAAACACTCCAGACTTTCTTAAAGCTCGTGCGTGTGGTTGTCACATTCTATTGGCCTTTGCGTGTGGCTTTCAAAAATGAAAGCACGCAAATGGCCAAAGGCGGGTGCATTTCCCGCCTTTTCTCTAAACGTTCACTCTCATGGCCTTTGGGTCTCGGGAGCGAGCAGCAGCGCGCCGGGTGCCAGCTGCATTGCTGGATCATGTTACTCATTAACCGAGCGAGGTCGCTTTCACTTTCGCGACCGCGCTTGATTTCAGTTCCATAAACGGCAGTCACTTTCACAATTCAGCCGCCCATGGGGTCTCATTGCAGCCGTGTTTAATTTTGGCACGAAGCAGTGGCTGCTGACAGTGTCACGGCTTTAAGGCGCTGCACTCCTACACACACGTTCACTAACGTGTTTTGAATGATGGCAGAACAAAATAGGAAGTTACCCACAATTCACCTGTAATAGGTTATTTCAGGTGAGTAGTGAAGTGACGTCGTGTTTACCGAGTGTCCGGTGGTTGTTTCTGTGTGGGAAGTAAACTCGTATTTTTGGCCGAGTGGTCATTGCAATACCCTCCGCCAAAAAGCATGCATCTCAGAAACACTTCCCAGATCCGTACCTCTCCTTTCACTCGTGTTGACGGCTTGCCCACATGACATATGTGTGTCCTCTTTCCTCGCTAACCATCACTCATATAGTTTCTTCCGCCTCCTGTTTTCTCTGCTCATGCATGTGCCTTCTTTTGCTGACTCGCTTTCTAATTCTCCACCCCTGTCCCTTCTCCCGCACCTGTCAGACGTCACAACCCGTACACGGCGCTTCTTTTTCTCCACCGTCTTCTACCCCTGGCAGTCGGGCAGGACGTCCTTTCTTGACTGGGAACCAAATAGCAATTGGCAGCTAGTGTTATTCTGCTGCAGGCTTTTCTCCACCTCTCCTCCTTGCTGGTTGCTCCAAATCCACCCATGTGCGGGATGGGATACCCGGCTCTTCCCTTGCATTTTTCGCAGAAAATAACTCCATTGTTTTGTTATGACAATTCACATGTTAAAGAGGCACGCGAACTGGTCTGCGTGTACTGTACACACGCGTCCTGTTCGCTCCTATCTAGTATCGTTCCCACGCCAGCACAGACCACCCCACTCCCCACGTGGGGCTTCCTTTACCCACCATGCACAGGCATCCGTGCAGAGAGCTGCAGATCCATGGCGGATGCAGTCAGCCACCCCAGTATGCTTTGTGGGTGCTCTGCACTCGTGAATAAAGTGTTGCACTGAAAGAAGTGTGTACCACTTTTGTCTCCCTCCCACCACACACCTCTTCGTTTCATACAATACGTTTTCCAACGCAGGATGCACAAGGTGCAGAACTTAGTGGAAACGACACCTTTCAGTTAGTCCCAATCCTGTTTAATATGTATAAACCATAAAATACGGTTACCCGGCTGCAGTGTTTCCGTTTAAATTACATGCAGTGGATCCCCATGCAGTCTGCGCAGCGTTGCTTCGCCCCGTTTGGAGCTCGGAGCGCTTCTTCTATCACTGGATGCAATGCCATCTCTTGCCTTGTACTATACCCTTGTCATGTGCCACCCTCCCCAGTGTGCGCTCGGTCTTTGGTTTCTGCAGCATGTGCACCTCGCCCCTGACGCGCGTGCACCGTCTCCAGTGATAAATGGGTCCTGTGCAGCGCGTGCAATGTCTTGTCATTCAATGTGCACAAAGCCTCCCGCAGTGCTTGCTGGACGGTCTCGCATGCACACTATCATTAAGGACATCCTTCGTCTGTATGATGAGTAGTTTTATCTGCAGCACCCTAAACAATGCGTGCAGCGTAGCCGATCGATATACTGGAGGGCCCTTCTGCAGCCTCCCTCACCAGGGTCACAACAGTTCACTTCCCATCACTGAATACAAAATCTTCCGTGCAGCGCTTCCGTGCATGCAGTGTCTCCTGCAGCGTGTGCTCTGTCTGCAGTGCGCACAGCCATTACCTCCAGGTCCCTTATGTCCTCGTCCCATTCATTTACTTATTGGAGATGACCATCTCCATGACAGAAAAAGATAGAAGAATGCTGGTACACTAACCCCGCCCCTCCCACTGGGAGTATATATACCGGCCCAACCCAGCATTCACCCTGTTCTTTTTTTCTGTCTTCCGACAGAAAGGGATGTGAAGTTTGCTCTTACCTGCTGTGCGCTTCTGGGATGTCTCGTCGGGCTGCTGGGCTGTCCTCTTCATCCCTGTTGTCTTCCTCGTTGTCTCGTCGAGCTGCTGGGCTTCTCGACGTCCTGTTCCGCGGTCTCCTGGCCTGCCGGGCTTGCCTGGAGCCGCGTTGATGGGCGGCCGGTCCTTTGTGGCTGGGGCGCCGCTCCTCCCGGTCTGTTCCGGGTTGCAGGTCGCGTCTTCCTGTGGCTGGGCCGGTCAGGGAGACGCGCTGCTGCTGCTGTTTGGGGCTCCACGGGCCAGTCTTGGTGAGGCCCCTGGTGTTCCTGGATGCCGGTTGTAGCTGTAATGTTCGGCTTTACTCCCTGGACGCTGAATGGCCGCCTGGGAGTGCCGGTTGCTCCTGGTTTTGCCTCAAGTGGCTCGGCGCTTGTTGTTGGTTGGCGTCTGGGCTGGTGGTTGGGGGTCTGTCTCTGGTGTTTGACTACCCCCTTAGTGAGTACCGCATAGCGGTTTTCTTTTTCCTCTTGCCTGCTGCGGCCCACAGAAGGCCGGGACAATGTTCTGTTGTGTTCTTCCATTTCTTCCTCTGCAGCTGTCTGGTGGCGTGGTGGACTCGTGCTTCCGCAGCGTGGGCCTGTGTTGCCCTTCTGGGGTTCGGCTCCTGGTGGGTCCGCTCGGCCTTTCCTCCTCCTGAGGGCTACGGACTTCCGCCCTGCTTACACCTGGTCTGGTCTGCTTTCAGAACGCCTGGTCAGGCCTGGTTTGTACCTGACTGTGGGTCATCTGGGGTTGCCGGGTGCTGTTGTCCTTCCTGGTTCTTCACCTGTGCTCCTTGGAGTTGGGTGGCGGTAATGCATCTGTTGTTCGGGGCCGTGTTTTTGGGTGCCCTTGCTCTTTGCCGATTCCTTGGTTTTACACTTGGGGTCTTCCATGATGTTTTTTCCAAGTTGCAGGGGTTCTTCTCCTTTTTGAGCCTACGGCCTTCCTGCCCTGTCAGCTCCTGCTCTCCGCTGCTCTCGTTGGTTGAGCAGCTTCGCGGCCTGGTTCATCCCTGGTTGGTAGTCCGCTTAGGGATTCCGGGTGCAGTAGGCTTATGTCCTTTTCTTCCTGCCTTGCGGAGTCACTGGGGCCTGGTTGTTGTGGTCTTATACTCTTTTCTTTGGTCTGGGTTTCACTCTTGTGTTTCCCTGCCTGTGTTGGCTGTCTGCCGGGGGTGGGGTGTGGTTACGGTATGCCTCTTTTTCCCTCGTGCCACCTGATGCTGTCATGTAGGTTTCTATGTGTGTCCATCTGTGCGGCTTGTGATCTGCTGTTGCACTTTGGATGGCCTTGATGCGGGAGGGGGGGGCATTGTTTGCACCTCAGGGTCGCTGCCGCTTCCTGGGATTCTGGTGTTCCCTGGGTTGCGTGCTTCCTGCTCTGGTACCCTGCTGCGCGTTTGTTCCGCCTTTGTCCCCTTTGCTTCTGCATCTCTTTGCTACGGGCCTCGCTGTGCGGGTCTGTTGGTGAGGGTGGTGTCCTTCCTGCCTTGTGGTCTCGTTTTTCCGGTGTGTTTCCGGCGCTGCGTTTTGGTGTCTTGCTTTGGATTCTGTCCTGGTCTTCGAGTGCCGCTGCCCTGTTTGGTGCTGGTTTGTTGCCGGCTGGCGGTCCCTGTCGGGGTGTTCCGCTGTGCCGTCTGGGCGTGCCTTGGCTTGGACGGTCTGGTTCTTGGGGTTCCTGGCTGTTCCTTTTTTGCCTCGCTGTTCCTGCGCTGTGCTGTTCTCTTGTCCTTCGCTCGGGCCTTGGCTCCTGGCCCTGTGTCCTGTGCGGTTCCTCTCCGCGGCTTCTGTAGCTGCGTGCTTCCCCTCCTGCGCCCTGTGTGTGCTCCTTGTTGGGGTCCTGTACAGCCTGCAGTGTCTGGGTTTGGCCATGGGGTCTCCTGGGTGCACGGAGCCTTTCTCTGCCTTCCTAGTGTTGGTTCTGGCTTTGTGTGGCGTGAGTGGCTTGTCCTCTGCCTTTGGGCTGCTTCGTGTGGCCTGGATGGGTGGTGCTGTGTTCTGCGGCTTGCCGCTTCCGTGCAGGGTTTGGCTCTCCTTTTTGCTCTGGGCTTTAGCTCTTTCATTGCACTGTTCCTGGCTTCGGTGGTTTCCTTGGTTTGGTCCTTGTGTTCCCCGTCTGCCGCCCTCAAGGATTGCCCTTACGTGTCTTCTGGCCTTGGCTTTGCGGGCTCTGTTCTGTCCCCTGTGCATGCCTTTTGCCTTTGGCTTCCTTCGCTGGGTCGGGCTCGCGCCCTTCGCCTCTAGTCTGGCTTTTCCGGGCTCCTAGTTCTGTCAGTGGTGCTGCTGGGTCTGTGGCTGCTCCTACTGTGGCTCCCTGTCTGATGGGTGCTATTTTTGTTGCCTGTGTCCTCCTGTTTCGCGGCTGGTTCTGGTGTTCGGCCCTTGCTGCTTTCGGGTCGCGTTCCCGCTCTGTGCTCTTCCTGCGGTGGTTGTGTCTTTGGGGCTGGGTGGGCCTTGCTTGGTGCCTGGCTGGTTTCCCGTGGTCCTGTTGTTCCGGGGGCTGTTTCCGGTCGCTCCTGGTCTGCGGGCTTGCTACTGCCTCTGCTTGGTCTCCGGAGGTGCCTCCTTGTGGTCTCCGGTTGCCTTCGGCCTTTTCCTCCCTGTTGGCTCTTGGGTGCCTTGTTGCGTCCTGGTGGGGTGTCCTCCTGCTTGTGCTGGTGCTGTCTGCTTGGGGTTGCCCGGCTGCTCGCTTGTTCTGGTCCCTCTGCGGTCGGGTTCCGGTCCTTGCGTGTGTGGTGTGTTCCTTCCGTTGTAGCCTCTTGGCTCCGGCTGGGCCTGTTTTGGTCTGTGTCCCGCTGCTGTCTTCCCTGCTTGCCTGCTGCCTCTAGTGGTGTCGGTTGGGAGGCGGGCCTGGCTGCTAGTCCCCTGGGGGTCTACGGCTTGTTTTGAGGGGGTCTGGTGGCTTGTTGCGTTGCTTCCTTGCCTGAGCCTTCTCTCCTCTGTTCTCGGTGGTTCGGCTGGGTTGGACCTGGTTCGTGCCTGGTTGTGGGGTCTGCCCGGGTGTTGCGGGTGCTGGGGGCTTCCTTTGGGTGGCTGTCCTTCCCGGCTTCGCCTTTGGTGCTCTCCCCGCTGCTGCTTGCTCTCTGCCTTCTGGGTTGGTCCTTGTGGCTGTTGGCGGTTCTTCTCTTCTGTGGACTCTTTGGGTCTCTGTTCCCATTTGGTCTGCTGGGGCCTGTTGTCTTCCGTGTTCTCGGTCCTTGCTGTTCCGGTCCTTTGTGCTGTTGCCTTGTTGGTTGTGGTCGTGCACGCTCCGCTGTTTCTGTGCGGGGTCTCTCTGTGCCCTTCCGGCCTTTGCTTGCCTGGGCTCTGTTGGGGTTCTCCCCTCTTTGGCCATCTTCTGGTGGGTTTTGGGCCTTCGGGTCCTTCTGGTTGGGCTGTTTGCTTGGCTTCGGCTCTGGCTTCTCGGCTGCTTGTGTTTTGTTGCAGTTTCTGCCTTGGGGTTTCTCCCCTGCTTCTGCCTTCCCCTGCTGCTTGCTGGGCCTTGGGGTTTGGTTTGCCTGTTCTTCTTCCGCCCTGGCTTCTTTTGCCTCTGTGGCCGGGCTGGTTTTGGGTGTCCTTCCTCGGGGGTTGGTGTTTCCTGGCTCTGGTGTTTGGACCTGTCTGGTTCCTTCCGGGCCCCTGGGGGCACCGGTTGTTGGGCTCGGGTCTTTGCTGGCCTGTGTTGTTGCTACTCCCTTCTGCCTGGTATGTTTGGGTTCCTCTCTGCTTGGCTTGTTCTTTCGGTGGTCTTTGGTTCGGTTTGTCCGCTACTGCTGCCGTTGGCTCCCTTGTGGTTCCCTTGTTCTGGGTTTCTTTGGCTCGTTTGCTCGGCTCCCTGTTCAGTTGGGGCCTGTTGCGCCTCTTCTCGGGTGGTCTGTGTGTCCTTCTCCGGCCTGTGGCTTCCTGCTCCTGTCTCCCCGGGTTTGCTGTTGGGGTGTTCTGCTGGGGCTGTGTTCTTTGGGTCCTGCTCTCCCTCCTGTTCCCCTTTTCTTTTCTCTTGCTGGGGTTTGGTTTTCCCGGAACCCCTTTGGCGCAGGGTGTTGGTTGCTTCCTGTTGCCCGGTTTGGGCTTGCTGGCCTGTTGTCCATTTGGTCTTCTTCTTTGGCTGGCCTCCTCGCTGTTTTTGTTCTTGGCTGCCTGGGTGGGTTGTGGTGTCCGTTCTCTCCACTTCCCTTGTTTGCTGTGGGGTGTTTCTGCTATGGGCTGGTTTGCCTTCTGTGGTTGTTCATCTCCTCGTCTGGCTGGTCTCCCGTTGTTTGTTGGGTGCGCCCCTGCTTTGTTGGGGCTCCCTGTTGTCTGGGTGCTCTGCCTGGGGTTTTCGGCGGTTCTGCCTTTTGGCTTTCCTTCGGTGGCTTCCTTGGTGTGGTTTCCTGGGTTGGCTTCTGTTTTTTTTGGGAAGGCCGGTTTTCTGCTTTGGTATTCTCCAATAAGTAAATGAATGGGACGAGTACATAAGGGACCTGGAGGTAATGTTCTATTACTTACCGGTAATCTTCATTACTCCGGGTCCCGTTGTCCTCGTCCCATTCATACGCCCCGCCCTCCCTCCCGGACGGCCGGCCTTCCTGTTGGGGGCTTGGTGGTTCAGGGTGAATGCTGGGTTGGGCCGGTATATATACTCCCAGTGGGAGGGGCGGGGTTAGTGTACCAGCATTCTTCTATCTTTTTCTGTCATGGAGATGGTCATCTCCAATAAGTAAATGAATGGGACGAGGACAACGGGACCCGGAGTAATGAAGATTACCGGTAAGTAATAGAACAGACCTCAGCCTGTGATGCACGCCCGCGCACCTAGGGAGCCCCCGGCGGGGGGAGCCTTGACACCAGCCACAGACCCCTTTCATCATGGACGGGCGCCAGGAAACCGCCGAGCTCTAGTAATTGTTTTTTTTCTCTCTTCTAGGCAAACCTCATGGATCATGTTACTAATTAACACAGCGCGGTCGCTTTCACTTTCGCAGCCGCGCTTGTTTTTTTATTTAATTAACATTGTCTTCAAATCTTCTGTAGCCAGTTGATATTGTAGTACGGCACATTTTGCAGTGCTTATTCATGATGTTGTTTTGATTCTGTAGAAAATGTCTTCAGTACAGAAAAATGTGCTTTATTTATTGAAGGCTCTGAAACATTAGTAGCCTGGAAAATGGTGATTCGGTGCACGGGAAAGCTTATGGGCTCCAACAACAATGGCTATCAGTTCGGCTGGCAAGCCCGCAGCCAAGCACAGGCTTGGAGCGCTCTTTGTTTACTCCGTTTGCCGTGGTTGTATTTTCCACTGACTTGGCTTTAAGGAAGAAAAACAACTCCATGTAACTGTTACTTCCCTTCAATACGTGACGAGCAAGCACGGTCTGTGCGGGGTGCTATGCGAGGTGTTTATCACAGCCACACTGCTCTGCAACATAGCTTAAACACATTGGCAAAGCCAATAGCTCTCGCTAAACACTTATAAGGTCCCAAAGGCGAGACCTATTGGCTATGCCAATGCTTGTTCTCTTTGGCTTCAGCCACCATCTCACGGATGGTGTCCTGAAGTTCAGATGTTGGATCTCTCATGAGGGGTCTATAGTTGGTACGTACCCCCAAGAGTTTCAATACCTCAGCTTCGTAGTCTTGCACATTCATAACCACAATTGCCCCGTCTTTGTCGGCTGGTTTGATTATTATTTGTTTATTTGTTTGAAACGACTTTACGGCCTCCAGTCGGTCTTACTCATATTTTGGAAGGCACGTTGGCCATGTGATTGTTCCACGGCAGTGATGTCCCTTAGGACCTTTTGTTCAAACACCGTAACCTCGGGTCCTACAGTGGAACTTGGAAGACAAAACATGGAAGGGCGGTGTAAGTTGGTAGAAAATATCGAAGGAAGATCCACAGTTTTTTCCTCAAAACATTTGTGCAAGCGGATCTTCCGCATCATATTGAAAAATGCGGTTCTGAATTTAAAGGCATCATGTTTCGGAGTTGGAACATAGCCCAAACCTTTATTGAGGACTTGTATCTCAACTACAGAAAGATGGTAATCCAATATTTACCACGATGCCGTTCACTGGGCTGCCCTCCCTCTGCTGCATGTTATTCTTGGGGAGTAACCCTGAGTGCCAGCATTTTACACTTTGACAAAGATCCACAACTCCAACGTCCACCTCTGGGATGCACCATAGTGTTTGGTATTCAATCACTACTCAAACCATTGTCACGGTTTTCTGATTTAATTTTAAGGGAAACTGTCATTAATCAACGGTCCTTTGTACAAGACACTACTGACATCCTTACCGTTTTGGAAGGATTGGAGTATGATCCTCAAAATCAACTATTGGTCACTATTGACATTGAATCACTTTACACCAGCATTCCCCAGGATGCCACGCTGGTGGCAGCGGCGCGGGCTCTTGGGGAACGCAAGTGGTTCTATGACACGCCTCCATCATTTGTTCTCAAATGTATCGAATTAGCACTAATGAGAAATGTCTTCTGCTATCGTAAACAACTGTATTTACAGGTATCCGGCACATCTATGGGGGCAACTTCTGCCCCCAGTTTGGCCTGTATCTATGTCGGACAGTTTGAGGACAATTTTGTGTACCACGTCTCCAATCCTTTCTTACAGTATATCTCTTTGTGGAAGAGATATATTGATGACGTGTTGTGCATTTGGTCAGGTCCAGAGGACCAACTCGTTGCATTCATCAATTGGCTAAATGTGGCCGATAGTTGTCTTCGCTTCACTTAGACCATCGACCGACACAAAGCTGTTTATCTCCACTTGGACATAACAACCAATGATCAGAGACTCTTGACTACAGTCCATCAAAAGCCGACGGATAGGAATTCACTACTCCATTACCGGTCATTCCATCCCAGGGCACTGCCGGACAATCTACCAGTAGGGCAGTTTTTCAGATCCCGCAGGAACTGTACCGATACTAGAACACTTGCCGAACAATCAGAGAATCTCGCCTTACGCCTTGCTGAAAGAGCCTATCCCCCTAGGGTGATTACACAGGCATGCAAGAGAGCTATGAATACCCCCGGGAGGCACATTTGGAAAGGTGTACATGAACTAATAATAAATGTCTCCCAGTAGTGATGACCTTTGACCCCCTGTCTACCAAAATTAGACAGATTATTAGAAAACATTGGCACTTGCTTGAATCTGGCCCTAAAAAAATGCCCCAACCAAGATTCGCCTTTAAAAGGGCCTCCAACCTAAGAGATTGGTTGGTTCACACTCGACATAAAGAGCTACAGAAAACGGGGATACCATCAGGACTTTTCCCCTGCAGGAGCTGCACTGTGTGTAGTTTGACACAGGCATCTAAGAGTATCGTCCTTGCGGACAGAAGAACATGGTTCCAGACGAAATTTAGCAATTGCAACACCTCAAACGTTATCTATCGATTGGCATGTGGATGTGGCCTGCACTATATTGGCCTTACATCCAGAAAGATCAAAGTGAGGGTCCAGGAGCACATTAGTACTCTAAAGGCAGGAAAGTTAACTACGCACCTTGTACGCCACTTCCAAGAAATGGGCCATAACTGCAGAGATCTAAAATGGATGGTGTTGGAAAAAGTGATTGGAGAAACGCATGTCATTGAAAACCTACTCGTCCAGAAAGAGGCTCGCTGGATTTTTTTCTGAGAAGGCAGATCAGAATGGCCTGAATGACTCTATTGAGTGACATAAGGTGGGCAGGTGATGCCATTTACTCATGTTTACCACCTAGTGAGTTCCTACTCTGTAGCCTAAATTCAGAGCTTTCTTTTGTAACCATTTCTTTTGTAACCACTGATTTGTTTTTTTGGGGGCCCAAATACAAGATCCTTATAGAGATGCTAGTCGCGGATACACTGGTATGTAATAGTAGGTGCAATACACATGGGACCAGGGGCCACACTCAAATGACATTTTTGAGTTCAGCTAAAAACTACATTTTATTTAAATGCATGCATTTAGAGTAGAAATATCCAAGCTAAAGCACCTACATTGTAGTTAAATGCATGCATATAAAGTAGGAATCCCCAAGGAATGTTGTAAACATATTGAGTGCCCCTTTGAGTTGATATCCGGCTGATCCTGTGCATGCTCTGCCCGTATTTTTCTCTAAATGTATTGGTCAATGCTCAAAGACAGCATTGTATTTTTTTAACATTAGACCAGGATCATAACGACCTTGAGCAGTGCAATATGGGGTAACATTGTAAAAAGGATACTATGGGCGTATGTTTAATACATCCTAGCCTGCACTAGTAATTCTGCTTTGTGAGTGGTATTCTTCTGTACAGTTTGTACCACTCCAAGATGGCACCCTTGCGTCCTAGAGGCATTGCCGGATATCTTTCGAGTAAGCGCCCCTCAGGAACCTTCCAGTTCGAATGGATGCCGTCCCGGATCTGCTTCCGGGTCGGGCCACGCTGAAGGGTACTTGAGGTATTTGAATGATTACCAACGACTCGAGTAGCGAAGTGCAAACGCCCGGTCCCGGCGGTGAGTCACCATAAACGGATGTGTGTGTGGGGGTCCTTTTCTTTCTTCTTTTAAAAAAAAAAAACGATCTCTGCAAAAACTTTGAAAGAGTGTTTGATCCTGCCAGACTCTATATCTCTGGATAATATGGATGGAGTGGCTTAAAAGATGTATTCACACGCCCCTTGTTTAATGGAGATGTTGATGGATGTTTGATCCTCATATTTCATACTTTATACCTCTGTCCGACCAACATGGCTGACATTGATATGCCCATATTCACTCACAGGTGTAGGCGTTTCCTTGCCGTTTAAAGGTGTGTGAGGGGAAGGCTCTCCCTGGTTAGTTGCTGGTAGGTGTCCACCTGGCAGCCACCGGATAACTATGGCTTTCTTCTTTTAATATGACACTATTTTCGAGTGTTGTCAACACGTGGGGGGCCCCACAAGACCCCACAATATGTTTTCTTTTATAAATGTTCATTTTTGGCATTACCTTTCCTTCTCTCTGTTTTTATCAACCACTGCAGGTCCAGTATTATTGAGGTGGAGATGTGTCCCCGTGCCCTGATAAAAGTGCCGCAAAATTCTAAGGCAATGAAACATGTCGGCCGTTCAGCTTAAAATGGTCTAAACATGCCGCTTTTTTAATTGGGTGTGAACACTAAACAAATATTAAATACATATGATAGGTGTTCACAACCTATTTTAATGGGAAGTGCAGTTGACTCTGTTACACGTTACTGGGGTAGAGATGGTAGATAGTTTACACCATTATTTGTTACACCTTTCTCATTTATGGGTTACATTTTCACACTTTTTTTGAGTTGGGTCATATTTATTTGTTTTTTGTCATGAAAGTGCTGATGATGACAAAGTGAGCACACTGGTCAGTACCTACCAGCAGCTCTGTGGACGTTGCTTACGTGAGGCACTTTCTGACCCACCTCACATTTTTTCACATTTTTTCAGGACCAATGTACCAATATCATCCTCAATTTTGGGATAATTGGGATGCGTTTGTGGTTGGATGTTTTTTCGAAATAATTGTACACACATGGGAGGCATGACTAAATAATATAAGCGTAGCCGAACGCAGGAGGTGTATTTGATACCCAATGGATTAAGAATACATACATTTTTTCGTGTGTCAGTCGCAACCAGGCCTTTTTGCTGAATAACCGTGCGAGTGGAGGGCAGCCTGGTTACGTATCCCGCTGATGCTCCTTGTTTAAGAGTTGGCACCTCTAAGGTGCCTTCTATGTGCATTTATTAATAAATCCAACACTTGCATCAGTGTGGAATTAAGATGAGATGTTTGGTACTAAACAGCCCAGAGTGCAGTGAAGCCATCATGATCCTAGGGAACTCGTAATGACGGGTGCCCAGCCCATGTACTCGCAATGGCTTCCCTGTGCGCTTACAATATCCTAGAATGGACTTGGATATTGTAGGGTCATATCTGCTCAGGCGGGTAGGACCACACATGTGAGATAGTACACCCTGCCTTAGGCTGGAAGGCCTGCAGTAGGGGTGACTTGCCTACATCCCATGCAGTGTCTGTGGGCATGGCACACAGGGATGTGTGCCATGTCTACTCTTCAGTTTTCTCTGCGCTAAGACACGCAGCCTGCAATGGCAGTTTGCATGGTCTTGGTGAGGGGTCCCTAGGGTGGCACAATTCATGCTGCAGCCCTAGTGAACCCTCTTCAGTCCCAATGCCCTACGTACCAGGGTTACCATGTACTAGGGACTTGCAGGGGTTGCTGAAGTTGTGCCAATCGTGGTATAGTATTGGGAAAGACCTCTGGCGCTGAGAACCTGGTTAGCCGGGACCCAGTTCACTTTCAGTCGAAATCACATCCTGTTCCAGGCAAAAAATGGGGACTAGCCATTCAAAAGAGGCACTTTCCTACACCGTGCACTGCCGTAAAGCCTTAATAAATCTCCAATGGGATGTTTTTGGAAGACCCAGTGCTCTAATCCTTGAAATATGCATGAACTATTTTGCATTCAGGTTGTAACAATTCCTTTGCACAGAATATGTTGTTACCTGAAGGTGCTGGTGATTTGAAGCCTGGAGACCCGTCCACTGCCTCCTTGAACGCGGGCAAGATTGCAGAACTTTTGTTAAGTTATATTGCAGTTATAGCAGAAATTCTCTTTTCTGTCGATTTTTGTTGTATGTTACTGGTGAACCATACCCGCCTTTGTAACTAAATATGTAAAGTTGCTCTGAATTCTGCAGTGATTTTTGCTTTTCAGCTTGAATTGTGGCCCGAGCTCTGTCTAGCCATATACAATTTAAGAGTCATTCTGTAGAGTAGGCGTTTAACCGTAGGCCTCTATTTGCAGGGTGTTCTTTGTTGTTTTAATGTTGCTTGGAGGTTTACTAAGGGAGTTTCTTGGTGGCTGCTACTGTAAGTGTTATTTGGGGCATTTGACATTGGACAGACGCCAATCCCCTTTTATGCACATTGAAGCTAGCCATTTAAGGATTTTAGGAGAACAAGTTGCTGTTGGGGGTCACCTTAGAGAGAACATTACCTCCAAATGCATACCGTTTGATGCCCAATGCTCGCTAACAATCAGGATTTGTAAAACGCGGCTACTCGCTTGTGAGGTTCTCAAGGCACTGGGGGGGGGGCGGAGGGGAGCAGTGGATCAGACTAAGTGCTGAGTTCATCTGAAGAGCCAGGTCTTGAGTTCCTTCCTGAATTGCGTCAGCTAGGGTGATTTCCTGAGGTGGATGGGCAGGGTGTTCCATGTCTTGGAAGCGAGGTAGGAGAAGGACATTCCTCCGTTTATGGTCTCGCGGATTCGTGGGACAGTAGCCAATGGAAGCTGGGCGGAGCGGAGGTGTCTGTTGGGTACATGGAATGTGAGGCAGTGATTCAGGTATGCCAGTCTGGCATTGTGAAGGGCCTTGTATGCATGGGTGAGGAGTTTGAAGGTTATTCTTCTGTAAACTGGGAGCCAGTGGAGGTTGCAGAGGTGTGGAGTGATGTGGCTGTGCCAGGGGATGTTGAGGATTGGTCTTGCTGCAGCGTTCTGGACATTCTGGAGTCTTCGGAGGTGTTTCTGGGTGACGCCGGTGTAGAGTGCGTTGCCGTAGTCGAGTCTGCTGCTGATGGGGGCATGAGTGACTGTCTTCCTGGATTCGGTGGGGATCCATCTGAAGGTCTTTCGAAGCAGGCGGAGTGTGTTGAAGAAGGCCGAGGAGCCGGTGATTATCTGGCGGTCCATTGTGATCGAGGAGTCCAGTACGATGCCAAGGTTTTGTGCGTTGTTCATGGGGATAGGGGGACATCCTAGAGCAGAGGGCCACCAGGAGTCATTCCAAGCGAGAGGCTCCCAGGATGAGGACTTCTGTCTTGTCCAAGCGGAGCCTCAGGCAGCTGTCCTTCATCCAGGTGGCGACAGCTTTCATTCCTTTGTGGAAGTTGTTCCTGGCAACAGTGGGTTCTTTGGTGAGGGAAAAGATCAGCTGCGTGTCGTCGGCATAGGAGACGATAATGACCCCGTGGTTTCTGACGATGGCTGCGAGGGAGGGCCATGTAGACGTTGAAGAGGGTGGGCTGTGGGAGGAGCCCTGGGGTACTCCGCGTCTGATCTCTGTCTGTTTTGAGAGGCACGGTGGGAGTCTAACCCATTGTGTTCTGCCAGTGAGGAAGGAGCGGATCCAGTTGAGGCCCTTGTCTCGGATACTAGCGTCGTGGAGTCTTGTGGCTAAGATGCGGTGGGAGAGTGTGTTGAAGGCCGCCGAGAGGTCCAGTAGGAAGAGGGCCACGGTTTCGCCCTGTTCGAGGAGGGAGCAAATGTCTGTGGCAGCGAGGAGGGCAGCCTCTGTGCTATGATTGCTTCGGAATCCGGATTGGGAGATGTCCAGGACATGGTTGGTTTTGATAAAGTTGGCGAGCTGGACATTGATGGCTTTTTCGATGACCTTGGCTGGGAAGGGGAGATGGGCCTGAAGTTCTTGAGGTCCGTCGGGTCCGCGGAGGGTTTCTTCAGGAGGGGGTTGATCTTGGCGTGTTTCAAGTCATCGGGGAAGGTGGCAGTCTCGAGGGAGCAGTTGATGGTTCGGCATAGCTCGGGTGCGATGGCGGAGGCGGCTCTGTGGAAGATGCGGTGCAGGCAGGGGTTGCGAAGGTGCTCCGGAGTGGATGATTTTCATGGTCTTTATCGTGTCGTCCATGGTGAGTGGGGACCGGCTGTGCCGAGTCAGTCTGGGGGGGGTCGGCGTCGGTTGTGGTGGTTGCTGGCGCGGTGGGGTGGTCCTGGGTGTCGAAGTTTTCATAGTCTTGATCTTGTGGTAAAAGAAGGTACAGAGTCTGTCGCAGAGGTCTTGGGAGGGTGGGACGTCTGTGGCCTCGCTGTTGGGTTTGGCGAACTCCTTGATGATGCTGAAGAGTTCTTTGCTATTGTGTGCGTTGTTGGTGATTTTGTCTTGGAGGGCCTTCTTCCTCATGGTTTTGATGAGGTGGTGGTGTGCGGTGGTGGCTGGTTTGAAGCTGGCATGGTCTTCCAGGGTTTTGTTGTTCCTCTGTCTTCTCGAGCCGTCTACAGGTGCGTCTGGATTCTTGAAGTGCGGGGGTGAACCAGCTTGCTTTCTTGACGTGTTGTTTGCCAGTGGCGTTCTTGAGGGGGTAAGGGTGTCGGCGCAGTTTACGATCCATTGGTGAAGGTTGCGTGCTGTGGTGTTGGCGTCTGAGGATATCGGTGGTGATGTGTCATTGAGGAATGCGGTGAGTTGATCTTCTGTGACTCTGTTCCAACTTCTGCGGGGTAAACGGTGGGCGTGCTGGTGTGCATTGGGTTTGTTGACAGAGAAGTGGATGCAGTGGTGGTCGGTCCAGAGGAGTTTGGTGGTGTGACTGTAGGAGATGCCGTTTCGTGCTGTGAAGAAGGGTTGAGTGTGTGTCCTGCTGTGTGCGTGGGAGATGTGACTAGCTGTTTAAGCCCTACGTTGGCGATGTTCTCAAGGAGGTAGGAGTTGTTGGGATTGTTTTGGTTGTCCAGGTGGAAGTTGAGGTCTCCGAGTTGGATGTAGTCGGTGGATGCGAGGGCCTGTGATGTGATGAGGTTGACGATGGTGTTGGAGAGAGGCACAGGGACCGGGTGGTCTGTAGATGAGGGGGCCACGGAGGGTGGTTTTCGGGTTGGTCTGGATCTGGAAGTGGAGATGTTCCATGTCCGAGTGGGTGGTCAGGCGGAGGGAGCTTTTGTGGACGATGGCAAGGCCTCCTCCTGGCCGGATGGGACGGTCCTTGAGGATGATCTTGTAGCCGTCAGGGATGGCGGTGGGGATGACTGGTGCTGAGCTGGAGTTCGTCCAGGTTTCCGTCAGGAAGACCATGTCGGGCAAAGCTGCGTCGAGGAGGTCCCAGATCTCTGTGGCGTATCTGTGACAGTATCTTATGTTGAGGAGGATGCACTTGAGAAGCTTGGGTGCGGTGAGTGGCGGTAGGTTGGGTGAGGGAGCCAGGGTATGGAGGTGGGTGAAGGTGATTTGGCAGTGAAGGCAGGAGAGCAGGCCGTGGGTGTTGGTTGGCGTTGAGAGCTGGCAGGTGTTGTTGCGTCCGGGTTTGAGATTGTGGAGAATGCTGGCGTAGCAGTGGTGGGTCGAAGGACCAGGCGCAGACCGCCATTAGGTAGTGTGAGGGGGGACGGCTGGTCAGCTGGGAGGCAGGAAGCAGGGAGTGGGGAAAAAACTGCGCTCTGGAAGGGGGGGGAGAGGCTGCGGGGGTCAGCAGTGGCGGGAAAGCACTGGAGGGCAAGAAAAAGAGGCAACAAGAGTAAAGAGGCAAAAGGAAAAAACTGAGAAAAAGGCAAGAAGAGAAAAAAAGGCACGGAGTTGGAGGAAAGAAAAAGACAGAGCAAAAAAAAGACAGAAGCAGCAGAGGGCAGAAGAGCAGAATGCTGGACCACCAGGGATGAGGCGCAGGCAGCAGCCTGTGGGTGGAGGACGGCCTCGAACACCCGACCCAGAAGGGTCAGAGCGCACTTAGGGGGCAGCTACTTAGTGGTGAAGCTGCGCTGGGCAGTGACATTGACCAAGTCAGTGGGCTTGCTCTCCTTGCCGTGCAGCGCACGCAACTTAGTAGTGTGATGGGGAGGGCTGGTCAGTTGGGAGGCAGGAAGCAGGGAGCGGGGAAAAAACAACGTGCTGGAAGGGGGAGAGGGGAGGGGCCGCGAGGGTCAGCAGAGGTGGGAAAACGGGAAAGCTCTGGAGGGCAAGAAAAGGAGGCAACAAGAGTAAAGAGGCAAAAGGCAAGAAGAGAAAAAAGGCACAGAGTAGGAGGGGGAAAAAAAGGCAGAGCAAAGAAAAGACATAAGCAGCAGAGGGCAGAACAGCAGAAGAGCAGAATGCTCTCCCACTAAACCACCAGAAATGAGGAGAGCCTGCAGGTGGAGGAGAGCCTCGAACACCCGACCCAGAAGGGTCAGAGCACACTCAGGGGGCAGCTACTTAGTGGCGGAGCTGCACGGGGCAGAGCAGTGACACTGACCAGGTGCTATTACTGTCTAAGCTCTTTTTGGTGTAATATTGGTACTTGTCTGTTGTAAAAGGACTTAATTCCACGCTTTTGCCATTTCTAAGTGCTATAAAGTACAGGGTTCACCATTATCCAATTTAATGGGATAATTTAACAATATAAGAAGGATGGAAAGTTGAGTTGTCAGGAGTTACGCTAGTAACCTGCAAATCACATCATATGTCTGGGGTGAGTATTAACTCATCATAAGATTGTCAGAATGTTTTGAGGACCAGGTATGAGCATCAAAACTGTCGTGCTTACGCTAGGGTGTAAATGGTGGTCCCATAGAGTTTTGTTTTTTTATTCGGGATACAGCGCCTAAGTGAAGAATATAGCATGTTACAACGCATGCTATTACATCGCGTACTAATACAACGCGGTCGTTACGATAACCACGTTGTTAGTACGCAATACCTTTACATCGCAAGTCATTACAACGACTTGCTGTAGGGGGCGCGCTGGACTTAGGAATAGTATTATTTACTATTCCTACTCCAGTTTGCGCAACAGCAGGGAAGGTGTTGGATTTCATATCCAATACCTTAGCGCCCCCTACAGCAAGTCATTCTAATGACTTGCGATGTAAAGGTATTGCGTACTAACAACGCGGTTGTTGTAACGACCGCGTTGTAAAAGCACTGCGTTGTAACGACAGCGTTGTAAACGCTGTTTCCCCCAAGTGAAAAGGGCCTGGGTAATTGCTGATAGATGGAGGAACGTGCTTGGGTTAGGTATAGGTCTTCAAATATGGGTTTGTTTCTTGTTTCTACTTAACTGATTTATTCGAAAGTATCCCTTGAATTCGGAACTGTTGAGTTGTCTGGGTGGGGTGCAATCTCCTTCTGCACATTTTTCTCTCCCTTCAGCCCTCAAATTGCCCTTCCTGTCTTCAAATAATATTTTTCGATTCTTTTTTAACATACCGATTACTACTGCGGTTTTGCAGATGTGAAGCACTGTACTTAACAGGTACTACAATTGAATTGTACTTGATGTACTATTCTTAGAAGGATAACATGTTGAAATGGCCCTGTCAGGATTCCAGTGTGTGGCCTGCCAAGTTGAGAGGATGTGTGCAGTGCTGCTGTTGTGCTGTGCCTGCTTTGAGGGAAGCTTTCACTGCTGCTGTCTGTTGAGTACATGGCTACACAATGATCTTTAACAGTACTGTATTTATTTTAGAATGCAAGGGTAGCTTCCAATCCCAATACCGAGTAGTGTGCTACTTACCGAAAAAGCACTTCAATGATTCGCCAGGGGTCATAAGCGCTGTATACATACATTTACATCACAATTGCTACCCTAGCAGAAACTGTGCTTTGTGCAAACAAGCCAACTTTGCTGATGCCTCACAGTGTACGGGACATCAAGACAGGGCTGGGTAAGTAGCCTAGGACTCTTGAGGCTTTTTAGCCCGTCCCCTACCTGGTTACTAATATTTTGGGCTGGCTTTTTAAAAAAAAATTGTTTAATGCAAGCCTTTAGCAACGAGCATCTTTATGCCCACCCTCTGCCCATTCTTCGTTGCTCCGCCGCCCCGTGCGGTCATTAAAATACTTTTTTTAGCTATTTTGAACGGACTGGCAGATCCTATTTGCTGCCAAGCTGTTATCGGCAAGTGGAAAAAAAAATTCACTGCTCCAAGTGACGTTAGCCATCTTGAATCAGTGAATAAAATGACCTAGTGAATGAGGTGACTGCATGACGCATACACGTCATTACATTTCTTTTGCCAATGCTGCACAGCGGCCACAAAAAAAGCATTGACAAAGCCAATAGGTAACTAAGGTGAGACCTATTGACTTTCCCAATGCTTGTTTAGTATTGCTGAGAGGTCCTGGATTGTGCTCTCTAATCTCCATATTGATCCCCCTTTAGTCCCTACTCGCCGTGGTGCAGTGTTGCATTTTTGGGTGAAAGGCATGTGCAGACCTTCGGGCTTTGGGCGAGTTTACAAGACCCAGGGCACAAGTCGGGGGTACACGCGGGTGGACGGCGTCCAGCCACTATTTTCACAGGGTGGACGCCGTCCACCCTGTCAAGAAGTTGGGCCCCACTGATAAATGTGCTGAAATCGTCCCGGTGTCATTTTCAAACACCGGGACACATTCAGCAGCGCCTGCACGTTGTCTGCCTTTGATAACCAACAATGTGCAGGCGGGGACAGGGCTTTCTTGTTTCAGACTCCTGCTGGGCCCATAACAAAGGCCGAATCTGAGGGGTCATCAGGCCTCCTTTTGTTGGAGTCTCTTGGCTGGGAGCAGTCATGAGCCTCACACCTGATGCAAATGAAGGGGAGGGGAAACAAAGGCTCACACCTTGTTAGCACTTCACACATACTTAAGAGAGGCAGCTTTTCACTTGGTTCAGTCCCTGTTTAAGAGATATGCTTACACTGTAAGAATGTAAGATGTGTTGGGCTTTCCCAGTACTTACACAAAAATAAATGTAATTTATGTAGCGCTTACTACCCCTGAGGAGGAGTTGAAATAATTTAAGTACCACTATGTTTTCTTATATAGCACTTCTCATCGTAATGCAGGGTGTCGGAGCCCTTTACATCACATGTACATATTACATTTACAATAACTCATATGCATTTGTAAATCATTGTACAGGATGTTACATAAAACAGTGGGGGATTACAAGGTGTGGAAGTCACATATCTTCCATAGCTCACTGTGCCATGTTTAAAGGTTTATAATGCAACTGCAAGTAACATAAGGATCTCTGTGTTCAAAGCATTAACCCACTTACCTAGCTACATAAAATAAAATCTGTCATTTGCATGTTACATGATGTGCTTTGCTTGCTATTTTGAGCCAAAACTGAGACTAGATAAAAAACAGATCTTTCCAGCAAGTGCATTAACCTCCACCCAGCATTATCTTACAATTATTATTCACTCAGATTTACTGGAACACACAGATCTCTGCAGCAGGTTCCTTACCCCCATAAGATATTTTAAAATACAGTCTTTGCAACCAATTAACCAGAACAGATTTACTGTCAGTTTTCTTCCTGTTGCCACTTTCTTTGTGGCAGAGTTTAAATAAAAATAAATATATAAGTTGAGGCACAGATTTTGAGTCCGGGTTAAGTCACTTTTCTGGCACAACCCTGATGCAAAATTTGTTTTGGGATTTACAGTACCACACATTGCCCTGCCTTGCATTACCTTGCGTCAGTTAGGCATTATATGGGTGGTGCTCGGGCATCCCTGTGCATCCATCGATGTATTTTGACGCAAAACCATATTTACAAAGACTTGTAAATATAGGTTTGCACCAAACAGGTGAGTCTACCTGAGACTGGCATAGCAAGAAGAAATATATCCATTTCTCCTCGTTATTTCCTCTTTGCATGTATGCTGCATTCTGCAACACGCATACAAAGAGGAAATAGCCTCATTGAATAGTTTTTGCGTGACTTTGGGGAAAGAAAAATATGCAAACTTTTTCTTAGGGTCCTATTGCTGAATGCCAAGGTTGCAAGAACCTTTTTCTTTCACTACCCTAAAATTGCTTATTCATGCAGGTTCTTTTTTCAGCCCTTTTTATGCATTCATCATTGTTTTCTTATCTCTCTCCTATCTTCCCTTTCTGTCTTTCTCTCTTGTTTTGAGTCATGGTCTGTTGGTGAAAAATGAGCCCCAATCTCCTAAAATGAGTGCCGGCGGGTAAGGCTGAGTAAGAATACTTTGCATAGGAGAGTGGTCTCACCTCTGGAGAGCGCAGGCAGCTAAAGCAATCACATCTACATGGAAATGTGCTGCATATGGCATATTATGCCTGGTTGAGTAGGCTGGCGGTAGAGTTAGTTTGTTCAATCCTTGGGTAGAGGAAGCTTTACGTTGACAAAAGGCAACATTGTTTTATGTGTAGCTTACAAAAGTGTGAATCTTCTGCCTAAATCAGGAGGGTTTGCATGTATACTCGAAATGCGCTCAAATGTACTCATGATACACCTGCTAAACATATATGTGAGGGCTTAAGATTTGATGTCACTTCTTGTGATGCCACTTCCTAAGATGTCAATTCCTGTGATGCCATGTATGATGTCGCACGCCGTGATGTTGCACGCCTTGATGTCGCGCGCCGTAATGTCGCGCACCGTGATGTCACTTGCATACTGCCTAACTAGGTTAGTCCCCCACTTCTTTTTTTAGGACTTGTGCCCTGACGACCTGAATGCAACATCCTTTCTCTGTTCTCTATGCCTAGGAGCATTTCTAACCAATGAGTACCTGGGTAACTTCCCAAAGTGAAAATGTCCTGCCTTTACTGCTGAGCCTAGTCCAGATAGTTTATTTATTGAGAAGTTTTGTATAGAGCTATGTGTCTCCTTCCAGTCACTTCGAAGCACTAGATGAAATTCAGGAAGAAGGGGCGGTTAGAATGGAAGCAGTGGTAGGGGGGTCCCTGACCAGTATCCCTCAGCCCCTACCCCCACACCACGTGAGGAAGTGGCAGTTCAATTTTCAAGCTTTTTCTGGAAAGGTTGTAGCTTACGGTCCAGGGGTTAGGGTGTGCTCACATTTCTAGACCGAGAAGGGTGATGGCAATCTTTTGTTTGCCTTTGGAGGAGGATGGGGGTGTCTCTACAGCCTCTCACAATAAAGAGATTGTTTGTGGTGAGAGACCCCCCAGCAAGTTAGACACTCGATAGCACATTCTGGTAAGGTCTGCAATAACTGGCTTGTGTTAGCACAGGGTTTGTTGTTTTTCAATTTCAAAAGCGGAATTGCAGACACAAACACAAATCCCACTTGTAAACTTTACATCGACTCATGAACTATTTTCAAACGATCTAATCTCCAAACCCATTTAAAAAGTTAAATCCCGCCTACGTAACCTAACAAGTACTTGTCCAAGGTGTATGTGTTCTTTACCCTTTTAAAGAGTTGCATTGTGTGCGAGGTATCTCTTCCCACGACCCACACAAATAAGCTAACTCGCAGACCAACAACCAGCTTGTTTATGACTGCTCCCTGGTCCATAGGTTTTGTGTACGGGCATTGCAAGAGTTTTTCAGTGGCCACCTGGCTAAGCAAGCTAGTCACAGCCAACGCGAGAGGTCAGACTCCCGAATCCGGGCGATATTAGATCCAGCCTGGGTTGGTGTTATTTTGGGGAGGGGGGCATTCATGCTCCCCCTTTTTAGGTCTCGCCTAGTGTTGCTACGCACATGCGCAACTCGCTCGGCGAGATTTATTGCAGATGAGGACTTTGAGAAAAGGGCTTGAAGCCCTGCCCCTTATTCCCATTGGCTTGCGTCATCGTTTATGTTAAACGGTGGGCTGCCATTGGAAATAAGGTTTCTGGGGTGCCTCCTTTTCGCTTTTTTGTCCGGCCCATCCGGACTGGCTCGCCTGCATTACGGCTGTCGTGACAAAGTTTCTTATCAGAAGCTTCGTCACGCTGCCTTGCACGCGCCAGTCCGGCTCTCTGATTGGGCGCTGTGAGAACGCTCTTCATATGGTAACGGGCCTGTTAATGAGATTTTATGCTCTTTTAGTTTCGTTCCTCATTGCAAAGGTTGTGAATTCAAAGGTTAAAAATGTATGCTTTGACATACACTATTAACTCAGTTTTCAAGTTTTGTTTCATAGTTTTCCGAGGAGTGGGTTTGTTATTTTGTCGGCCATGCCTCCTTAGCCATATGCAAATCAGTTTTTTTCCCGAAGGACTGTGCCCTGCCTGCAGCTCATTGAACATAGCGCTGCCACTCAACAAGAGATGATGGGCCACAAACCACGCCACCCAGAACATATTCTGTCACAATAGTCGGGCTCTGTTCGCGACGGAAGCACCGTAATCGTGTTTCGTAGAGCCCCGGAAGTCCAGAGCTGTGAGGTCATGCCAATGACGGCCTGAGCTCTATGCCGACAGCATAACAAAAGATAGATAGATTATTTATTGTTCGAATAATCAAAGTTATTACAAATCGCACGTCATGATAAAAACTCAATAAATTATAATATTTTGACAAATCTGAATAAGGGTAAAGTAAATAGCAGTCGCTGCCATAATTTGAACGAATAGGTTTGCTCTTGGTCAGGGAGATGGAAATCCAAGCTTGGTGTTAAATGTTATTTGTAGTGACACAATCGTCTATGGATGGCCCGCTGCCGGATTTTGATTGGGCCATTGCTCCAAGGTTAGTGGCTGCTGCGCTCCAACAGTTTTCAAGCTTGCAGTTCAACTGGGTGCACTGTTCACACTCTGAGTTACTGCTTGTCTTCAAGTATATCTCCTGTGTATCTCCTAACAGGATTTGCTTGGACAGAGTAAAGACTTGGTGGTCTTACATCTCTTGCTTCTAGTAACGTTCAGGGTTTTTCGTACAGCTCAGTTGCACAAGGTCACACTGCGCACACCACATGTTAAAAAGTAATTTTCAATCACTTCCTACCGATATGGACTTGAGAGGCGGAAGGGGTAAGAGTATAGGGAGGCACAGCATCTCGTCTAATATTGTGCAACCTCCCCACCCCGCCCCCCACCCCACCACAATCCAGCAGTTTAATCCATGGTGCTGCACCCGAATGCCTGTTAGCTGTGCCTGTGGCCATCATGGTTCACTGCCCCTTGCCTGTCACAGGGCGTACATAACCTATAGTCCAGTGTCCTATAGCAAACACTAAAGAAATGTTTTATTAAATCTATGTAATTATTTTTAAAATATAAAAAAATTACAAACCTAGGAGGGACAATTTACATATTGAACATAGATTCAAAATAAGACCGCGAACTGAGAAATAGTAAAGACATTAAGAAGCTTTTATTAAGCTGAACTGAAAATTTAAAATTGTATTCCAAGAAGTCATTTATTTCTTATACTTTGATATTTCATTTATTTCATAAACAGAAAACATAATTGTCAAATGTCCTTTACACTCCAAATTAAACAAGCATTTGCAATGCAAGAGGCCTCGCATTTACGAGAGTTTGAGCTATTAGTATTGTAAATGACAATGCCTTTTATTTATGTTTTAAAACCCAAAACCTAAATAAAAGGCATGGTCATTTACAATGCCAATAGCTCAAACTTGCGTGAATGCGAGACCTATTGCATTGCAAGTGCTTGTTTTTCTTCGTGCAGCTGCAGAGGAAAGAACCACCCACCCAGCATGCACTGGTGTACGAAGCAAGACCAACTGGCTGCTCTACAGCGTGGCAAGCGGAGTTACTGGGCGCTCCTAACACAAAAAAGCTAATAATGCCATAAAAAGATGTGGACGGGGCCACAAAGTATGATATCCTCGGGCCATAGGGGGCCATGAGAAGAACATGATGGTGACCCTGTTATCCCAGCAAGGGCCACTTGGTATCCTGACAGCTGGGGGTTGGCCTTAACTCGCTGCATGGTGGCACGAGTGCAGCAACTCAAAATTGTATGGGCCGCAGTCCAAATGCAATAGCACCAGGTGGCACATGCTACTATACTGTGATACCCTGTGGCGCTATATTGGTTTCAGGATGGGCATCAGCCGTTCGTCCTAAACGGTGCTGAACACTTGGATCACCTGGAAGCTAACCCTACCTGTGTATTGCATAAAGTGAAGTGTGAATAAACTTGCAACAGTTTTTCCCAACAAATAGCGTGTGGTCTGTTTTGTGAGATGCAAACTTGGTTGGTCAAATAAGTAAGAATGACAAATTACTGTGGTGGGCGAAGGTACAATGGACTTGACGGAGAACTGCGAGCTCAGAGGCCCATGGCAAGGGTTTAGATACTTGGGAGTATATATTACCACCGACGCGGCCTGGGCATAGGAGCTGGATATACAGCCCCAAATAGATATGCTGACAGTAGATTTTAAATTCTGGGAGACACTCCCCCTTTCTCTCTTGGGTAGGTCAGCGATTTTCAAAATGGTGATGCTACCGCGTTTAATATACCAGCTTCAGGACTTCCCTTGTCCCCTTCCAGAGTCTTTATTCTCACGCATAGATTCATTACTGTGGGACTTCCTGTGGAACCATGGTCTGCCCCGGATTTCCCTAGCCAAGTATTGTAAATCGACCTACGATGGTGGCTACCCACTCCGGACATATGATCAAATTACAGGGTGGCTCAGCTGACTGTTCTAAATGACTGCTGGTTCCAGGGATGTGCGGACCTGGCTTACACAGTGGAGGGATGGGCGCTGGGGGGGGTGGGGGTGCGTGCAGATGCTCCTCCATTTACTGTATGGGTGGTGTGAGTCCCTGGGCGCTTCCCCCAGCTACGAGAGTGGTCCTTGCAGCCTGGAGGGATGCCGAGGTGACCATGGGATGGAGGGGACGGATTACCCGGGAAACTCCCTTTTGGGCCAGCACGGCCCTGCACCACATAGTTGGACTGCAGGGGTTTTGACTTTCGGACCTTATCTGTATTTCCCCCCTGTGGGATCTGATCAAAGGGAACTCATTGAAAACTTTCGCCGACCTGCAGGAAGAGTTCAAATTCCATAAGACTCCATTTTACAGATCCCTCCAGCTCTGCCATGCTCTTACACCATACTTGGCCACCTGGAGGAGATTGCAGAGGTTTACTCCTCTAGAGGGTAAAATACTGCTGACATACTTTCCAAATCATAAGATCTCCGCCATGTATCGATCCCTAAACAGTAATGCCCCAGACACCTTTGGGCCCCTTCGGGAGACATGGGCCTGCAGCCTTGGGCCCATGGAAGACGGAGACTAGAGGGAGGCGCTGGCCTCTTCAAGAGAGGCGGCCGTTGCTTGCGGCCATTTCTTCCCAGTACTACCTCATTCAGTTTTGGTACCTAAATGGAGTGTACTATACAAGTGAGAGGCTCTGGAAGAGGGGGCTGATTGCATCCGCGTCATGCCTGCGCTGCCGGGTGGACCAGGGGGACTTTTTACACACAGTCTGGAGCTGCCCTGCGCTGACGCCCTTTTGGGAGGGAGCTTTTGACTGTTTAGAGGGGGTTTTGGAGCGGGTGTGGCCACGGACTCCACAGTGCGCCTTGCTCCACATATCCGACGACATTGATGGGAACAGATATCTACAGGCCCTGCTGTGGCTCGGCCTGGTACTATCTAAGCGGGATATCGCGCATTGCTGGAAAGATGCTCTGCTCCTTCGCTGGAGCGGTGGAAGGGGGGATTGGACCACGGCCTGGATTTTGAACACCCTATTTATATAGCGCTTGGTTGTCCTCCAAAGTATTATAAAACATGGGAGAGGTGGGTGGCTTACCGTTGGATCCTCATGGAGCCATGCTCCAACCACTGGTGTTGCTCGAGGAGGAGATCAGTACCCACAGCATGAGTGCACTTTTCGGGGGGTGGAGGCGGGAGGCGCATACCGATGGGGGACACTATTTACAGTGTTTCACTCATGATGTGGAGTTCTTAGTAGGTGTTCTTCTAGTATTTTTGGTTCGCCATCCGACGTTACTGAAGTAAAGGTTCTCTTCATTGGTCACAGGGCCCTGCCTGTCGACTTGTATAGACCGCATGTGTATCTATCTAAATGTCATTTCTCTCGTTGGTGGCCGGATACTGATGTATGGTTTTGTTTGTTTACAAAAAAATGACAAAGGGGCTAGGGGTGGTAATGCTACGTGAATTGACTTTGGTTAAATCACAAGGTATCTAGAGGCCTTCAGACGGCCTACGGATCACGGGACGCACCCCTCCCCCACCCCCGCCCCCCCCTCGCAGTGATTGATTAATCCTCACCTGTTACGCTCCCTGTATTCTTGGACACATTCCTTCGACTAGCAGCACAAAAGCCGGATCCCACCACTGTGTTGTGACTACCAGGCATTCGCTGCTTGTGGCGCATGTGTGCTGTGGTCGTCGTTCCACAGAGGGGGGCTTTGTTTGTTTTTTAGGTCTCGCCTGAGCCAGCGCATGCGCTGGCGAGACTTTTAGTGAGTGGGCATTCAAAAATCCGACCACACGCTTTCTGTGTGGCCTCGAGCGTGCGGTTACGCGCACAGTTACGAGCAGAGGCGCCATCTGGCTTACCTCTCTCGTCATGCGCTCAGCGCATCGCTCGCGGGCACACAGAAAGCGTGTGGACGCTGCAGCTGCTTTCACTTTTGCCGCCGCTCTCCCACTCGCTCCGCCCTCTCCGTCTCCTTTTTGAAGACCGCTTGTTCTATATTCTCTCTGGTTTGGATGAAGGAATTCCAGCTATGCTTCTACATTTCTCTTGCCAACTGCGTTTTGCGTTGCTGGCAGTACGTGGTCTTATGTTTATTTAATGACAGTGTGTGGCCTCTTGGCTTACAATGTGGTTATCGAGCAGATTCCATCGAGGGAAGTTTGGATGTAGTTAAATTCAACAAATTCCTTTTCATCAGTAACACACCACTGACTTTGTCTAATAGAGCTTTGCGCAAGATTCCAATGTCGTATACATTTTTTAAACACTTCATTAATCTATCTTTGGGCTGATCTGCTTAACCAATATAAATTACCCCTCTACCCTTATACCCCTCTACCCCTCTTCTACCCCTCTTCTACCCCTCTTCTTCCTCTCTACTACCCCTCTTCTACTCTTCTACCCCTCTACCCCTCCTCTACCCCTCTACCCTTCTACCCCTCTACTACCCCTCTACCCCTCTTCTACCCCTCTACCCTTCTACCCCTCTATCACCCCTCTACCCCTCTACCACACCTCTACCCTTCTACCCCTCTACTAGCCCTCTACTAGCCCTTTACTAGCCCTCTACTACCCCTATTCTACCCCCTACCCCTCTTCTACCCCCTACCCCTCTTCTACCCCCCTAACCCTCTTCTAACCCTCTACCCCTCTTCTACCCCTCTACCCCTCTTCTACACCTCTACCCCTCTTCTACCCCTCTACCCCTCTACCTCTCTTCTACCCCTTTACCCCTCTTCCCCTCTTCTACCCCTCTACCCCTCTACCATCCCTCTACCACCCCTCTACTACCCCTCTACCACCCCTCTACTACCCCTTTACTACCCCTCTACCCCTCTACTACCCCTCTTCTACCACTCTACCCCTCTTCTACCCCTCTACCCCTCTACTACCCCTCTACCCCTCTACTACCCCTCTACTACCCCTCTACTACCCCTCTACTGCCCCTCTACTGCCCCTCTACTACCCCTCTTCTACCCCTCTACCCCTCTTCTACCCCTCTACCCCTCTTCTACCCCTCTACCCCTCTTCTACCCCTCTTCTACCCCTCTTCTACCCCTCTACTACCCCTCTACCACCCCTCTACCACCCCTCTACCCCTCTTCTACCCCTCTACCCCTCCTCTACCCCTCTACTACCCCTCTACCCCTCTACTACCCCTCTACTACCCCTCTACTACCCCTCTACTACCCCTCTACTACCCCTCTACCCCTCTACTACCCCTCTACCCCTCTACCCCTCTACTACTCTTCTACCCCTCTACCCCTCTACCACCCCTCTACCACCCCTCTACCACCCCTCTACTACCCCTCTACCCTCTTCTACCCCTCTTCTACCCCTCTACCCCTCTACCCCTCTTCTACCCCTCTACCCCTCTTCTATCCCTCTACCCCTCTTCTACCCATCTACCCCTCTTCTACCCTTCTACCCCTCTTCTACCCCTCTTCTACCCCTCTTCTACCCCTCTACTACCCCTCTACTACCCCTCTACTACCCCTCTTCTACCCCTCTACTACCCCTCTACTACCCCTCTACCCCTCTACTACCCCTCTACCCCTCTACTACCCTACCCCTCTACCCCTCTACTACCCCTCTACCCCTCTACCCCTCTACTACCCATCTACCCCTCTACTACCCCTCTACTACCCCTCTACTACCCCTCTACTACCCCTCTACTACCCCTCTCCTACCCCTCCACCCCTCTCCTACCCCTCCACCCCTCTCCTACCCCTCCACCCCTCCTCTACCACTCTACCCCTCTTCTACCCCTCTTCTACCCCCTTCTACCCCTCTTCTACCCCTCTACTACCCCTCTACTACCCCTCTACTACCCCTCTTCTACCCCTCTACTACCCCTCTACCCCTCTACCCCTCTTCTACCTCTCTACCCCTCTTCTACCTCTCTACCCCCCTTCTACCCCTCTTCTAACCCTCAACACCCCTTCTACCCTTCTACCCTTCTACCCTTCTACCCCTCTACCACCCCTCTACCACCCCTCTACTACCCCTCTACTACCCCTCTACTACCCCTCTACTACCCCTCTACCACCCCTCTACTACCCCTCTACCCCTCTACTACCCCTCTACCCCTCTACTACCCCCTACTCCTCTTCTAACCCTCTACCCCTCTTCTACCCCTCTACCCCCCTCTACCCCTCTACCCCTTTACCCCTCTTCTACCCCTTTACCCCTCTTCTACCCCTTTACCCCTCTTCTACCCCTTTACCCCTCTTCTACCCCTCTACCCCTCTTCCCCTCTACTACCCCCCTCTTCTACCCTTCTACCCCTCTTCCCCTCTTCTTCCCCTCTACTACCCCTCTACTACCCCCTCTTCTACCCTTCTACCCCTCTTCTACCCTTCTACCCCTCTTCTACCCCTCTTCTACCCCTCTACCCTTCTACCCCTCTTCTAGCCTTCTACCCCTCTTCTAGCCTTCTACCCCTCTTCTACCCCTCTACTACCCCTCTACTACCCCTCTACTACCCCTCTACTACCCCTCTTCTACCCCTCTTCTACCCCTCTTCTACCCCTCTACTACCCCTCTACTACCCCTCTACCACCCCTCTACCCCCTACCCCTCTTCTACCCCTCTTCTACCCCTCTTCTACCCCTCTACCCCTCTTCTACCCCTCTACCTCTCTTCTACCCCTCTACCTATCTTCTACCCCTTTACCCCTCTTCTACCCCTTTACCCCTCTTCTACCCCTCTTCCCCTCTTCTACCCCTCTTCCCCTCTACTACCCCTCTTCCCCTCTTCTACCCCTCTACTACCCCCCTCTTCTACCCCTCTACCCCTCTTCTACCCCTCTACCCTTCTACCCCTCTTCTAGCCTTCTACCCCTCTTCTAGCCTTCTACCGCTCTACTACCCCTCTACCCCTTCTACCCCTTCTACCCCTCTTCTACCCCTCTTCTACCCCTCTTCTACCCCTCTTCTACCCCTCTACTACCCCTCTACTACCCCTCTACTACCCCCCTACCCCTCTTCTACCCCTCTACCCCTCTTCTACCCCTCTACCCCTCTTCTACCCCTTTACCCCTCTTCTACCCCTTTACCCCTCTTCTACCCCTTTACCCCTCTTCTACCCCTCTTCTACCCCTCTACTACCCCTCTACTACCCCTCTACTACCCCTCTTCTACCCCTCTACTTCCCCCTTCCCTACTACCCCTCTACTACCCCTCTACTACCCCTCTACTACCCCTCTACTACCCCTCTACTACCTCTCTACTACCCCTCTACTACCCCTCTACTACCCCTCTACTACCCCTCTTCTACCAGTTTACCCCTCTTCTACCCCTCTACCCTTCTACCCCTCTACTACCCCTCTTCTACCCCTTTACCCCTCTACTACCCCTTTACCCCTCTTCTACCCCTCTACCCCCTACCACCCCTCTACTACCCCTCTACTACCCCTCTACTACCCCTCTACTACCCCTCTTCTACCCCTTTACCCCTCTTCTACCCCTTTACCCCTCTTCTACCCCTTTACCCCTCTACCACCCCTCTACTACCCCTCTACCCCTCTTCTACCCCTTTACCCCTCTTCTACCCCTTTACCCCTCTTCTACCCCTTTACCCCTCTTCTACCCCTCTACCCTTCTACCCCTCTTCTAGCCTTCTACCCCTCTTCTACCCCTCTACCCTTCTACCCCTCTACCCTTCTACCCCTCTACTACCCCTCTTCTACCCCTTTACCCCTCTACTACCCCTTTACCCCTCTACCCCTCTACTACCCCTCTACTACCCCTCTACTACCCCTCTACTACCCCTCTTCTACCCCTTTACCCCTCTTCTACCCCTTTACCCCTCTTCTACCCCTCTACCCTTCTACCCCTCTTCTAGCCTTCTACCCCTCTTCTACCCCTCTTCTACCCCTCTTCTACCCCTCTACTACCCCTCTACTACCCCTCTACTACCCCTCTTCTACCCCTCTACTACCCCTCTTCTACCCCTCTACCCCCTCTACCCCCCTCTACCCCCCTCTACCCCCCTCTACCCCCTCTACTACCCCTCTACTACCCCTCTACCCCCCTCTACCCCCCTCTACTACCCCTCTCCTACCCCTCTCCTACCCCTCTCCTACCCCTCTCCTACCCTTCTCCTACCCCTCTCCTACCCCTCTCCTACCCCTCTCCTACCCCTCTCCTACCCCTCTCCTACCCCTCTCCTACCCCTCTCCTACCCTTCTCCTACCCCTCTTCTACCACCCCTCTACCACCCCTCTACCACCCCTTCTACCACCCCTTCTACCACCCCTTCTACCACCCCTTCTACCACCCCTTCTACCACCCCTTCTACCCCTCTTCTACCCCTCTTCTATCCCTCTTCTATCCCTCTTCTAAGTGGCAGCCGGAGCCTGAATGAATATGATCTTGTATAGCGCTAACTTAGCCCAAGGGCGTCAAGGCACTGATAACGGGGCGAGACAACGGATGGTAGACCGAGTAGAAATGCTCAGGGGAGGCTCTGTTGGAAAAGCCAGGTCTTCACTGCTTTTCGGAATAGAGAGTGTGACACCTGACTAGAGAGCTCTTCCGGCAGCGAATTCCACAATTTGGCGGCAGCAGTGGAAAACGCTCTACCTCCCCATCTGGCCTTCTTGAATCTCGGAATTATAAGCAGTTTTTTTTCCGAGGATCGAAGCTGTCTGGTGGGGACATAGTGATGAAGGAGAGCTTTGATACCCTCGGGGCCAGCATCGTAGGAGGCGTTATGGGTTAAACATAATGTTTTGAACAGAATCCTTCGGTCCAAGGGAAGCCAGTGTAGTGATCTAATTGTTGTGGAGACAGAGTGGTATTTAGGCAGATCGGTCACCAACCTTGCAGCCGCGTTCTGCACCAACTGCAGACGTTTAATCAGTCCTTTGTTAATGCCCAAGTAAAGGGCATTGCAATAGTCCAATCTGGACGTTACCAAGGCGATGACCGCCTGCTTGCGTGATTCAAAGGAGAGGTAGGGAGTGATTTTTCTTAGGATTCTGATAATCCCAAAACAGGTGGTGACTGTTCTACTAACCTGTCGATTTAGTGACAGAGTTATCCACTATGACCCCTAGGTTTTTACCGTGGGAGACTGGGCAGGGACAAGCACCGAGTGAAGCTGGCCACCATTCTTTGGACCAGATATCTGAGTGGTTGCCAAAGATAAGGACCTCCATCTTTTCCCCATTTAATTTCAGGAAGTTTTCCGTCATCCAAGTGGAGACTGCCTGCATACAATTTCTGAAATTGAGAGCAGAGTCCCTGACATCATGGGTGATAGACACCATTATTTGGGTGTCGTCCGCGTAGGACAACACCTCGAAGCCAAAAGATCTCACCACCTCGGCCAAAGGGGCAACATAAATATTAAAAAGTGTAGGGCTCCGGGACGAGCCCTGGGGTACACCACAAGATACAGATTTAGCGGCTGAATAGAAAGGACCCAATTTGACAGTCTGTGCACGCTCACTGAGAAAGGAGGCCAGGAGATCCAGAGCCGAACCCCGATCCCAATCTCCATGAGGCGGGCAACCAACCTTTGAGGAGACAGGGTGTCAAAAGCCGCGGTTAGATCAAGTAAAACCAGTAGAGTGGTGTGTCCTGCATCAACCTGGGTCCGAATATTATTGAAGACAGCAGTAAGGGCTGTTTCCGTACTATGTTGGCTTCTGAACCCATATTGTGAGCCATCTAATAAGTGGTGATCCTGAAGGTAAGCACTCAGTTGCAGATTTAGGTGTTTTTCCAGGATCTTGGCTGGAACAGGCAAGAGGGAGATGGGCCTATAGTTCTTAGGTTCTGTAGGATCCAGTGAAGGCTTCTTCATGAGTGGTTTAACAACTGCCGTCTTCCATAGAGTCGGGTACTGTCCCTCTGAGATGGCTATATTCAGGACGGCGGTAAGATGGGGGATAAATGCCTCCCTGCCAGCTTTTAAAACCTTGAGGGGACAGGGATCTAAGGGTGATCCAGATTTGACTCCTTCTAGGAGTCGATCGGTCACATCTGGTGACAAGAGGGAAGGCGAGCAGTTTAGGGGTCTCTTCTGAGTAAGTTTTTTCCCCTGGAGACTGGATCGACCAACTAGAAAGGCTCAAACTCGTATTGAAAGCTTCCAGCTGGGAATAGATATCTGATATTTTGGTCTTGAAAAAATCAGATAGTGTGTTGCAAAATTCTTGGGAAAAATCAGTGGAGTCTGTGACCTGGGGAGATAAGAGGAAATTGATAGCCTTAAAAAGTTCCCTGGAGGAATTCATTCCGTCTGTTAAGTTCAGGTAGTAAAGCCTCTTTTCCTCTATAATAGCAGCCTTGTATTCTTTCAGACAGTTCTTGTGTAGAGTTCTGCCTGAAGGTACTAATTTAGACCGCCATTGCCTCTCCTGTTTACGGCAATTTTGTCGCATCTTTCTTAATCTGTCTGTGAACCAGGGTGCAGACAGCTTTTTTCTTGCTGAAAAGTGTTTCCTCAAAGGTGCCAGTTCATCAATAACTTTTGATAGTTCGTGTGCCAATTCAGCTGCGGCCAGATTGGCATCATGGGACCTTGACAGATGGATTTTACTAAGGAGCAGAGACAGCGATTTCTTACTGATCCTGCTAAGGTTTCTTTTTCTCCATATTCCCAGTTCCAGCTAAGTCATTTACTGGAGTTGAAATGCTAAGATCAAAAGGGACCGCAAAGTGATCCGACCAGGAAAGTGGTATGGGGGCTCTGACCACTACCCGATGGTCACTAGAAAATACACCATCCAGGGAATGGCCTGCTATGTGGGTGGGTCCCTTAACCAACTGAGAGAAACCACAGCTGCTCATGGTATCCAGAAATACCTGCGTGTCTTTACAATCAGACAACTCTAGGTGGAAGTTAAAATCACCCAAGATAGTAAAGTTGGATCTGTCTAAGTAGGGTTCTAGCAGGTTACTAAACTCATGACTAAAGGCTGCCCTGGGGCCCGGCTGCCGATAACACAGAACGCCAGTGCGGTGGACTAAGTGGCAGCCGGAGCCTGATAGCACTGCTTGTCCTTTAAGAAAAAAAAAAAGCATTGGCATAGCCAATAGGTCTCGCCTTTGGGACCTTATAAGTGTTTAGTTATGCAGCACAATATCCTTGGTACAACAACATCAACTGTTGCATGGCTAAGCACTTATAAGGTCCCAAAAGCGAGACCTATTGGCTATGCCAATGCTTGTTGTTTGAAGGAAGCTGTATGTCGCCACATTCCATGCATAGCCGACCCTCTTAAGCACGCCACCAAAATAACACCAGCCTGGCCTGCACAGGGTAAATATTGTCCAGGGCTTCCTATTTAAACAGATGAAACCAAAACCAGCCCCCAACCCCTTCTCCCTGCGGCGTAGAATAGTGGGCCTGGGGCTCGTTCATTGCATCTGTAGGTTGTATGCCATGGTTGTGTCTCAAATCCTGCCTGTACTAACTGTAGTGCGAAACACAAAGCCCGAGGCACCTATCTGCTTGGGATGCAGACTCACAGCCAGCATTCATTTAGCCAAGCATAGAGCAATACCCCATTGGCGCATGGGAGTAGTGTGGAAAGCCAGCTGTACTTACTTGGACTTAGACAATAAAGCCCATTTTTGATGGTCCTGTGATGTAACCGTGCTGCGGCAGCGTCCAGGGGCTTCCAGAACTTTCGGCGCACAAGTTAAAAATCCGTGCATTATTCCTAAAGACCAACATTGCATCAAACCCCAGGTTCAGCATAATGTGTCCACGAACATTATTCTCTCTTTTACCAGTGTGATGGTAATGCACTTCATTCCTTCATGTGGTAGCGGGTTCTAGTGTCCCCTTTAGAATGGACTAATCCAACTCTTTGTGATTGTGGGCCATGAAACAGCTGATTCTTAAGCTACAAGTAACATTGCATGATGAGTATGGAGTGGTTTTTACACTAAGCAAGTGGCATCCTACTTCTGACACAGGGGGAAGATTTCACTGACATAGACTATAAAATCTCTATTTAATGTGAAAACCCGTTGCTCTTCCTGCCTAGTTTCATTTGATAGAAAACCTGATGTATCCATCACAGGTTAGACTCCTGACGTCACAGATACTTTGCGCCTCAACATATCAAGTAGCTGGAACGGGGGTAAAAAGTGTTTTTGAAATAAATGCTGTAGCCTGTAGAATTTTTAGTTGCATAATGTCCATGAGACTTATCTTTTTAAATGTAGTTCTGCTTCGATGGTGTATCGCTTTAATTGACTATTCACCCTGTTGTAAGCAAGAGGTTGCCAGTGTTCAGTATTGGAAAGGTTGTGCATTACTTCTGCACAGAGCCATCATTTTGTTTTTTCTTGATTATCTTCAGCTCACTTGCTGGCTGTGGCCCATCAATGCTGCGCTCTCTGCCCTAATGCTTCTGTATAATGGTGCTGGACACTATACCCCTCTTCAGGCCTTCTTAAAGCCCTTTGTTTTCTCTTTAGTAGTATTCCCCTAAGTGCATGGCTTGAGGTGTTCTGCAAGGAAACAAGTTTCCTTCCGACCCTGGGGTATAGGACTGAACTGACTCTAGAGCTTAAACTAAGAGTATCTCCCTGGTCATCGCCCTCTTCTGAGGAAACTAGCCTTGTAGCCACTGTGACGCGTGATGCAGCTCTCGTGAAGCGTTGTTTACTGACCTAGTTGTGTCCCATCCTTGAAATGAAATGGTGTTAAAGGCTGTACCAAACTCTGACTGCCTCACCTGTCCAAGGAAGTACCTTTTCATGTTTAGCGAAACCTGAAATGCAAAATGTGCAAGAAAACACCATTCATCCATCTTCCACAACCACGAAAAATAACACAAGATTTTGATGGTTAATGTGGTGGGGTGTGAAGGGCTGAAATTCAACAAACATTGCAAAATTCCACCCAAATGAAACACATTTGCAAAAAAGGTGCAATTAGTTCTAGGACCAAATGTTTAAATATTTATTTATTTTGCTGACTAATTTTGTCTTTGCAAAAACAACAGTTGATGGACAGAATGCAGAACAATGTCATACATTCACCCCAGTACAGAGATCTGGGCCTAAATCCATCTTTTTTTGCTCACCATGCCATGTGTCTTTTGCTTTCTCGCCCTAAGTGCGCCAGGTATGCCCAGACGTGGGTCCTGGGCTCACTGTGCCACTGGAATCGAGCTATCCTGGCTGAAGAGGGGTGAAACACCGAAACCGGTCCTAGGATGCTTGTTTCCGGTCCAGGGAGGACCTGGCTTGGCAGTTCGGGCTGGACTGTTCCCATGAGGCACAGGGTCAAGACTGATTTGCATATGGCCAGGTCTAAACTGGGGTGGCATGGTGAGCAAAAGAATGATGGATTTAACCCAGATCTCTTGACTGGGGGTGAATGTTTTGATTTGTTCTGCATTCCGTCCATCAATTGTGTGTCTTTTAATTTTGTCTTTTGGCAGCTTGTTTCCAATACCGATGCTTATGGCCTTAACAGTTTACCTAGACTTGCAGGAAGGAAAAATAGGTTTTGTGACATGGCGTTGGGTCATATACCCCACTGGATTTAAAACGCCACATTCATGTCTTAGGCTGACTTTCGTACAAGGAAAATGGACAGGATCTCACCTACTGGCTTACATCTGCCATCCATCTCCTTGTTTCTAGTGGGCACGGTTCTCTCCTTAGGGGGTGTGGACATTACCTTCCATGCGCATCATGCAGAAGACCTACGTTTCTTTTTTTCAATGCTCAGGAGTAGTTTTCAGGTCCTGTTGTCCTACCATGAAGAACATTGTACAACAATAACTTTAGATGAAAACTTAAGTCTCTGAGTTGAGTGCATGCACTAGGTGCACAGTAGACTACGCGTCAACATATGGGCACCTTTTTACAGTCCAAATACATGTATCAGCAGATGCAGAGTGTATACTTTCCACAGATCAAGGTTATTATTATAGTATTAGGGCTAGGGTTCCCATTGGCTGACGGGGTCACCTGACTACTAGGGGTATCAAAGGCCAGGGTTAGGGCGTCTCAGCCCGGGCGTCGCGGCTAAGGGCAGAGAGGACAAGGGTGAGTGCCTGTTTGAGCCTGTTCGAGACGGGCCAGGGCCAGGAATGCTGCCCATCTTCCCATTAATTAATATGTCTATTACTTTTCTCCTGAAAAAGCATATCTAATGCACTACCCTATTTCACATCCGCTACCTCTATCAATATTTTTAATCTGCATATACTTACCTCCTTTATGCATCTATATACTCTCAATGTACTTATGGATCTATATATTTATCACTTTCTTCTAATTTAGCATTTCCAATGCACTACCCTATTTCTCAGCCTATACTTCCCTCAATATATCTTCTAGCCCAACTTTCTGACTCATCTCAAACTTCTTTCTACTACTTTTTCCAATTCACTACCCTATCTCACCCTATTCATCTATCACTATATCCTCTACACCCACTCTCTCATTTATCCCAAACGCCATACCACTACTATGTTCCCCAAAATAACCCCTTCTTGACTCTCTCCTACTCTACCCCTCCTTGCATCTTCTGACACCTCCTTTACTGTACCAATGCCCAAGACAAACCTTTCTAAACTCTTCCCTCTGACTCTTCCCCTCCAAAAACCCTTTTTACTCATCAAAAAGCCTCCTCCTACTGCTATGACCTACAAAAGAAATCCTTCACTCTTCTATCCCACAACTATCCTTTTCAATCAAAATAACAGACTAGCATGTTCACTTCACTAATTCCATATTCCACTATACTAATTCACCACTAATCCTTTATGGGTTCCAGAGTAGCGTGCTACTCGCCAACAAAGCGATTCAACACCCACCAGGGGTAACAGGCGCTATATGAATGCAAACCTTTCTTTCCCTTCTATCCCTCCACTATCCTTCTCACTCCAAATAACTGACTAATATCCACCACTCAAATTACTTTCATATTTCACCATACTAATTCACCACTAATCCTTTATGGGTTTCCGGAGTAGCGTGCTACTACGCCAAAAAAAGCAATTCAACACCCCATCAGGGGTTAGAAGCGCTATATATATGCAAACCTTTTTTCCCTCTTCTATCCCTCCGCTATCCTTCTGAATCCAAATAACTGACTAACATATCCACCACTTAAAATTTACTTGCATGTTTCACTATACTAATTCAACACTAATCCTCTATGGGTCCCGGAGTAGCGTGCTACTCGCCGAAAAAGCGCTTCGACGCCTCGTCAGGGGTAGTAAGCGCTATACAAATGCAATTACAATACAATACAATACATAGATTGTGATGGCCGGTAAGGACTGACAGGTTTCTTTTCTTCTTGCTATATTGTGTCATGCTTGTCCCTCACTCTGTTGATGCTCTCAGGCTATAGTATTCTTATGTCTCAGACCTTTTGCACTTCTCTACACAAATAAGCCCCCACTTCTTCTGCTTTTCTGTATCCTGACAAAAGACAGATTGTTTTAGACTGAGGAACACCTGAATTGGAATGTGCTTACTTAATCTACTGTAATTGTATGTCCAGTGGTTCTGTCTTATTCTTTTTGTTTTATTTATATACACGTTTACACCTGTCCATCTCCTTGTAGAGGATTCTTTGGGGTCAACCTGCATCATTGTCACTCTTACGAAGGAAAAGTGTTTTGAAACATTGATGTCTTTTGTGTTCTCTGTTTATGGTTTTGGTTCCGCCACTTGTGTAGTAGTAGGTACATTTGAGTTTCCATCGCGTTTTACAAATGAAGGTTCTTTCCCCCGCACCGCTTCGGTCACCCTCTTTCCATTCCACGCGGGTGCCTCTTTTCCCACGGAATTGGCTAGATGACATTCAAAAGCAATTATATATGCTCTCCAACTGAGCATCGAACTGTAGGTGCTGCTTCTCATGTGATTTGGGCCCTCTGAGGGAAGGACCATCCGTAGCAGATTTCATTATTGATTCTGCAGATCTACCAACCCACTTCCCCTCTACATAAATTTGCAATTTAGGAGCCAGAACACAAGCAGAATCCCTACAGTTCCCTTCACCAGCTGCCAGTTCCAGCTCCCATTCCCATCTAGTGCTTTGATTGCCCTGGAACATCTGTAGGCTGCAATTCGATGTGGACTTCAGAATTCCCCTGCAGCTCTGGATTCTGGATCATTAGACCCAAGAACTTCTTAAGTTTGACTAGTACACTCTTTGTGCCAATGCATGGTAGCCATTTGTAAAGGACCCTCACATTTCTGGTCCGGCAGTGAGTAAGTCTAGTTTGTTTCGTGTTAACTCGATGGAGGGCCAATGATTTGACCTATATAGAGAAGAAGGGGACGAAGGTGAAGATAAATATGGGTGAAGAAAGGTTGACGATAAAGAGGAAAAGCAGGTGAAAATAGTGAAAGAAAAGTGCGTTCGGAAAATACTTAGTTTATGAGATTGCCCAAAGGGCTGAAAATTTGGGTGCATCATTATTTGCTGTATTATCTGCAGAATGTGGTTTTTGAGTTTCTGCATAAAGGCCAAGAGAGAAGATTGGGAATGAAGATCTGGTGGGATTTTGTTGCTAGTCATTGTTGCAATGTGCGATTGTCTCTGTGCTAGGTGGTCCAGAATTTGAGAGCGTCAAATCCCTGGGCTGCACAGCTTCTTGCAGCTTTTGATCCTCTTCTATTGCTGAGTAAGGTAGATAGATGCACAGGCATTTGTAGGTGTAGGGATTTTTTTATATTATCCTGGCTTCTATGGGGAAGTAGCATAGTTCTTTTATGACTGGATAATTGAATTGAATTAACTATGGGCATCTTTGAAAAGATTTCCTCCTTCTGGACTCAACCACTTCCGGCTTCTCTCCATTGAGGGTTTCACCTTCAGTTTCAATTTATTAACTCTGGATCACCTCTGGACCTTTACCATCCCACCCACCCGGAAAAGTTGCATTTATAGTTGCACAAGTGTTCTGTAAAAGCCTTAATTGCGTCCTGGCCATAGCAGCTGTACCTGCGTCTTTTTAACGAGTAACCTTCATGCCTTATCGGGAAAAGCGACTGTTGTGAATCCTACAGAGCTGCACATGGTATTTGTTTGTTGCAGGAATCCATGAGGTTTTGGGGTGCAATGTATTCCAAAAGCAGCATCTACTTTTAGGGGGAGGCTTTATGATTAGGATTATGCAGATCGGCATCTAAATTTTTGCTACCGACTAACAAGCATTGGCAAAGCCAATAGGTCTCGCCTATGCAAGAGCTATTGACTTTGCCAATATGTTTTAGCAATGTTGTTCAGCATGGCTAAAAGTTAGTGAGGTAAAGCAGAGTGGCGTGGAGTGGAGTGTTGTAAAGTGGAGTAAAGTGGAGTGGGGTACAGTAGAGTTGAGTGGCTTGGAGAGGAGTAAAGTGGGGTGTTGTGAAGTAGCGTACAGAGTGGTGGAGTCAGAAGAGTGTTGTAGAATGGAAGGGCCATAGAGTTGAGTGGAGTACAGCGTCTGAGTTGAGTAGAGTGTCATACAGTGGAGTGGCATAGTGTCGTGAATTGGTGTACAACAGAGTGGAGTGGCATAGAGGGTTTTGAGTGGAGTAGAGTGTTGCAGAGTGGCATAGAGCGGATTGGAGTACAGTGGAGTAGTGTGTCATAGAATAGAGTGCAGTAAAGTGGCATGGAGTGGCATAGAGGGAGTTGCGTAGAGCATCGTAGAGTGGAGTAGTGTCGTAGACGTAGAGCAGAGTGTCAGTGGAGCAGAGTTTAAAGGAGTAGAGCATCATAGAGTGGAGTATCGTGGAGTGGAGTGTTGTAGAGTGGAGTGTAGTAGAGTGGCCTAGAGTGAAGTGGTGTAAAGTACAGTGGTGTAGAGTAGATTGGCGTAGAGTGCAGTGGCATAGAGTGCATTGGTTTTGAGTAAAGTAGTGTAGAGTGCAGTGACATAGAGTACAGTGGCCTAGAATAGAGAGGTGCAGAGTAGATTGCAGTGATATAGAGTTCAATGGCACAGAGTGGAGTGGCGCAGAGAGGAGTAGAGTGGCATAGAGTGGTGTGGTGCAGGGTAGAGTAGAGTGGAGTAGTGCAGGGTAGAGTGCAGAGGCATAGAGTGGTGTAGAGTGAAGTGGCATAGAGTGGAGTGGTGCCAGGTAGAGTGTAGTGGCGTGGAGTAGAGTGGCGTAGAGTGCAGTGGCATATAGTGCTGTGGTATGGAGTAGATTATTGTGGAGCGGTGCATGGTAGAGTATAGTGGCTCAGGGTAGAATGCAGTGGCATAAAGTAGTGGCGTAGAGTAGCACAACATTGATTGCAGTGGCATAGAGTGCAGTGGCTTAGAGTAGATTGTTTCATAGTAGAGTGAAGTGGCGTTGAGTGGAGCGTTGCTGGGCGGGGAGTGGAGCGTTGCTGGGCGGGGAGTGGAGCGTTGCTGGGCGGGGAGTGGAGCGTTGCTGGGCGGGAGTGGAACATTGCAGAGTAGAGTGGCCTAAACTGCCGTGGTGAAGAGTGCAGTGGTGCTTAGTAGAGTGGGGTAGAGTGCACTGGCGTAGAGTGGTGCAGAGTAGAGTGGCCTAGAATATAGCGCCATAGAGTTCAGTGGCAGAGTGCAGTGCTGCAGAGTAGTGTGTCGTAGAGTGCTGTGGTGTAGAGTAAAGTGAAAGAGTGCAATGTGTGGCATAGAGTAGAGTGGCGTACAGTGGTGCCCAGTAGATTGGCATAGAGTGCAGTGGCGTAGAGTGTATTGGTTTTGAGTAAAGTGGTGTAGAGAGCATTGGTGTACAGTGCAGCTGTGTAGAATAGAGTGGCATAGTGTAGAGTGGCGCAGAGTGTAAGAGTAGCGTAAACTGCAGTGGCATAGAGTAGATTGTTTCATAGTAGAGAGAAGTGGCGTACAGTGTATGGTATATAGTAGAGTGTAGTAGAGTGCAGTGATGCAGAATAAATTAGAGTGTATTGGTGTGAAGTACAGTGGCATAGAGTGGAGTGATGCAGAGTAGAGTGGCGTAGAGTTCAGTGGCGGAGAGAGCAGTGTTGCAGAGCAGAGTGCCGTAGAGTGCAGTGGCATAGAGTGGAGTGATACAGAGTAGAGTGGTGTAGAGTGCATTGATGTAGAGTTGTGTAGTGGTGTAGAGTGTAGTGGCGTAGAGTGTAGTGGCATAGAGTGCAGTAGAATGGCATAGAGTTGAGTGGTGCAGTGTAGAGTGCAGTGACGTAGAGTGCAGTCATGAAGAGTAAATTGCAGTGGCATAGTTTGCTGTGGCATAAAGTGCACTGGCATAGAGTGTAGTGGCGTAGAGTGCATTGGTGTATAGTGGTGCAGAGAGCAATGACGTAGAGTACAGTGGTGCAGAGTAGAATAGAGTGGTGTAGAGTGCAGCGACATGGAGTGCAAATGCTGTAGAGTGATGTAGCATACAGTGGCATAGAGTAGAAATTTGAGGAGTATAGTGGCATAAAATGCAATGGTGTAAAGTAATTGGCGTAGGTGCAGTGGCATAGGGTGCATTCGTTTTGGAGTAAAGTGGTAGAGGGAATTGGCATAGAGTGCAGTGGTTTAGAGTAGCGTAGAGTGGCGCAACATAGAGTGCAGTGGCATACAGTGGAGTGGAGTAGTGGTCGGGGCCGGACTGGCCATAGCGGGTACCGGGCGTTTCCCCGGTAGGCCGCTAGGGTGGGGGCCGGTTTTGGGCCCCTGGGGGGCTGTTTTTGTTACCGGGGGTCGGCAATATCGGCCCCCTGTAACAAAATCGGCCGAAACCGGCCCTCGCAAACTGCTCGGCTGCACTCCCCCTCACCCCAGGGGGGGCCGGCTGAGCAGTTTGCCAGGGCCGGTTTCTGTTCCCAGTCCAGCCCTGGTAGTGGTGTAGAGTGCAGTGGCATAGAGTGCAGTGGCGCAGAGTAGATTGTTTCAGAGTAGACTGAAGTGACGTGGAGTGCAGTGGCAAAGAGTGGAGTGATGCATAGAAGAGAGGGGTAGAGTGCACTGGCATAGAGCAGTAAACTTCTCTTTTTATCCAAACATTGTGATTCTGATATTCAGATGCATGTAAAGTGCTCATCCAGGCATTTTCTACAACACAAAAATGACACATCAGGACCGGCAGAAGCCAAATCTCACATTAATGCACACTTAGTCATTGATTAGATTGACAACTCATTCCGGTCCGGATGTGTCATTTTTTTATACCACATTTACCCCTGAGGAAGGGCTAAAGGCCTGAAATGCATTGGGTTTACAATATCATGTTATTTGACGAACTGTGAATTTCGACATGCTGTAGAAAATGCCTGGATGGGCACTTTGCATGCATCGGAATATCGAAATCACAATGTTTGGATAAAAATTGGAGAAGAATAAAGACCAACTAATGAATAAAGTTTGTTGTATACATTGGTTTACATTAATGATTATTTCATCTTGGTTCTGATGGTTGTCGCATCCTGTGACTGGTGCATGTATATGCATCAGCTTTGTAATAGAGTATAGTGGCACAGAGTGCTGTGGTGCAGAGTAGATTGGCGTAGAGTGCATTGGTTTTGAGTAAAGTGGTGTAGAGTGCATTGGCATAGAGTGCAGTGGTGCGGAATGCATTGGCTCAGTAGATTGTTTCAGAGTAGAGTGCAGTGATGCAGAGTAGGTTAGAGTGGCGGAGAGGGGATTTGCATAGAATGCACTGGCGTACAGTGGAGGGGTGTAGCGTAGAGAGCATTGGTGTAGAGTGTAGTGGCATAGAGTGCAGTGTTGCAAAGTAGGGTGGTATAGAGTGCAGTGGTGAATAGTAGTGAAGTGTGGGGTAGAGTGCATTGGCGTAGAGTAGAGTGAAGTGGTGTAGGGTAGAAAGATGTGGAGTGGTGCAGAATAGAGTGCAGTGGCGTGGCGTGGTGTAGAGCTGAGTAGGATAGTGTGGAGTATGCATGGTAAGATGGGGAGAGGAGTTGGCCTAACGGCTAGGGCGGTCGTCCTTGAATCTGGGGATCTGGGTTCGAGTCTCGGCAAGGACGCTGAACATCCTGTGATTCTGGGCAAATCACTTAATCTCCCCGTGCCTAACAAAAATGAATGTGCCCTCATGTAACGCAACAGGTGCTATGTAAAGTGCTCTGATACCCGATACCTTCGGGTCAAGTTCGTGCTATATAAAACTCTGTAAAATAAAAATAAATAAATAAAAAAGATAGTGTACTTCCATGACAGATAACACATCTTCAATTGAAACGACCATTACAATGATAATGTGTGGAAATGTAATCACCCAATGTATTGATTAGATCAACAACACAGTTCATTTATAGACATTTAAATTTTGTTGTGTGCTAGGAAAAAAATAACATCGTACAGCCTTCTCAAGCCGACCTCCAGTAGCCAGCATGATTGTCACACAAATCATCTCACTTTGAAGTCCGAGAAAGAAAAAAAAACACCAAGCTCCCAGGAAAACACAGCCTGACATTTGACCTCCATCTGTGAATGCAGAGCAAATGTAACAAGATAAGAACAAGATTTTAAAGGCCTGTTTACAGAAAGCAAGTTCGTGGAAGAATACAGTAGACAAGGTTTGGGCAACGGGAGGGCCGAACGAGAGCTGGACAGCCTAAAGCAAATAAAGCCAGCAACTAGAAAGCCAGAAAATGTGAGTTGCAAACCACAGAGCTAATGGCAAGCAGCAGGTGGAATGCATACCTAGGTCAACTTTCTGAATGTCACCAAGATGTGTTTAGCAAGGCTGCAACTCAAAGGTTGTAGTGCTCTTCTGGCTGTATCTGGGTATGGTTGGTATTTGCTGTGCCACTTTGCTTCTCCTGGACATCTGTCAGAACTTGCAGCAGAGCTGGAAACCTGTGGCACAAAGGTGGGTTAGCAGTTGGTTTCAGCATCTTCCTGGGAGCTGTTTGTATTATCCTGAAGTGCGTCCAACCTCTTAACAGTGTAAGGAGAAGCTGAAACACATATATAGACAACGTGGAAAAACAAAGAAAAACGTGTCATAGTTTGCATACAACTTCTAGTTCAAAAGTATACATTCTGAAAGCTACAAATGAATTGCTGTGGTGCATCGAGAGTCAGGCAATGTCATGTGTCCTAAGAGGGATTTTTCTTTCATGCCTTAATAAAGGCACAGTAATAGGGTGACCAGAATTGTAAAGCCAAAAACCGGGACATTTCATGAAAATAGAAGGACTACAGTTTAACTTCAAGCGAGCGCACAGAATGACAGCGCTCCTCAGCACGGAATTACAGAACAGGTAGTTAGACCATACATAAAATGCAACTTTTAAACCCAGAAGCTTCCCTGTTAATTAACTTGCTTTCAAGAAACAACTGCTCACTATCCCTGCTTTGTACAACATAAAAAACACCTCCCGCCGTTTTCAGCTGACCCTCTCTAAAAACCGGGACAGGAGCTAAATTTCCTGAAATCTGCCCGGACAGCTGGTGAAAAACCCGGACCGTCCGGGCAAATCCGGGATGCCTGGTCACCCTACACAGTAATGACACACTCTTTCACTTCCGTTTTCTCACACATTTGAACCCATGTAAAATCTGTGTCGACTTTGGCCCATTCACATGGTTTCTAGGACATAAAGCCTCGGGCTCCTGTCTCACTGCCAAGTGACACAATAGGGTTGCAGTGTGGGAGCGGTACTTCAGGGTACAGAGATTATGGATACAGTGGCAGCTGCCACCAAGTAGTAGTTACTTACCTTCGTGCTGGCCACCGCCTCGCCTCCGTCCTCTTCTGTTCCTGCTTGAGCAGGAAGCACACACAGGCTCCCCTAAGCAGTGCTTTAAATGGAAAAAGAGAAGTGCCGGTACTCACCAAATTGATTGGGGTGGGCCTGGGAGGGGCGTGTCTGGGGGCGTGGCTTCGAGGCAGCCTTGTACACTATCAGCATTTTCTTCTTCAATGTAAAGTGCCCCAGTGCCCTTGGCCAAGTTCTGCTCATAGCTGCAGGGTGTAATTGGCGTTTGTTGTAATTATATATAGCGTGAACTTAGCCCGAGGGCATTAACATGAGAAGCAGAAGTTTTACGCGAAAGCAGACTTTTTAGGTCTCGCCTACGCAGCGCGCAAGCGCTGCATAGGAGAGACCTCTTGGAATCGATTTGCTTTTTAGGCCAAAAATGTGCACGCATTGCATTGCTTTCAATGCAACGCGTGCACGTTTGGCGATTCCCTTGCGGGAGCGAGCTTTGGCGACATCTGTTTGTCATTAACTTTCAAACAGATGGAAACGCTTTCACTTTTGCCGCCACTTGTTCTATTCTTATTTCCGTTCAGGGTAACTCAGCTCAGACATGGAAGACGCATTCACAACGGTCAAGCCAATGCTTGTGACAACATTTTTCAGGATTTTCACACAATTACCACGATGATTATGTATAACGATCCACTATCAATTAACTGATCTATTACTTGTGTTAGGAAACGCCAGCTACTTGCCCAGCGGTACTCTCGTTGCACTTGAAAATACTGCATGTGAGCTGGCTGTCATTGGCTTGGTGGACACTTATCAGCAGACTTGGCAATCAGATTGAAACTAGGCGTTGAAGTACTTGCGCATTGAACTGAAATCAGCACAGAAAGTTCCTTGTGTACAAGTCATGATTATGAAATCTTAAGGGAGCTTGATGAATATTATGAACACTTGTGGACTGCCACCCATGCTTTGTTCGCACCAACCATTTGTTCCTGGGCTTGTCACGAACCACGCTTCTGCCTTCCTATTTGCATACTAACCAGCTGACTCTCAGAGGTTCCTTCCTTGTAAGAATACTGCACATGAGCGGTGTCACACAGAGCCTATTGGATCTAAGGGCGTAACACTGAGCAAGGTGCAGCTCCCAAGGTGCCGAAGCACTGATACTCTCTTTTAATTTATCATGTGCACTGAGAGAGTGCATGTGCCTGCAGCGCCTCTTCCTCACCCCTGCTTTCTGTCCTTGTTTTAACCCACCCCCACCTTCCGTTGTTTCCAAAACCCTCATCCTCCTCCCACTTTCCATTCTTTGTAACCCACCCTCCATTTCACCCACCACCCCCTTTTCCACTGTCCTTTGTTTCCCGCTGGCCTCCCTCCTGTAGCTTGATTATCACCCCATCCATTCCTAGGTGTGTATTTGTGCGTTTTTGAGAACACCATAGGAGGCACTTCTTTCCTACAAACTGTTTCAGAATGAGAACATACAGTGTAGATTCAGGTGCAACACGGCTGTCACTCGATTGCTTGCCGTCAAAGCACACTTTTTTCTGGCTTTGACTGATTTTTAACTGAGTTGGAAAAGATTTTGTAAGGTACAAGCTGTTTACAAGTTTATTTTTTCAAAAACATAAGAACTGATTTCAAGAAATTCATAAATAACTGCACTGTGTTCCACTTCCGGATACATAATTATGAGATGCCGCTCATGCTTTGTTTGCGCCAGCAATGTGTCCCTGGGCTTGTCACGCGCCAGGCTTCTGCCTTCTTGCCGGACTCTCAGAAATTCCTTGAGAGAATACTGCGCCTCCGCCTGTGCCACACACAGCCTGTCAGATTTAAGGGTGTAGTTCTGAGCAAGGTACAGCTCCCAAGGTGCCCCAGCACTGGGTTGTTAGATGAAGGTTATGCAGGTAAACTCCACCTCTTATCTGAGCGGCTTTTCAAAATTTGGTTCTCCCGGTAATCACACTCCTCTGAGCACACATTATGGACACTACAATTAGGGACACAGGCCACTTCACTTGAATTGAATATAAGCATCTGTCCAGCATTTATTTATGAGTCCTTCCTGGATCGCCAAACAGATCTTCTTTCATGTACTCACCACTCTTGACTCTCTAACTATTATAGGTGGGCGAGCCAACAAATGAACTGGACACGAACCAGAGACAAGCCAAGGGTCAGGCTCGAATCTTACAGCCTGTGCTTGATACGAGCATTGAAAATGATTGCTGCGTATATGATAAAGTCTCTCCAAAAATTAAAAATGTTAAATTTAAAAAAAACAAAAACACTGACAAAGTCAATAGATCCTGCTTAGGCGAACCTTTTGGCTTTGCCAATGATTCTTTAATTAGTTCCTAAGATGTATAAAAATGATATAAAAAATTTGTATCTCACTTTCAAATGAGTGTATGCTACATTGTACTGCTTATGTCTGTGTTCTTAGTCACAACTTGTTCCTTCTAAAACACTAGTGAAGCTTTATCTTAAAACATCTAACTTCCGATGTGCTCACATGTGGGTAGAGACACTTCACTAAAACGCACAGGTGGGATGCAATGTTGCACTGGTTCTGGGCAGTTTTGCAGTCACATTGGCACTGACCTGAAGAGGAATGCAAACATCTTTCATTTGGCTGATGGCACTCTTGGCCCACTTTAAGGCATCCGAAAGATCAAATTAACCAAACATTCTTACTTGCAGCTTGAAAGGTTTTGTTTGTTTGTTCAGCTGCAATACTTCAGCTAGAGTTCAGCCGCCAAAGTAAAATGTGTGTCAAAACTAAACGTGTCCATTCCATCACATTTAAAATGGTGTGTTTCAGAGCACTTTTACAATTTCAATACTTATTTAAATGGCAGACTACATTTTGGGTAAAACACACAGTTCCCCCAAATCATGCAAACTGACACCTCTAAGTAAAGGCAAGGACATCTCTTTAGTAATATCTTGTAAGGTCCCAAAGGCGAGACCTATTGGCTATGCCAATGCTTGTTTTTTTATGGCACAAGGAGATTTAAGTGATTTGTCCTGGATCACAGGATGTTGAGCCCACGCTGGGATTTCACCTGTACCATAAAAACAAAAAGTATGCGTTCATGTAGAACTTGTGCTTCTCATGTAAAGCACTTTAATGCCTTCCTGCTAAGTTTGCGCTATATATAACTGCAAAAATGGACCAATGTGCCCTGCACACACAAGCCGAACTTGGCCGAAGGGCGTTAGGCGCTCTGACAGACAATGGCGAGTGTATTCCAGCACTGCAACCTTTCCCTATAACTGACAGCGCGACAGTTCCAAGGTCGAGAGCTCTAGCTGTCAAACCACACGTGTCTTCCTGTCCTGTCCCGCTGTCAGGGTGTGAGCAGGGCCGGCCTGTAGCGTGGGCGAGCTGGGCCCAGGCCCAGGGTGCCAGTATTCCGAGGGGCGCACGGAGCTGTGCGCATTAAGGCAATACCAGCAGCAGAACCCCTGTCATCTTGCAACCGCCTTGTTCATGTCCCTGCCTCTGTCTGACTTGCCAGATTAGAGTTGTTTTAATCCTTCATGATCAGACATTTGAGCAATGTTTTAACACCTCATTGCCCCTTTCTTCACGCTCCTTTCACCGTCTCACCCCTGCTGACACACACAACAAGAGACCCATCACCGTGAGGCAGCTAAGCTATCGATGATTTAGGTGAGCTGGGGAGGTCCCGAGGCGTTTGGGTTCAGGGGGCAGTCACTGCTCATCCAGGGACTGACCAGTCAACTCAAAAAGGACCCCCTGCTGCCTCATTTCAGTCTCTAGCATCAGCAAGGGCGCCAAATTTCTCTCCGCCCAAGGCGCTATCAACAAATGCCGGCTCTGAGTGTAGGGCTGCAGCCGCAACCTAGCGTCGGAATACACTCGCCATTAACTGTCACGCCCCCATAACCCAGAGACTGACCACAGCATGCCACTAGGAGTACCGGTACTCTCTTAACACAAGGAGAAGTACGGGTACCCAATGGGAGAACACGGAGAAGTGCCGGTACTCAGTACCGGTGAGTACCGGCCCATTTAAAGCACTGCCCCTAAGACCATCACGATGCTCCAGTCACCATGACAGCAGCGTCGTAATTGGTCTGAGCGCCGTGGTTCGGTGCTCAGACAGGGAGTGGGAGCCTGTGCATGTTCTCTACCCAGGCTGTACAATACAGCCGGTGGAGAACATGCAAAGTGCGCATGACTGTTTGGTCGGCCAAACCGTCATGCACACTTAAGTGCCACAACCACTACTACCCTGGTGGCTGTGACAACAGCCAAGCCCCGCCCCGCAAACCTGCCTGACAACGGAAAAATAAAATGATAATAACATAGTTTTATTATCATTTAATTTTTCCTTTTTCCACTGCTTGAAGAGCAGTGGCGCGGCGCTCCTCTGTCTCAGCGAAGGAGCCACCGCTGTGTATATGTATGTAATATATATCTGAGTTTGTATGTGATGTGTGTGTGTGTGTGTGTGTGTGTATATATGTGTGTATGTGTGTGTGTGTATATATGTGTGTATGTGTGTGTGTGTATGTATGTGTGTGTATATATATATATATATATATATATATATATATATATATATATATATATAGAGTGACACTACTGTACTCTCTCTTCTTTGATTAAAGTACTTAAGAAACAACAGATCTCGACTTTCCTTTATGTTAAGCTCAGAATTGCCACCTCGCTCCATGTCTTTAGGTCTAGGTTACCAGTCCGGAGCTTTCATTTGACAACCTTGTGTGTTCCAAGTGGTAATCATGGCTTGGGTTGAATTAATTGGGCCCAACCACCTGACGACTATGTTTTGGAACAGAAAAGACCAGGACTGAACAATGATGTGCTGATGACGTGGACCGCGGTGGCAGCCCTAGTTCACGTATGGCCTGCCAAACATATAATTGAGGTAATTTACCACATTGTGAATCAGTCGTCGGTATCCTGATTTTCACCTTTAACCTGCCCGAAATTGATATCATTTTTTATTGTATCTCAAAATGTAAAAAAAAAAATCCTTAATTTAGCTGTAGTGTCCCCCCAGAACACGGATATTGCAAGTCACTGGAAAATCAATTTAAAACGACTGCAATGTACACTCTGTGATTGTGCAGAATATTATCTGTTCTATTGTGTCTAGCATACCTGGTTATGCAAATCCGACTTGATTGGCTATCGTAAAAAGCGATAAAATCATTAGAATATAAAACTCAGGAATTTACAACTGGAACAGGAACATTTGATGTTTTTAAAAGGGCCACCCCACCCAGAAATAATTCCACTCGCTGGCGTCCTGCTACAAATTCACGTTTCTAATCTGCCTTCTCAAAGGATATGCACGAGACCCTAACACAAGAATAGTCGTTCATCAGATGAACTCTTGCGCTTAAAGGGCTAAAAGTTCACCTTCTGGCCCCGCTCTAAAACAGCCATGTATGTGTATAGAATTTATATAGTAAACACCTAGACGAAAGGCAGCAGAGCCCTGCACCGGATCGAGGGAAGATGCAGAGTAAATGTGCAGCTTGTTTCTAAGAGTAAACGTGGAGAGTTACTCCGTCATGATGTAGTGTTCTTGAAAGAGGTGCGTCTTAAACTCTTTTCTGAAATGGAGCAGTTTTAAGGCGGTCCTGATGGCTAGGGGGATGTTTACTGGTGTATAGATGGCCTTCACTTTGAAACATAGTCTTACTTCTCTGTTTTATGCAAATGATAGTTAATTTATTTTCAGTGTGAAGGTAACCCAGCATCCTTAAACTGAGTAACATTTTCTTAATATAGGAATCCGGTTCGGATGAGCTTGTGTTAATCTTGGCCAGGATAGCGACCTAGTGCTTGTTAACCTAGGACTTTCCTTAGCTCTCTAGCTCTTTTGTATTTATGTCCCCCATCAGCGACAAGTGGAATCAGAAAGTCAGTGGTTCCCTTTGATGCCAGCATGTCTTGTCCTTCCGACACATCTGTTACTGGTTACGACTAATACAAAACTTCCTATCTTTGCTGACCTATTCCAGTCGTTTTGGTCTGTGCAGCTCTCAAGAATCCACTATAGGTGGAATGGAGGCAGACTTGGAAATGCTACACATGTCTATGAATTAAAAAGTACCACAGCAGGAGCTTATTGAAGCTGCTATCTCTTTTATTGCCAGTGGGTGGGCATGTCATATATGCCACCCACAAAGATGGTGCACTTGAGAGTGGGGCAGTGGTCGAAGTTTGCGGGATCGGCAGGGCACGGCGTGCCCCAACTTCTTTAATTCCATAGTTTCCGTCCCCATACTTTTTTATTTTGAACATGCGTCCCAGGACGGCAGAAATAGCCAAGACCTATAGATAAGGCTCGGCATTCCTGGCCGTTCGGGGACAGAGACGGAAAAGGACTCGGTCTTTTCCTTCTTCCCCAGAGAATACAACGACAGTGTCCACTTCTGCTCTGCTGCTTCAGCTGCCCCCCCCCCCCTCTTTCTTTCTTTATTCCTCTTCTTCCTCTTCTTCCCTTTTCTTTCTGTCTAGCAGCTCCTTCTCACTTGCTGAAAACCATGACTTCAGAAAAAGAAAAACACTTTTGCTGGAAATCTCGTATTTTTCTGACATTTTTCTATTACAAAGTGCAGCCTCGGGAATAAAAGGTAAATAAATAACTAAATAAAGCAAGCCAGAGTTGTAGCAAAGTGGCCAGATTGATTTTATTCACACCCAAAAACATTAGCGCCACTTTACAGAGTTTGCCAGTGAAGCGCTACTTTTGTTTTGTTGTCTTTCTTTGAACAGCATTGTTTTACCCGGGCAGGGAACTAGTGCACCAATCCTGGAGGTACTGCAATGCGTGGATTGGAAGACAAAATAAGTACTGTGGCTCTGTGTTCAGGGATGTGTTTTTTTTTTTTTACTATACTGCTTACGTTTTGTAAGGATATAAGCAATGGACATTGAAATGGGTCCATTCCGGGCCCTGTAGTCATGTCCTTTAACTTTTCAGGGAAAAGCACTCCCTGATTTGGTACTTGGCCCTCCAGAATATAGCCCCCAAGATCTTAATCAAGCTGTGGGGCATTGTCAATCTTAGCATGCCCACCTTAAACATCCGGCCATGGCCAATTCAAAGCAAGGTCACCACTATACATAGAGTGCCTCGACATAACCTCAGCATGGCGGGATAGGGAAACCACTAACAACCAACCCACCGTTGGCTAGAATATGCAGCGCGTCTACACAGGGGAGTATGCTAATAAGCCTGTGATGACCAAACAACTCATCTAAATGGAGTGGAGAGGTGATACCTTTTGCTCTTGCTTCCCCTCTAGCAGCCTCGTGCTGGCACTTTAAAGATAAAGTGCCCTTTTTGGATTTTACAAGAGCCTTGAAAATATCCATAAACTGTACCAGCCTAATATTGAGCGTCATGTTCCTAGGGTTTAGTGACTCTATCCCTGCTAATCTGCAAGTCCTGGTTCCTAAACTCCTGAATTCTTTGCACAGTAGAGCCCTCCGCTGCAGCCCTAAGTAGGGGCAGGTGCAGAGGATGTGCAGAAGCATCTCCTTTGCCTGGTGACATAGACGATACGCCGTATCCCCCATTGCCCATCATCTTGCCACTTGTGTTTAAAGACTAGGGTAGGTAGCACAACCAGTCTCATGGCCAATAACTTTTTTGTTTTTGAGAGAGTAGGCGGCTTCAAGGATGGGCCGGTCCTTTAAATCTTGATAAGTATTTAGACCAGCCACCCATGCTCTCGTTTGGATACTGCTCCTTGATCTTCTTCCGGCTCTGTAGTCTGCTGGTTTTACTCACTATTCTTTTGAACACTTGTTCGCTGGTATCCAACCGCCAGAGCTCACTCAGGCCAAGTTTCTCGATGCTTTCCTCCAGGTATCTTTTAAAGCTGCCCTTGCCTCTTTGAAGATGGGTTTCAGACAAGACATAATAAGCAAGTGTCTCTTGGCTGCATTTTCAGTTTGGGGCAGCATTTTATAAAAGCCCCAGGCCTGGCAAGTGTTTCCTTTACCAGCGAGAACTCGAGCCTCACTTGCTCTGGCGTTGCCGATCTTGGTAGTTGGAAGACTTGTTTAAATGTCTGCGTTGTGATTTTGTCCAGCTGGCTAGCGCTTGATTCCAGCATTATTTCCCCTCCATTCACTAGGGTTGGTAATAACTTTGCCTTATTTACTGTGGCCAGGGGTTTCAGATTATGGCCACGAAGGGATTTCCTAAGGGTTGAAAAATAAAAATTTCAGGACAATGCTTTCCTTTTGATGGCTTCTTTTTGTGGGGTGAATGAGGTACTCATATTATCTTGACCCCAAGGTAAACCTAGCTGTAAGTCTCATCTATTGTTATTCCGTTGAGAAGCCATCTGCTCTTCTTGGAAATGCTCTGATTTAGCAAAATAACCTTGCTTTTCTTCAAGTTGATTTCTAGCTGCGTATACCGCTAAGCAGTTTATCAGCCTTTGTAATCCTACTCTGGTGTTACGAAGTAGCAACAGATCGTCTGCATATAGAATATTTGAGAGCAGGAGGCCACCAAGGCTGGGGGCATGGGAGATCAGGTCATCCAGGATATACAAATTGAATAAAAGAGGTGCAAGAACACACCCTTGTTTCAGACCAAATCGATGTCTTCACCTCGTTCGATGGGTAGGTACTGTCTCCCACCTTCATCTTAGCCCATGTGTTTGTGTAAAGCAGTATGATAGCCCTCAGAAGGTTGGGCGGGATCCCCAGCACTGAAGTTTTTCCCACAGTTTGTTCCATGGGACACGATCAAACGCTGCTATGAAATACAGAAAACGCAAACAGTGGTGTATGGGTGTCATTTGCTCTTCTCATGATGACGCCTACCACCATCAAGTTTGAAAGTGTCCCCTTTGCTTTTTAAAAACCCCATCTGGTTCAGGGGCAATCTGTCTGTTTCAAATGACCATGTCGATAGATCTTGGAGTAGTATTGAGGAGAAGTATTTGACATCTACGTCCAGCAATGCAATCAGACGATAGTTGTTCGGCAACAAGGCCGGTCCTCCTTTAAAGATTGGATGAATGATGGAACCCCTTCAGCTGCCTGGAATAACCCCCTCAGCTCACACAGTGTTAAACAACACAGCCAGAAAACTTGCCCATGCAGAAGTGTTCCGTTTGAGAAGAGCTTGGGGGGGTATACCATTTGGTCTGGGAGCACAATCAGGTCGTGAATTCTCAATGATTTTAATTATATCGGAGGGCAAGTAGTGCAGTGGTGCCCCAAAGACTCTTCCTTCCTGTGAACCTTCCGTGGGTGAATCTGAGGGGGCAGTGAAAGCATTTCAGATTTTAAAGTAAATCCTACTGAACAATCTACGAATGGCCACTAATATTATGAGGCCTATCCCAGGTCGTCAGCACCTATCTTTGCAGAGTCCTTTATTCGCCAGGCTACTTATACACAATTACTGGTCTGCACGACGGTAGTCTAAACGTGAAGTCCGCACACATGTGTACACACTTGTTCATGTGTAACTAGCCCAGTGTCCCTTAATGTAGCTGCACTGCAGCAGCCTTATGTTATAAGGCAGACACTAATGTTAAACACACTCAGCCCAATTGCTGTGAAGTTACCGTGAGCGAGACTCGGGTAGTGAGACTCGCCCACCGTAATGGTCCAAAAACCAAATAACAGCGAAAAATCATGGTGGACGAAATGGGGGAGCAACTCATTTGCAACAGGCATGAGCCCCAGTGTCCCTTTCTCAAGGGATTTGAAGCTTACATTTGACATCAGTGGATAACATAAGACGGCGGGCTCCTGAACTACGGTGACTCATGCTGTCTAGACCGCTTATCATGGCCGTATCTTACACCACAACCTCTTGATCACTGGACTTCTGCTCCTTACCCTAGGAGACCTCTGTTGCAGGCCCACTTGAATTGACATTGTCTACGCCCTATATATAATAATTTTCTCATATCAAACCAAGTTTTGACTTTTATAAAAACACGGACAGAAATCATATTACATAAACAATCAGCCACGTCTGGCTCTGTCGTTGCTTGGTTCTCAGTCTACCCATTGTCCCCAGCCCTGATAAAGTCAGAGAGGATGAAACCTGTTTTGGCTGCTCTGACTCCTCTATGTAATCAGATGTTCATCTTTAAAAACTGCACAATCTGGAATACCTTTGAAAGAAAAATAAATCCAGATTAATTTGTATAACGTCAAGCCTATGATAAATCTTATGGTTACTTTGAAACTGATTTGAAGTGTGCTCTAACCTTTCTGTTTCAGTTTGTAGTTGGGGGGGGGGGGGGGGGGGGTCATCGGTCTATGTACTGGCAAGATTACACCCTTTGTCGGGTTGGGTAATCGAGAATGATTGTTAATTGTTGGCTATGGTAGTATAAGATGGAGTTGATCCACAGAATGACAGAGCAAATGACTCTGCTCCACATTTCCAGTCAAGTAATATCTTATGGTTGATATGCAGTAAAAGGTCAGCACTTCAGCTTGGTTAGCTTTCAGCCTTGATAGGTCTTCCCATCCGGCGTTGATGGGTCTTCCCATCCGGCGTTGATGGGTCTTCCCATCCGGCGTTGATGGGTCTTCCCATCCGGCGCTGATGGGTCTTCCCTGCTGTCTATCAGTGTCATTGATATGCCTCTACTTGGACTGAAGCCAAATTGACGCTTTCGAAGCGTGTTGTGCGCTTCCACAAACCAAACAGGATGGATGCATTTGATGCCAGGATCCCAGTCCTCTCCCTAGAACCTCTTAGTGTTTCCCTCACCCCAACCTCCTGATGCACCCCCATGCACCTCAAGTGCACTGGGAGCATAAATGTTCTCTCCAGTAGTTTGTCATGAGGACGTCCCTCCGCGTTTCCCTCTCCCCTGCACTTTATTCACTTTTCTGGGAGTTTGGAGTCAACACCGAGGTTCATCCTCCCTGGTGCAGTTGTCACTTATCTCTTTACTAGATGCCCAGTTGTACTTATAGAAGAACCAATTTTATTCAGCATTCAGCTGTTAATTGTCCTGAAATTGCACAAAACAGTTCTATTTATATCAATGATATAATTCAAGGATATCACTTGCACCTTACTTCCACTATACATTAATAGGACGGGAATATGCAAATCATCCCTGGGAAACCTGCAGCCGGATAAACTGCAATATGTAGCACACTAAAAGAAAATGGTTTTTTATTATTCGAATTGTGACCATCTTGATAAGAATGAGGGTAAACGAACTAACATTTACTGAGATTAAAATCGTAAAGCAGTATTGTGGTCCCGAGAATGCTATTTTCAGGCAGTTATGTCATGACTAAAGCTGAATATAGATTCCTGTGCGCTGCTTACTCCGGGTTACGGTAACTTCAGATGTACGAACCAGAAACTTTGTGTTGTTATAAATAGACATAATTTCTCTTTATAGTCTACTGGCTTCTAACTATATATATAATAGCCCAATTCCACGAGATAAAAACAGGCCTGAGAAAATGCCGTGTGAAAAGGAAAATGTTTATTTTAAGATGCGGCTTGTGGGCAATGCTATCTTTGGGAAGGAAAATGGAAAAGAAGCGTGCAGGCGAAAAAATACTTTCGGTATCCTCCTAAAATACCAGCAATACAAGTAAAGTCTGGTGCGTGTGGTCTGTGTGCCTGCCAGTCTGGTCTGGCTGGGAATGTTTAATCCAGAAGCTAGCTGTACATTTCTCGACATTTGATAGGGGCTCTGCATAGGTAGAGCCGTTCCCAATCTTTATTGAAAACATAATGTGTGCGCCAGTCTCACGATTCAGCCATAAAAGCCGCTGTGCCCCCTGCAGGCACAGCATTGGCCGGACATCGGAGCCCTTCTGAAGGTAGCTTTTGATTCGAGGAGGGGAAAGCAAGCGCCCTGTGAATGTGATAGGTTGTAAGAGCACGTCTTCATGCACATGCATGTACAAGGAGACATCCGAGCAGTGGTCAAGTGTAATGCCGTGAGCTCCGTGGTGCTGTGAGGCAGGGCCCTGGGACATCGGTGAATGCAGTGAGGTTCTCGTGGTACGGTGGGGCCTACAAAAACAAGACAGGCTTTTTCTGACCATGCCCAGCCGCTCCCAATATTTATAGGCCTGGGAGGGAATCTCTGCGGAGTTGGCAGAGTTTCCTGCACTCCCACCTCCGCGTAGCATGTCAAGTTCCGAAAAACTCCGCTCTGACCATGCCCAGCCGCTCCCAATATTTATAGGCCTGGGAGGGAATCTCTGTTTGCGGAGTTGGCAGCGTTTTCTGCACTCCCACCTCCAGCGTAGCATGTCAAGTTCCGAAAAACTCCGCTCTGCGGAGTGGAGTTTTTTCCTCGCTCGCGCTTGTCATCGTTAAGTTGGCGAGCTTGCGAGAGGAAAAGCCAACGCTAGACCACCTCCCAGCAAGATTTCTCAACGCGGGTGGTCGTGGCTGGTCGCTATCACTCACGTTGAGAAACCATCCGTTCCCTTTGAGGAAGCTGCCGCTCAAGTAGAACTTCTACTCAAATGGCAGAAAGAAGCAGCGCCCTCTTGTGCTACACGTGGTGCCGCTCACACTGATTTTACAGCACGGGGCAAACACCTGCTAAAAATCAGCGCAAACAGAGCGACGTAACGCACTCTGCTGCTTGCGAAATTCCACGTAGCGCAGCAGAGATTTTTTGGCACTTCACAGAGTTCCACATAGCGGAACTTCGCGAACTCCCCAGGCCTAAATATTTATTATCAATGACCCACGTGGCTACGGGGTCTTACCATTATGGTGTAGAGTAAAGGGGGATAAATAGGAGACCCCTGCTCACAACTTCTTTCTCGCAAGTCCAGCGCTCCAGTTACATGACTGGACGCGACACTACAGTTGAAGTGCATTAAAAAAAAGTATGGGAACTGTGATGTTGTGCACAAGGGGGGGCGGGTGAGTGTGCTTGGCTAAAAAACAAAATATTCTGCAACTTTTTTCGGTCTGTCACCTTCTAGTAACTACATACAAAATAACGCACGGCTTAAAGGAAAATTAAATGCAAGTTGTGCTAATCAGTGGGAAATGCACTATTATACATTATAAACCACTATTAGTTAATGCACTGCACCAGAGAGCCACAGAATTGAATCCTGGTTGGTGCAGCTGAGAATAGTGACTTGTGTATGTTTACTAGTATAATGAAGCACTGTGAATATGTAAGTCATTATTTTAAACTTGCCTTACACAAAGTGTAATATAGGCTGCAACAGAATGCACAAAAAGGTTTAAGATATAAAGTGTTTCCAAAATCTAGATTTTTTTTTTTGCTAACTGTATGCAGTACAGTACTTTTTTAGAACGGTCTTTTAAAAACACACACTTCAAGAGCTTAGCTGGTATCTCCCTTGCCATACATCTCAAAAACAAATGTGTATCATCAGGAAGCTTCAAGTGATTCCATGAATTAAAGCCAATACCTGCTTCCAGGCGCCCTTTACATTTGCATATTAACCAGTTGGTACATTTACATTTCTTTAAGGCAGGAGACGAGTGGCAGGAAGGCTTGTTTAGCTTTCTGCCCCTCTCCCGCTTTCACAGCACAGTAGTCTTCCTGCCTTACACGTCAGCTGAAGCATTTCAACTCTTGGAATTAACCGTCCAGAAACGGTTGTCTCTTGACAAAAAAGTAAGGGAACTGTTTTTCTAAAATTTAAAAAGTATGGGCACGTCATGCCCTTAAGACCCCACCCCCCCCTTCTTCGACCACTGCGTCTGAGGGAGACTGTAGCAAAAGGTCCACTCTATATCACCACAGAAGTGAAAATGGAAAAACCTTCGAGAGAAAGAAGGAAGTAAAGTTTACCTCTGCAGCAGCAAATTAAGTAGCCAGCCCTATACAGTTTGGGGTGGACAGCCCCTTGCAATTCCACGTGCACGCAGTTCGTGCCAGCAGTTAATGATAAGCTGCAGCCCAGGCGCCAGTGATCAGGAGGGTGAGGAGAGGAACAGAGGTGAAGTTGGCATGGGAGTGTGAGTGTGAGGCAAGTTTCCCAATAACACTTAAATTTCAATGGGGCTTTAGAGAACGATGTAATATGTTCTGGCATGGTGTTCTTCACACGTATTTGAAGTAGATTCTGAAATGAAAATGGTGGTGAACATATACCTGGGCAGTATGGATTATAGCATGATTGCCAATGTTCATGTTCAAAACAGGGCAGTGTGGGTTTTTGCACTACAGCACCCTACGAAGTACAATGACTGATTTGTAACGTGTAACAAAAACATTGCTGTGCATACGTGTACATGCAGGGTGGCTAACTTGTTAAGGTATTTCATAAAGCATAAGAAAAGCCATCACAAGAAAGCTACCATTCACATTTGTGCCCACTCAGTAACCATCTTGAAATTATAAATTTTTTAGGCCGTACGGAAAAACAGTACAAAATGGCGGCTGCAACTGTGCATGCATGCACTGTGGCCATTTTGTAAAGCATTTTCACAAAGCATAAGAAATACTACTACAAGGTGGTAGCAGTGTGCACTCACAGGTATGTGTATGCAAAGGCGCCCATCGTGAAATGGTTTAAAGACCATTCCAAAATGGTCGACCACCTCTGTATTAGTGGCATGTTGCTGATAGAGCACAGGGGAACGAGAGTGGTCAAGAAAGTGTGGGGGGTTTAAATAGAGAGGGGAACGGGTATTGGAGACAGGCAGTACAAGGAGAAAGAGAAAGGAAGAGAAAATAGTCCCTTAAGAAACTGCAGTGCAAGAACCCAACGTCATTTGTGGAAGGAAGCCAGTCAATTCTCGCTAATAGCACTCATCGAAATGCTCCTTGGGTGGGACAAACCTAAGAATGGGGAGGAAATCAATGAGAAGGGATCTGAAATACAAAGCAAGCCACCCAATCATGGTCAAGGTGTGGGCACAAAAAACAACTATCAGTCTATGTTGGATGTAATGGATCTCAACAGCAGACTGTCTCTAAGCAAGACTTATAAAGATTTGATTTAAAGTGTCTCCTAGGAAACTGCATATCTTATGTAACAAAGAAAGAAAAACGCTGTGCGTGGCAGTGTTCAGTTTTGAAAGCACTGACGTGTATACCCAGCAAGATGCAATATGAGACCATGATAAGTGCTTCCACTTAGCCCCAGCGAGCCAGCCACCACCAGGTTCTCATTAAGACTCCTACGCTACAGAATGATGTGTCTTTTGGCTTTGAGTTTTAGCCTCCATGGTCCCAGCCTTGTGCAGGATATAATTGTCTTGTTTGTTTTTTTGTTCTACCTGAGGAAGTCGAAGAATAGCTTTTTTTTTGGTCTTATTTTGTGAATTATTCTCAATCTCACAAATAACCGATTTTCACAAACGTATGCATATTTTTTTTATCGTCTTAGACTAGTCCCCTTTTTGTGTTTGGGGGCTTTTCATGAAAGACTTTCTTAATGGCTGTGCTTATTTAATTTTGTAAATCTTATAAACTGCGCAGTGAATGAAGTCCCTCTCTACATGATGTTTGGAACAGGCTTGTGAATCAACGGAAATATCTATGCATTTATGCAATACAGGGCACACGCTACACATGTGGGGGCTCATTCAGAGTTTGGCAGAGCTGACGCTGAGATTTAAATCCGCTGGCCCCCCGCCCACCAAACTTGTGGTTCACCTGCCCCATATAGAGGTGAGGGAAACTGTGCTGATTTGAACCAGTGGGGCCTGTACCAGTGTCACTGGTGTACAGTTCTCTTCGGGCGAGATGGCGCATAATAACCAGACCAAATTTGAGAGTAAAAGGCCGCTTTATTAGGCACGGCATGCATCTGGAACTTATATACATTTAATTATGTTTTAACTTACCCCACCTCCATTGATACAATGTTCAAACTAACTCGCCCCCCCATCCTTAATCCTCCCCCCAACATGAACAAAACCCCCAACATCAATCCAAACTTTTCACTCCATTCCCCTCTCATTTTATTCTCCATGCATTCATGTGTGTCTCAACCATCACTCCCCCGTTATACCCTCCGCTAAGGTCTGCCCTGCCATGCCCCAACCCTTGCATCACATTTCCTGATTCCTCTGCTTTTCTGCCACCCAGGAAAACCCCTGAACTGGTATATTTTCCCTGTTATAACCCCTTCATCCCCCATTTTTAATACCAGCTTCTTGCAAACAAGGGCTTGGCTGTCGCCCTAACTGCCTCTTTCTGAACAAACCACTAGGTCGTCACTTTAACGGCCTTCTAAGCTCCAATAGTCCCATTGTGAAACGGACCGCTTCTTTGCCAAGCAATCTCTTATTTCAGGTAAATAGAGCTAGTTCCCTATGAATGATAATTGAACTCCATCTTGTCTGTAAAACACAAAATCTTCTTTTTTAATATTTCCATGTTCAACTACACCTAATCCCCTGCCTTGACAAAATCTATTCATCTCTGTTAACTTTCTGTATTGCTTTGTCAACCGCACATTATTTTACCGCGCCACTCCAAACGCTAATTGCCACCAACACTATCCAGAAACAAAAAGTCCCAGACCACATATGACTAATCATATCCAGATCCTTTTTCATTTCATTTAATAAACCCCAAACCAGATAATGGCACCAAGTCATTTTCCCCAAGGTCTATCAAGAGAATGTCCAGACATGGTCTTGCATTCGCTAGGCCAGGGAAACTGGGCAATAAGTTACCTCATTTCATACCCCACCATTCAATTTGAATCTCTGCAGATCTAAAAACCCAAATTCTTCCCAAATATACGATCCGCCACCTGTTTTGCTGCTCATTTAACAAACGACTGCCCAATAATCCAAACCTAGAAAAACTCCATCCGTGGTCCAGCTACACATCCTGTAATCAGAAAGGAATTTTTAACGCAATTACGACTCTCCTCACAGATCTTCAGTATCCCAGATATAACGTAAGCAACAGTCAGGTGACCATCTCCCCAACCTCATGACTTCCTCCATAGAGAAACTCAATCTGGCAGCCGTAGATTCTGCACCAATCATAAATCAATGGCTACCAAAATCTATAGGTCCCCCCCCCCCAGCCCTACCATGTCCAAAAGCACTTTCCTCTTCACAGCTAACAATTGGGAGGCTAGTAACCTACTCCCATTTTCATGACAAAAAACAAATCCGAACCTAGCACTCCCTACCTCCCTTAATATATGCCACACTTGGACTGGACACACACTACTTTGTATCCCATGTAAAACAATTCTTGTTCCTTTACCCCTTTGATCTATCTTAGATTTCCTTAAAACCAACCTCCCCTTAGTCTCTTGAACTTCAACATCCTCAACTGTCAATCACTCATCCAAACCTTTACCCAACAACTCAAACTATAATAGCTCTGAAAAAACCCACAACATGCACAACTGAAACAACCTCATTTCAAAAAACGATCAACATAATGCATGCAGACCTCGCACCAAGCGAACCAATCTCAACATTGTCACAGTCTCCCTTTTGAGATTCCCCCTCCTCCTCTTTTGTTTTGCCCAGTTTTGAAGTATTCTCCTCCCAATTCCCCCTGCATTAGGTTCATATCCCCAATTGTGTTTGCCGTGAAAACTGTTGCCTGCCAATTTTCCTGCAATTGTGGTGGCTGATATGCCTCTAGCAATGTTACTCATGATACATCTCAACACATCTTCTCTTCTGGCTGCCATGCTGCTCACAACCGGACCTCTCCTACCTGCACTTCTGCTCATAAACTCTTCCCTAGCTTGCCTGTATGTTGTTCTGGTACTGTTGGCAATGAATGGAGTTCTCTACCAAATACAGTATCTTGAATCTCCCAGTTCTCAGATTTCCGATGGTGCCTCGGTCTTCTGCAGATCTGCTTCGAGCGCAAAACCATGGAGCCTCTGCCACTGTGAACGAGACCATGCATCTGCGATGTTATATTCACCCCTGGCACTTGTTGCAATGCTTCATGCTCAGGTGTTTAATAGTCAATATTATTTTTAGAACCAAACAACTTCAATCTCTTATCCATTGCTTGCTGACCATTCACCAAAGCCACAGAGTGCTGTGTTCAACACAAAGTCAGTGTTACAAGGAGTGAAAAAATGTCAAAAAAGGCAATTATTCGACCCTCAGTCTTCCATGTTTCTGACCGACACTCTGAACACCATGTTGCTTCCCTAAAATGGCAAAATCCTGCTGCATCCAAAAAGATTTCAATGTGCCAGTAAAAGTCTGCCTCCATCAACCACAAAGTAACCCCATTAAATGCCCTCAGAACTTCTTTCACATTTCCAGATTTGCTCTGAAAGCTGCTCTGATCCTATGATAAGGAATATGTACTGCTGCCATGGTGAAACCAAATCACTGACAAAATGATCTGCCTGCTTTCACAACTCTACAGGCAAAGTTAAGGTGACCCAACAATCTCTGCATTTACTTGAGCTGCAGCTTGGTTGCACCAATAGCTTCATCTTGCTCACAGGAAATCTAGTTTCCATGTGGATGGTATCAAGTTCAATGCCTAGAAAGACTAAAATCGTGCTCGGGCCCTCCTATTGTTTCTGGTGCTAAAGAGACCCCAAGTTCATCAGCTAAGTTCTGAAAATCCTGTAAGGCTGAACCACAAGTTCCTGTACCTCCCTCTCCCAGAAACCAGAAATCATCCAAGTAGTGTGTGCCAAACTCGTGACCTGACTGTACTTTAAAACACTTCCATTCAAGAAACTTACTGAATGTTTTGAACAGTTTACAAGACACTGCACATCCCATTGGTAACACCATGTCAACATAGAGGCTCACGTCAAACTGAATGCCCAGCAAAGAGGAATCCAGGGGGTGCACTGGTAACCGCAGAAAGGCTGATTTAATGTCACATTTAGCAACTTCAGTCCCTGGACCACATTACCTCACCAATTTCATAGCCACATCTACAGATGCGAATTGTACCGCTGTGTCCTCTTTTGACATAGTCACTCACTGAAGACCCTTCAAGCCATGACAAATGATGAATCAGCCTAAAGTTTCCAGATCTTTTTCGGTCATCACTCCCAACAGCGATACCATTAGGTCTGGCAGAAGCCAATAATCAAGTGGGCCGGCAATGCGCCCTTCAGCAACCTCCTTTTGTTTGTAAGGCACTAACTTTGGCATGCCTCTGGCAGATCTCAAATTGTCATCAAATCTTCCACGTGTTCATTGAAAGCCACCGTAGTCTTCTTCCCTTTTTTGGATATTGCACGTGCTTTACTACTAGACATCTGAAAAACATAACTTCTTCGGGACACGTTATTTGCCCCCCTTTTTACTTTTTACTTCTCACTCTCAGCCTGAACATCTTGCCAATGAGGGATATCACCCTCCAGTTCCTTTTCATTCCCTTCATAATCCAATTCCAACACATCATCCACATCCCACACACTTGCATCCATGCTCCCACTGGGTCTCCCACACCACTTAATACATTCACCAATCCGTTTTATACACGACTGCATCCGCTGTTTCCTCTTTCCTCCCACAATGTCCGCATGGTCACGCCAGACCCCTTTATCTCTTCTGTCTGACGTTCACAGGCCATAAGCAATCTCACCTAGTACTGCAAACCGCACCTAGACTCTGTGTCCGGCATTTTCCCAGTGTTGCCCTTCAGGTCGCCCCAACCTGATGGGCCTGTGGTCATGTCTACATCTGGTAACTGAGTACCCAGTCTCTGTTGTACTTCATCTTCCCCAGGAACCCAAACCAATTTCCTAAACTCTGGATGACTTGCCACATCCCTCTCCTCTTCCTGCTCATGTGCTTAAAAAAAAAAAAAAAAAGCAAAGCCTCTGTCTAATGCTCACCATACCTCTCAGGCAAATGCCTCTCTTTTTTGCTCTTAACTGGCGTCTAATAAAATGTCATCATCATTGTCATCCTGTTTTGCTCCAACACTTCTTTTACTGCCCAAAATAATCGTCTCTGGTGTAAGAAAAAAATCCCCACTCAGGAGCTTTGTCCTTAGGTGTCAAATTTATCTTTAAGTTCGCTGTCACACAAGCACTCCTGTGCCACCTGCTGGCCTGAAACAACGCTATCGCCATTGGAATCTGGTGCTCACTCTTGCGCCACCTGCCTGTTTGCTATGTGCACCATAAGCTTGCCTGGTTGGGCCTACTCTGCCCAGAGGCGTGCTTTCCTTTGAACTCCTTTGGGGAGAGGAGTTGGCCTAACGGCTAGGGCGGTCGACTTCGAGTCTGGGGAACCGGGTTCGAGTCTCGGCAATGACGCTGAAGATCCTGTGATTCTGGGCAAATCACTTAATCTCCCCGTGCCTAACAAAAATGAATGTGTCCTCATGTAACGCAACTGGTGCTCGTGTAAAGCGCTCTGATACCCTATACTTTCGAGTCAAGTTTGTGCTATATAAAACTCCGTAAAGCGGCCGTCCAGTGCTGGACGGCCGCTTCCCTTTACTGCAGGGAGTGTGAGCCTGTTCTTTCGATGACTGGACTTCCTCCCCGAGGAAACCCGAGGTAAGGGCTCCAAATTTACTGCTGCACCATTGCTGAGCTGACTGCCTCCGCTCCTCACTAAACCAACAGCATTGCTTTTACTTTTCTGTTAGGGGGGGTGAGCAGGCCAAAACCATAGCCGTGACCCCCCCCCCTGACTGCTTCCTTCCTAGGTCTTGTGAGACCCACCCAGGCCTGGGACAAAATACCTTGGCGGAGAAGGTCTTCCATGCAAACCTGCATCAACACCATGTGTGCCTCCCTTACCGCTGCCCCTTCTCCATTCTATGAAAGTATAGAAGACAAGAAAATCACTTTGCCCTGTAAAACTGTAGATTTTTTACTTTATACCCCCAGCAAAATTACTCCACTACAGACCAGCCTACCAGGACCACAGCACACTTAACTGCTAACATTCAACCATCCTCTGCACTCCTAACTACCACCTAAGTGCCTCCCCTGGCACCCATTAGCCAACCTACTGCCAGCAGGGCCTGGACTGTGCCACCCTCCTGAGGAAACCTGGGGGTGGACCGTATGCCTGCCACCTCCTGGAGCCCACATTCAGAAATAAACGCTTTGGGGTTTGGTTATGTGCTAGAATAAATAGATGGAAACAATGCAGACTGGCCTGCACTTAGCATTCAGATTTTAATGATATTACTTCCGCCTCAAGGTGGTAGACTTCTGACAAAATGATTCCCTCGAGGTAGACAAGGATCTGCCAATGTGGTGAGCACCCAAATGGACTAAAGGAACCTCTTAATCGCCTCAGGTGTGGTGCAGCGGAAGCAGTGTAAATTTTCTATAACCAAATCCTAACTAACAAATCTGTCACAATAATATATTTTTATCATTAACTCATCAATAATGACAAACTCTGATTACTTATCAAGTAATCAGCCTACCTAACTAACAAATCTGTCACAATAATATATTTTTATCATTAACTCATCAATAATGACAAACTCTGATTACTTATCAAGTCACTTTTATCTAATATTTCAAAATATGAATGGTCAAAATCCGAATACAATTGGAAACATCATAAATTTTTCATTAGTTAAATGATAGAGGTAAAATCACAAAAGAGAAACAGTTTATAATGAATTCATCACAAAATGAATAACAGGCATGAGTGGAGAGAAGGAGAGACAAAAGAAAAGATTCATTGCAAATATCAATATGCAATTCGATTTTCATACGAACCTAGAAAACGAATGCACAGTGTGCAATAGAGAAGAAATGCTAGCCTTTCGGCCGAAAAGGTATAGCTTAAGGCAACATCACCAGCCGATGAACTGCAAAGTAATCGGGACAGCCTCAGTCAGATTTGCAAAGACAGTAGCCAGCCAGAGTAGCGCAGAGAAAAATAGCAGCATGGCTCTCCTCTCATAGAAAAAGCTACTCTTTTCCCCAAAAACATAATTTTGTACACTACTAATTATACTCTTAATGTTAAAGTCCGTCCCTCTCTATGTTGCATTTTGCTAAAATCCTCGATTCTCATTGGACAAGAAACATAAGGTGATCGGTCATCTCACTCTATTTCATCGAGTTCTTTGTTAGCGCAAGCTGTCGTCATCGTCCTTCGGCACAGGAGGAAATCATTGTATTCTTCTTCTGACTCTCACGCATACTTCCACATCTGCTTGCAACATTTGTCGAAACAGTTCATCCTCAAAACTAAATATTATTCTGGGATGGAAAGGATGTCCTGTAGATACGCTTTACACAACTAAACAAGTAAATCAACGATTTAGAAATAATGAAGGACAAATACATTCTTTTAAAGCTTACGTTAATAAAAAAGGAAAATCACTCCAGCGTTTTGAGGCCTTCTGGAGAAATTGTAAAGTATCTTTCTCTAGGAAAATAAAACACATTTCATTTAAATGTTCACAAGGAAAATACATAAGGAGATCATTTCTTTTAGTTTTCCTTATCCTAACTAGACTCGAATATGTATATTTCTAATATTGTCTGACAATTGAATGCTCTCATGTTATTAAGCAAAGAAAGAACAACATTCACGCAAACTTTTTCTGAATGCATTTCCATTATCTTGCACTTTTATGCTACTTGTGTAAATTCTAATTTACATGGAAAAGTTCTCTTCTCGTTTACACATAAAACCTCATGTTTTTTATTCTTTTTATTTTTTCTACACAAAGTATTAAAGCCTTTAAACTACCAAATGTGCCATCTCTCTTGCACATTTTCACGCTACTTTTTTCAAATCCCAGTTTAATTAATTTTCACACTATTAGTCATTGGTTTCGTTAATAACACAAACATGAGCAGATTTGATCAAGCAGGATTATTTCGCAAAAATCATGGTTCATCATGCCCCCATTTGATGGCGACTTAAGCCATCACACAATCTTCAATATCAGATTACGATCTGATTCCATTTAGAATGAAGTTGTTTTCATCTGTTTCAACCTCCCATCCTCTACATCTCTCATCACTTCATAATAAGCTCCCTTTCTATCTTCCATTTCTATTTCTGCTCTCTTCCTTTTTCTTGCTCTTCGTTTAGTCTCTTTTGTCTTGCACTTGCAACATTTATAAATTAGTAATACCATTAATATGCCAGCAGCAATAGCAATTATTGGTGTTAGTATTTTCCCTAACAGTCGATTACTAAATGTTAACAAGCATTGGCATAGCCAATAGGTCTCGCTTTTGGGACCTTATAAGTATTTAGTTATGCAGCACAATATCCTTGGTGCAACAACATCAACTGTTGCATGGGTAAACACTTATAAGGTCCCAAAAGCGAGACCTATTGGTTATGCCAATGCTTATTTTCCTGGCTAACCTGGCCACATTCCATTCTGTCTGGCTAAATATCGACCGACATTGGGAGCAACTGTCTGGTTTACTAAGCTGAGCGCTAGGTGGCGATATTTGTGGAGATCTACAGGCTATGAGTTCGAATTCCAGAAAGAACAGTATCTGCCTATTGGGGACGGGACACTCCGTATCAAAAAGTGATTAATAATAGTAATACCTATTTACAGGGTTAAAATGGCCGAGGTGCGGGATGAAGCGATCTTTAAAACAAAGTTATTAATATTATGAGGAGTGTAGAGAAGCCTAAACAACGTAAGGGGAGCATGCAGATTTTAGAGTGAGCTAAAGAAAATACATCTTTATTCACAACTCGTTGCCAGGTTCATCGCATATTTATTGGCCTGAAATAGGCTCCATGTGGTTTCATCCCGTTTATGCATGGGGAGTCTCTGGAGGGTAAAATAAACACTCACGCTCGGTACACTGTAAACCCGCTGCAGTGAAATTATTCCAGTTTTGGGCGGGTTTCAAAGTTAAATCCACCTCTCTCGGAAAAGCTTGCAAATCCCCCTGGTGGTTGCGTCCACTTTCCCCAGGTTGCATGAGACAGACACAACGCTGTGGCCTCCACAGAGGGTGTTCCATACACACAACCACTTGCTGTAGTGCTTTGTCCACTTGTAACAGAATCTGGAGAAGGCCTGGGGGGAAATGTCAACAGAGGAAAGAAAGCAAACGCAACCTGGGGGCTGGGTTCAGCCTGGAGTGCTGCTTCCGGGAAGGGCAATGTCCTTCTGGGGAAATAGGGCGCATTGTTTATGCAGAACAAACCCCTCTTTTTAAAGAGGCGATTAATCCCGTCAAAGGCAATTGCCACAAAATTAGCTAAATGAATTAATGAACATGAAAGAAAGCCCCACAGCTTATCGGCACAATGCCGGCGCTGTCTGGATGCCACAGTGAAAGACGGGCGCTCGGCCAACTGCCATCTCATTATGCGAGGAAGCTGCGCAAAAAGTGCCGCAGGCCTAGAAGTGTCCTGAAGAACTGCAAAGAAATACATTTCAAGCATGAAAATCAGGGTACTCTCTCCACAGCTGGGCAACGGGCACTGCCGTAAATGTACCGCTTACTACAAATGACTGAAAAGAACGGTGTCAGTTTTTGCATTGTCTCTTCAAACTTTACAACGTTTTTGGCGCCCACTAGAGCCATTGCTTGTTACCCTGCAGCAATTTTCAAGGTTACTGCAGTGTGACAGGCTGTTTAGTCGGGATTAGCGTCTTCTGGCGGTCCTGGGCAGCTATTTAGTAGAAGTCTTTTAACCTGGCAGCCTCCAATAGAGGGTTGGAGACGAATGATAACTAAACAGAAGCACGTCACACAAATCACCGTGCATAAAGCATGCCCCGGGTCAAAGAAAACGCAGCACTTGACCCACGCATTCTTTGAAACACTGGAGAATGCAAAAGTAGTAAAAAGAAAACGCTTAAGTAAACCTGTCCCAACCATAACCGGCCTTGGATGTTATTTTCGTTCCGAGTTTGCGCACCGTGTGTAGTAGATGTGACACGTCAAACAGACGTGTACTATAAAAACACACTGCAAGGAAAAAAAAGAGGACGATCATTGTTAGAAAAACCAGTGTATGCAGAGATTTAACTGCATCCTCTTTCAGATCCTGCAGCGCATTCACGAGGCAGTTTCACATCCTACAATGAGGAGCATGTGAGCAGCATTTCAAACAAGCAGCCTTTGTACACGCAGCACAGCGTGGCACTGACCCGTGCCGGATCAGAGAGGAGCGGGGGCGAGCGAGCGCGGCAGCGTGCTGAGCTGACCACATGCTCGTGCATCGTGCCTAAAACGTGCGGGTAACCGCACGGAAAAGGCCACTGTGCACGAGCGTGTGGTCAGCTTTCAAAAGCCCACTACATAAAGTCTTCGCCAGAAGCAGCGCTTGCGCGCTACTCTAGGCTCGACCTAAAAACCAATTACCTACTGAGGAAAAACCCTTACCAAGTTTCTCCCATGCACCATCAACCTTCAGTTCTGTCAAATCCTCATGCAAATGTGTAATGTTACTAAAATATCCCTCCAAGTCTTTGCTTTTGTCAGGGCTATAAGTGCAACATTGTTGGATTTTCAGCATACTACAGACTCTGCCCTCTTTTGCCAATAATACATCAAGAGCAAGTCGATTTTGCAAAACCATTGATCTCATTGCCACTATTTCAGTGTCAATCATCAAAAACCCAGCAGCAATATCCGTTGACAAAGGATCAACCACTGTAGACAATCTTCTAATTTTATGAGTTCAAAATTACCCCCCCACTGAAGGTATCGATGCACCAAAAATATCTCCCACTATTTCTGCAGCACTAATTCCTCTTTTACTTCGTGTTAGTTTCTTTTCATTGGTTCCATGATTCTCATTCACATGGTAGACGTTTGGGAAAACTATACCCAGATAACAACACCCATACCAATGTTGTGGCAATCTATAATGAGCATTTCTACCACACACATAATAAACTCCAGGATAAACAGGATCTGTACTACCTCTTAATCCCCAACCCCCTGTAATTAGGAAGGGATGCTCAAATTCACAAGAACCAATGAAATAATTGTTATATTCAGTCTTTTGTCTTAGTAAGCAAAGCTTCCCTTTGTGATGACAATTTAGAGTCATTGCAGCATATGTCTCACCTTTCTTGTAATCACCCTCCCTGTGAGCCCAAGGAGGTATATTAGTCTTTTGTTCTGCAGCTTTTCTTTTGAATTCTTGTTGCCTATCTTCTACAGTATTTATGAATTCTACTTCCACACTATGTAAGCTACAAGTCAAATTATTTCGATGCGCATATACAATATCTATTGATTTAGTAGTATGGAAAAAATCACCCATGTATTCTGCATTCATTTCACTATTCACTATATTCATGTTCTTTTTAATGGGAACTTCTGAAAATACTTAATCTTAAGTTGAATAGTAGCACTGGAACTGTTCCTTGCCATAGAATAAGCTAGTTAGTACACTACACGAAATACCATATGTTAATGGAAGGTGGTGATAGGTCACGCCTTCCGACACAGACAATGGTAATTGCATGCATACATACCAATCTCTTGCATCCATAGTGTCTACATAGTCATACAACAATTTTGTAAAAACATTTAACGAAAAATCATTAATGGATTTATCTTGATGTAAGTTATTCCCTGTTAGTTTTTCAATATTAGTCTCCGGATTTTCTTTAAAATCTTTCTTTTCGTTAATTCTTGTATCACCATGATTATTAGTAATATTAATTCTAGTAGGATACATAAAATAAGGCACCATTAAAATTAGTGTTAACCAGACGAACAACATTAAAAGGAAACATATAAAGCAAGCATTAAGACATCTTCGCCTAGTTAAACCCTGATTTTGATTAACAGTCTAATTTCTAGCCATTTTGTAAGAAAGCCTATAAAAATTAAAAATGAGTCTAAAACCTATTCATAACTTTTTTGTTTGATAAAATTTGTGTATCCTCACACTTTTCAAGACATTTTAGTCTAGCCCACAATTCGGTTTATTTTCAAAATCTCCTCTTTTTTTTCTGCACCTTTTTTCTTTTGCACAGTTCGTTTAGGGTGGCTCATATGACGAGTTACATCCGGAACATGATTCACTTGTCTCTTTTTCCCAAACGTTTGTTACAGCAGCCAAATACGTCCATTCAGGTGCTGTATACTTCTTGTTTGGTGTTCATGCTCTTTTTGTTCTTCGCACTGTATTTTCTTCTTCAGTATCACTTTGTTCGGATTGATTAGGTATTTCAATTATTGGCCCTGGAACCTTTTCATTTAAAGTGTACTTCACTTTCTTGACTCCTCTAAGCCATTTATCGCCCTTTCTTGCTCTTTTTCCAGAAACACTGTCTATTTCATTCGATTCGAAACTTCTTAGTTGATTCTCTCTTCTCCTTTCTCTTTGTTTCTTTCAGGAACCAACTCTTTCAGCATCAACAATGACAGTGTTACGAGACCCAGTAGCTTGTGCCCATTTTTCTTGATTCTCCGTCTGTTCAGGCTTTTTTCTTTCTCCATCTCCTTCTTCACCTTCAACTGACTCTGTGCTTTCAAGTGGACTTGGGACTCGTCTTGTATGACTTGCATGTATCTAATTGGACAAGCCACCACATTTAACTGCTGTTGTCACAAGGATCACTTGGTATGGCCCATGCCATCGAGGTTCCAAACAAGACTTCCTCACATGTTTCTTGATGAGCACCCACTCTCCTGGGCTCAAATTGTGTGCTTGTTCTTGTTGTGCTGTAGTTCAACTTCTCCAACCTGATGAGACACAGAACGCACTACATCAGCCAATCCTTTGCAATAATCGAGCACTAAATCATCAGTTATATTCATCAGTTGATTTGCTGGGACTGTTGGCTGTCTCATAGCCCTTCCCATCACAATTTCGTGAGGCGATAGTCCAGTTCTTCTGTCACGGATACTTCTCAAACTCATCAAAACCAATGGCAATGCATCTGGCCATTTTAGTGTTGTGGATGCACAAACTTTAGCAAGTCTAGACATTATTGTGCCATTTACTTGCTTGCCCATGCCTGATGCTTCAGGTTGATTAGCACAATGTAATTTTTGTTCAATTTGCAATGCTGCACAAATCATACAAATTATTTCATTATTAAAGTGGCTTCCTCTATCAGAGTCTAATAAGACTGGAAATCCAAATCTAGGAATTATCTCTCTAAGAATCAGTTAAGCAACAGTTAGGCTGTCATTTCATCTTGTTGGATGTGCTTCAACCCAACGAGAAAACAGACACACAATCACTAGAACATATCTTAGTCCATGGCAAGGAGGCATCTCAATGAAATCTAATTGCCTGCGTGTAAATGGACCTGCTGCTTTTCCAATTCAACCCAAACTGACAACTGTTTTCCTCCCTGCATTTTGTTGCTGACAAGTTACACATCTTTGACAGAGACTTTTTGCAATGACTCTAAACTTGGGATTGAACCAATTTTGTTTGAATAGTCTAATCATAGCATCTCTACCCACATGTGTAGGACCATGGCAGACTCGTGCCATCTGTGAAAATAGACTATCTGGTACTATTGGTCTTCCATCAGTATAAATCCACACTTCATCATCTGCCCAGCGTGTACAACCTGCTTTGATCCAGTTTTCTCTTTCTTCATCACTAGCTGTATCTTGTAATTGTCTAATTTCTTCCCATGTTTCAACAGATGAAAACATTAGACTGCATTCTGTTTGATCAGATCATTCTTTCAATTGTTCCGCATTGATTGTAATTGAATTTTGAGCACAATAACGAGCTATTTCGTCAGCATATCTATTGCCAATGGTAACATAATCACAACCAGATTTATGTGCGGAACATTTCACCATCCCAATTTGTGCCGGTAATTGTAGTGCCATCAACAGATCTGTCACACACTCTCCGTTTCGTATTGGTGAACCCGAAGAGGTTAGAAATCCACGCTGGGACCACAACTGCCCAAAGTCGTGCACAACTCCGTAACCGTATTGACTATCCGTAAATATGGTTATCCTCATGTGCTTTCCAAAACAACATTCCATAGTTAGTGCGACCAACTCAGCTACCTGGGCTGAACTCACTCCTTTCAACCATGATGCTTCAATAACACTCGCCACCGTACAAATTGCATACGCAACTCGTAAGGTACCTTCTTGATCTCTCAAACATGATCCATCCACAAACAGCACATAATCTGATTCGGGCAAAGGTGTGTCCTGTATGTCAGGTGTCGCTTTCGTACACAGTTCAGTAACATCCAAACAATCATGATCTACCTCATCTACCACCACTTCACAGCTCAGATTTGGCATCTAGGTTGCTGGATTAAAATTTGTACATCTTGCCACAGTCACATTTTTAGCTCCCAAGATCACTCTTTCATATTTTGTTAACTGACTGCTTGTAAGATGCTGTGTGTGAGTTCATGTTAACAAAATCTCAACTGAATGTGGCACATACACTTTCAATGGATGTCCCATCACAATCGTTTCACTCTGCTCCAAACTCATATAAGTAGCAGCAACTGCTTTCAAGTAACCAGGTAAAGCTGCAGCTATGGGATCCAATGTGGCAGAGAAATATGCCACTGGACGGCATGCTGTTCCATGCATTTGCGTTAGAACTGAAAGTGCACATCCGTCATGTTCGCTGCAGAATAATGCAAAATCCTTATTGAAATCTGGCATTCCCAATGCGGGTGCCCGACACACTGTCTCGCAACTCCCCAAAGGCTTTCATGCATTCATCATCAAAATGTATTGGATCTGACACATCTTTGTGTGTCAGTCTTTGTAATGGCTTGGCTATCAATGAAAAACTGTTAATCCACTGTCTGCAATATCCAACCATTCCCAAAAACATTAACATTTCTTTCTGCGTTTTTGATGGATTCAATTGCAAAATTGCATTAATCCGATCTTGACACACTTTCCTGATTCCTTTCTCAATTTTGTGACCCAAGTAAAGAACTTCTTTTTCACAAAATTGACATTTTGCTGTTGACACTTTATGCCCACCTACTGCCAAGTGGTTCAGTAGAGCAATTGTATCTGTCACACAAGCTTCTTTTGTTTTTGATGCAACCAATAAGTCATCTATATATTGCACCAGGACCGAATCATTAGGCATTACTAGTGATTCCAAGCATTTCTTCAATATCTGATTGAAGATTGAAGGACTCTCTGTTTACCCTTGAGGAACTCGCCACCATGCCAAAACACGGTTTCCGAACTGGAACGCAAATAAATATTGGCTATCCAGATGCAAAGGTATCGAGAAAAATGCTTGACATAAATCAATCACCGTGAACCATTCCGCTTCACAGGGAATTTGATAAAGAATCACAGCTGGATTTGGCACTATTGGACAACAAGGTATTGCTATCTGATTTACCCTGTGCAAATCCTGAACAATCCTGTACTTTCCATTAGGTTTGCAAATTCCCATTATAGGTGAATTGCATGGACTCCCTAGAATTTCTTTTAGTATGCCTTGTTCAATCAGCATTTCAATCACAGGTGTTACTGCTGCAATCGTCTCAGGACTCCTTTTATAAGGTGGTATTCTTGGAAATTCTGCATTTGGTTTGACTGTAATTTGAATTGGAGCTACTCCTTTCATCAATCCAATGTCTTTCCCTGAAAAATCCCACACATCCGGCAACACCGTATCTCTCAATTGAACAGGCAAATCACTCACTGTAAACAGAGGATACAAATAATTCAATTCTGTTCCCTGTCTTACCATTTTAAAAACGACATCTTCATCTTTCGTATGAAATGCTATCCCATCCGGTGTACAATAGATGGAGCAATTCATTTTACAAAGTAAGTCCATTCCCAATAGGTTAACTGAATTTGTGTCACACACCACAAATCGGTGCAAATCTTGCAATCCTCTAATCTGCACTCTCATTGGTTTTGTCACTGGGGTTTTAATCCATTTGTTTGAAACTCCTACAACTTGGATACTTTAGCCCGAGAGGGGTAGGTTGGGAATTTCCACAGTTCTCACAGTGGAACGGGTAGCACCAGTATCTACGAGGAACGTCATTGAATTTCCGTCAACATCGCCATCCACATAGGGACCACACTGATCTAAATGTAAGGATACGCCAAGCACGCACTCCTTCTCCCTCCCCCCTCAGGCACCGTCATTGAGATGTATCTGAATCATTTTCCGGCCACTGCATCAAATACTGTGAAGTCACCTGCACTTTTGAATTTACTTGATCATCTGTATGGAAACCCATATTTGCATTATATTTTTGTACTTGACCATTCACATTCTGATTTTGCATAGGAGCTTAAGGTATCTGCTGACCCTCTCCTCTTCCAACTGACATTTGTTGATTCTGCATCTGATTCATTTAATTTACTCCTGAAACAGCATTATTTGCCAGTAGACTTCTACACTTGCGCTTCCAATGTCCCAACGTGCCGCACGCATGACAAGGAAACTTCTTTTTCAACTCCTCTTTATTACCTATACCTCTCCCTTGCATAATCAATCAATCAATGACTTTATTTCGATCTCTGTGGATCATAAAAGTACACCATAAAACTAGACAATTACAAACACACAATGCAAATGGGACATTTTCAATATAAATAAACAATCGCAGCCTATTTACAATCACAGCAAGACAGTTCAATCAAAGTGCGTTGGTGTTTGTGCAAAAGGAAGAAAATTCCATGTTCTAGCAGCATAATTTTAAAAGTAACATTATTTACAGTTGCAAAATTCATAGGTTTGCCTAAAGGAAATGGTTGTATATACTAAAACTACATTTGTAGAGATATAAAAAGGTTAAAACTGTAGAAATCTGTGTGCTAATAAAATAGGACAAAACCCATTGTAGAAGACATAAAATACTATGTCGTATAGACTACACCCTTAAAACTTTCAGAACAGGGGTCAGAGTCTCCTGGGACTCACACTCCGCTAAGGTTTTTAGGTCAGATTTTTGTAATCAGTCGCATGCTTCAAGGTCGGACAAAGGGGCACATCTATTTATATATTCTCCCTTGCAGAATTGGTATAATTTGTGTCACAACATTTCCATTCGGTACTACACCTCTCATACCGGTAGAAGTCTGACCAATTCTTTGGTAACCTTCTACATAATCTGTATTCGCAAATCCTACCTTCTTCGCCACTTGCATCTGAGCTATCATTAGTTTTTCCTTTTCCTTTTTGTCTTGTGTCAATGTCATCACTACAATACTTCGCATAACGAAGAATTTCATCAACAGTCTTGCTCTGCCAACAAATCAAATTCTGCTGAATAATCACACTAATTTCTGGTCTTAATCCATACACAAACCTGAATACAAAATGTCCCATATCTTTTTCAGTAATGTTCTCAATACCACTGTACTGTTTGAACACCTGTTGGCACCTTTCATAATAAGCATGCACTGTCTCTTTCAATTCTTGAGTAGTTCTGTCTATTCTCACCCAATCTGTTTCTTTTGGTGAAATCTTTCCTTTCAAATAAGTAATGGCCTGATTATATTTCTTCATAACCTCTTCAGATGGCGTTCCTGTCTTTGAATCTCTTGGATATTCTTCTTTTGGCCAATCTACATCAATTTTACACTCAAGCCACAAATCAGCTGGAACTACAATATCAAACAGACCATCCAAATCTTTCCACAAGACTTTCGAAACTTTCACAAACCTTTCTACCTGTTTGTACCATTCCACTGGTTTTTCTCTCAGTCTTGGGAAATCATTTGTAAATGATATTATATCCTGCTTCGACCAAGGGACATGAACATACACACCTCCAGGTACTTCTCTCATCGGATATACTGTAGCATCGGCTATTTCCACACCTGTCTCCCTCACCGGATACAATGGTAAAGCCACTGTAGTCATTGTTGTATCTTCCTTCTTTTTAGCCCATCTTCCTTTCCAACGATCCAATTCCCCCCATAGTTTTAGTGTACTAATTAACTCTTTGATTTGTAATCGTTTCCATGAAGCATTCAAACTCTCCAAATCTTTATCACTGAAATCCAATCTATAAGTCTTCTGTAGAGCCTTAGATTTTTCTATGTCAACTCCATACGTTTGTGCAATCCCAGCAAATCTTTCATGTAGGTTCCTCGCTTTCTTTGTAATATTTTTACACATAAACAGTAACTCTTCATCTTGATATTTACTTAGTCTATCTGGACTGATTGTGCCAAGAATCATTTCTTACAAATCTGCTTTTAATTTACTCACATCTACACCGAGTCATTTTTATTCTATACACTACAACCAGGTGCTATTTTTCTTATCCATTCATCTAATTCTTCTGGCGAAGGACCTAATGATTTCTGGGTATTTTCACTTGACTCACCCCTTGACACTCATGATGTGGGTGTCACTTTTCTTCTATTCTGCAATAATCCTTATGGATCTAAATGTATGCCTAATTTTGGAGTTTCCATTGATCTTTCTGAAATATTTATTAATGATTCTGTTTCTCCCGTAACTATACTCCCATTTGTCCCACTATTTTCACTTAATCCTTGATTAGACTCATTCAATTTTCTGTATACTACAGAAGCTCCATTCATGTTCCGATTGGGTATTGTTAAGGCAGGCACTTAAGAAATACCTTGTCCATCATTGTATAATGGAACTATCGGACCAATAGTTACTGGAACCGACAAAACTTCTGGATTCAAATTCATTTGTGTTATTTTCCGTACTAAATCTTCTCTAACTGAATTCTGATTCTGACTCGTATTTACAGAATCTTTCTCTTGAGAGGCTTCTATCTGAATCAATGGAGCACTTGGCAAAGAATTTGTCACTTTCATGTCCTGTTCTTGCTGATATGGAGGAGGTCTATTCATTACCAATTCATTTAAAAATTTGTCGTCTATGTCATCATTACCTTCAATCAAATCAGTATTTTTAGATTTTTGTTCCTCAACATTCTTCTCTTTTTTCTTACATTTTTCTCCTTCTTTAGACTCTGCTACCATAACCGGAAACATTCTCGCTCCTTCCGCTACATCTCTTATCCACATTTTCATTTGAGTGTCCCATTTTTCTACTGAATATTTATTCGCAGTGTTCTTGTATTTATTCTGATTCCTATCTCTTTCTCTTTTGTATGCTTCATGTTCCCATTCTTCAAGAGCTTCACACTGCATAGGTCTAGGAGTAGGTCTTAAATCATTCATTTGTCTCCTTAGATTTTCTAAGATTCTAGTATTAAAAATAATATTCTCTGGAAATGCTAAAACACCATCTTGCTCAGTATACTTCATCAAATTTTCTAACCAAGTACACGTATGATAACCCCTTTGTAATGACATAAAAGAAGCGGGTGTTCCTTCAGGAGGTACAGGAATTCCTTCTCTAATGGGTATAGGCTCAACTTTACTAAATAGAGTTTTCAGCATTTTTAGTAACTTCATGATTATTCTACTCTAACACTAAACTATATAAGTAACTCTTCAGCTATTCTTCTTCCGTATTATGATTTTCTACTACCAACCAGAATCAACCACACTGTCCAATCCCAGCGTGGTTCACACCAACCAACCAATACCAGCGCGGCACTTTCTGTGACGATTTCACATCAACTGACCAATACCAGCGCGGCACTTTTGTGACGTCAGTATAACTCCTGCGACTGACCCTCCCTTTACAAAATCAGCGTCGGTGTTTTTCAAAGTCCTTAACAAAACAGACTACATTAAATACCAGCTTGTCTGCTCCACTAAAAGAAATAAATCAATAGAAACATATACTCTAAGATTCCTTTCGCTTCCAGCAAAATCTCGACCAGCGCGATTTTACCCTCACTCAAGTGAAAACTCTCTGGACTTCTCCAGATGTGCTTTCCGAAGGTACCCAAATAAATCTCCCCTATTCTTACTTCAAGATTCCCTGTGCAATACCGACATTACGACAATTGCTCAGTACTACATCAACAGCAGACAACGTACTTCCTTTAGTGTATGCCACACTAAGACTGCCCTTAGGCTTATCCTGGGATCTTAGGTCAACGACGGAACCGTTACTTAAATTCCATTAAGGTTAACGACGTACTACAATATATAACAAAAAGGTACATAGTCAATAAACGTCTGTCCCTACAAATTCCGTCTTCTTCATTACCTAATATGATTAGTCTAAACTAACCATCCGATGCGACTACCAGAATCTGATGCAGCGGAAGCAGTGTAAATTTTCTATGACCATATCCATTATCACTAATTCATTTATACTGAATCTTTATAACCATGTGTTCGGGCCCATAAGAACACAACGATCATTTACAATTATTGGGTCCTCCGATGGACCTTTAAGTAGAGCTAATAGGGACACGATAATGAAAAGACGAATAATATTCCCCTCATGAGGACCTATAATGAAGGAAATACCTAACTAACAAATCTGTCACAATGTATTTTTATCAATAACTCATCAAGAACAACAAACTCCGATTACTTATCAAGTCACTTTTATCTAATATTTCACAATGAGTGGTCAAAATACCAATAGAATAGGAAACATAATAGATTTTTCAATAGTTAAATGATACAGGTAAAATCATAAAAGAGAAACAGTTTATAATGAATTCATCACAAAATCAATAACCGGCATGAGTGGAGAGAAGGAGAGACAAAAGAAAAGATTCATTGCAAATATCAATATGCAATTCGATTTTCATACGAACCAAGAAAACTAATGCACAATGTGCAATAGTGTAGAAATGCTAACCTTTCGGCCGAAAAGGCATAGCTTAAGGCAACATCACCAGTAGATGAAGTGCAAAGAAATCAGGACACCCTCAGTCAGGTTTGCAAAGACAGTAGCCAGCCACAGTAGCGCAGAGAAAATAGCAGCAAGGCTCTCCTCTCATAGAAAAAGCTACTCTTCCCCAAAAACATCATTTCGTACACTACTAAATGTACTCTGAATGTTAAAGTCCGTCCCTCTCTATGTTGCATTTTGCTAAAATCCTCTTTGGACAAGAAACATAAGGTGATCGGTCATCTCACTCCATTTCATCAAGAATTCTAAAGTTCTTTGTTAGCGCGAGCTGTCGTCATCGTCCTTCGACAGAGGAGGAAATCATTGTATTCTTCTTCCGACGCTCATGCATACTTCCATATCTACTTGCAACATTTGTCAACACAGTTCATCCTCAAAACTAAATATTTTCCCCGGACGGAAAGGATGTCCTGTAGATACGCTTCACACAACTAAACCAGTAAATCAACCATTTAGAAATAATGAAGGACAAATACATTCTTTTAAAGCCTACGTTAATGAAAAGGAAAATTAACTCCAGCAGCGTTTTGAGGCCTTCTGGAGAAATTGTAAAGCATCTTTCTCTAGGAAAATAACACGTTTCAGTTAAATGTTCACAAGGAAAATACATAAGAAAATCATTTGCTTTAGTTTTCATTATCCTAACTAGACTCGAATATGTATAACTATTTCTAATATTGTCTGACAATTTAATCCTCATGTTATTAAGCAAAGAAAGAACAACATTCACGCAAACTTTTTCTGAATGCGTTTCCATTATCTTGCACTTTTATGCTACTTGTGTAAATTCTAGTATACGTGGAAAAGGTCTCTCTTCTCGTTTACACATAAAACCTCGTGTTTTTTATTCTTTTTATTTTTTCTACACAAAGTATTGGAGCCATTAAACTACCAAATGTGCCATCTCTCTCTTGCACATTTTCACGCTACTTTTTTCACATCCCCATTTTATTAATTTTCACACTATTAGTCATTGGTTTCGTTAATAACAAAAACATGAGCAGATTTTATCAAGCAGGATTATTTCGCAAAAATCATGCTTCATCAGGTGCTAATCAAGCTGGGTGACACAGTAGTGGTTTCCTGCAAGTTAGGAGGACTGGTCTGAAGCTGGTGAAATCGAAAGGATTTTCCACAGCTTATGGACTTTCACTGTAAAAAGTGTATGTCTGTGGTTATTGGAGTGTGATGACTTTTTGGGGTGTTATGGCAGTTATTATAGCCCACTGCCGAGGGCTAAACCGTTTGTTGAAGGCCCTGAACCCGAGTTCTAGGCCCAAGCGCAGGCTAGAGCCTATAACTATAGTGGGGGCCTTTAAAAACAGGTATATTTTGAGGAAGACAGGCTAGCAGCCTTTTGGAACATTCCACCATCTAGGGTAGAATGTTCAAAATTAAAAAGGGAGGAAACTGAAGACCAATATTGGAATGTTGCAGCTCCAGGCTTATACCAGCCATTATAATTCCTGAGCGTCTCCATTGTCTTCAGTGGAGCGCTCAACATTCCAATGTCCTAATATATGGTATCCTTTGTCAGTGTTGTTGTTTGCTGCTGGTGTCCCAGGGCCACAGTACTCTTGTGCTCCAAGTAGATAAGCAAGTAACTCTCTTTGGGTGCTTAACTCGCTCTACTTAGCGAGGGAGAGTTCTCTAGGTTTACTCTAGGTTATGATGGGGGGTTGGAAACTAAAATACTGTGTGACCTTGTATATAATTCTCAATAACTTCACTGTCCAGTAGGGCTAATCTTTAAGAAAAATAACAGACTTAATTAACAGACGAGAAGATCACTTAAAATGTGATCTACACAGAAAAGGAGAATGTGCTAGCACCTTTATGGCCTAAGATATGACCCCAAAAGTTTTGTGCTCCAAAGCACTAGATTTTCTTTAATGCTGGCCCTGTGACCCATGCACTGTCGTGGGCCTGCACACGGGTCAACTATGGGATCTTGAGTACTGTACAGAGCTTTTGTCTTTTGAGACAGATTTGTGTGCTGTTTGAGACCGATTTGTGCAAGGTATACAAATTCCTTATATCCAAAAACCCACCTAATCACCAGTAGTTCACCCCACTGAAGTCAGTCAACAATCTCTGAAGAGCTGGTGAAAAGGTCACTGGCGACCCCAGGGTTACTTTCACCAGTATCTGGTTGGGTCACAATCCATATCACTGGAGACCTAGAAATTGCTAAAGGCCCAAGTGGTTGTAACTTCATTCAGTGGGACGAATACATTAGTGAACCAGTTCCCACTCCAAAAGGGGCCTTGTTTCACCTAGACGACACTCTTATTCTGGAACCACAACTATCTTCACATAGATATTTACTATAGTTTGATCTCCTTATTGTCTCCCTTTACTTCAGCGGTTGTTGATCTCAGTCCTGCGATGCTCCTATAAAATGCTCCGCTGCCTGAGGGGGTCTGGTTTGCACTACAGGAAAATGCATAAATAAAACAAAAAATCTATGGAGTCCCAAGGTGTCAAAAATAATTTAGCTGGCAGTATCATTGGATCTAGCAGTCATAGTCAATGTTTCGCAGAGGCAGTCATGGGACTGGAAGCGCCCATCAGACTTCACGTTCCTACTGGAAATAGGACCTTAGAGTTAGTACTTTAAAAATCTATTTCTGAAACTATATGAACTAGAAAGATGGGTCAAACTGTGGTGGAATCATGGAAACCTCAAGCTAACAAGACTGGAATGCGCACAATGTACACAAAAGCAGATGCAGAGAAAGGCGCACAACAGGTGGGGCGGTGCAGGTTCTACAAAGCACTCTACAAATTTGCATCACATCACATAACAGGTTCACAAGCACTTCTGACAATGGGCAACGATACTTTGCTGTCAGAAAGCACTGATCTTGTAGTCCGGGTCCCATGAGACGATGTATTTTCCACACCTCTACGAACCAATGCCAACAAACACTGAATGATATGTTGATTAGAAGTAAGCCCAGGGAGAGGGGGTAGAGGAATTGGATAAGAGAGAGAACTGAGTCCCTGGATAGATCTGCTCTGGTTGGTCATACAGCTGAGCAGTACCTTCAGCTGGAAAAGCATTCATACTTTAAGATAATAAGTCTTTAGTGTTTTATCGATCTTGCTATTTCTTATATTGTATGTGATATACCTCTGCTACATCTGTGTCACCAACTCTCTAAAGTTTAAAACTGTATCCTTCTATAGCTGAAACACAATTAGCAGCTAAGGAATAAAAATAAATAGCATAGAGTTGTTTTTCTAGTACAACTACTTTTTGTGATATATGAACACGCGCTGTGATTTGAATTATATTCAGTGACTGATTCATATTCTGTAACATAATAAATGCATGTTAATATTAAAAAGTACACTCTATAATAATCATTTACATCCTCAACCTGTGTCAATATCGTAATACCACAGGAGTATCGAAAGAAAAGTTATCAAAGTCTGTAAAGAGATGAGGGCCATTTGCTCCTCACCAGGAAAGAACAAGATGCACAAAATAGGAGTTGAAAATCTTCAAAGGATGACTCCAGAATTATGTATCCTGTTCAATCTTTAATTGAAACCAAAAATAGCAGCAGTCTCCACAATTTCTCCTAATTCTGGCAACAAGGTTCCATCTGCAGCAAGTATTTACTTTGACTGCCTAGCAAAGGCGCTCTGGACCATGAGCAAATTATTCAATTCAATTCAAAAATTCTTTATTTCGGCCTTTATGGCCATAAAAGCACAAAGAAAAGAATACAGCACAGTTTATACATATAAATCTTACAAAGATAAAGTGCGCGTGCATTGCAGTATTTAAAAAAGAATTCTGAATATGGATATAAAAGAGGTACTACTTAGAAACAGACATTTTATAACATTTAAAAGGGAGTTAAAAAATTATTAATAAATTTTATTTACAATAAAAAGCTAAAATTATCCGATGGATCCAGTTTTTAATATGGATAAACGTACACACCACATAGAGAATAAATATCGGAAGACTGAATACACTATGGGCAGACTGGTGTCGTATTTTAGGAGCCTATAGGCCTCCACACAATGCTTTGTCCCAAGGTTCCGGCATACCTGTTGTAGCCATCGGTATCTAACCTTCTTGTATGCCGGGCAGACAAATAGTACATGTTGATCCGTCTCCGGATTATCTGCACAGACCGGACAGCCCTGAGTCAAAGTGTTTCCCCATTTATTTGTAAAGGCACGCAGTGGTAATACACCGTGCCTAAATTGTAAATACAGTTTTTTTGCAAGGGGAGGCTGTATGACATCAAGAACAGGTTCTAACTTATATTGATCTTTGGCCTCTAAAAAGGATAGGGTCATTTCTCCTAATTCTGGCAACAAGGTTCCATCTGCAGCAAGTATTTACTTTGACTGCCTAGCAAAGGCACTCTGGACCATGAGCAAATTATACTCTCTGACTTCAGAATGGTCATGTCTAGTTTTTTAGTTTAAGATACTTTATTGTATTAATCATTTGATTACAATAAAAGAGAAAATACAAACATAGAGATAAAATAATTTCCATGATTAAACATCATATAAAAGAACATACATAATTCATAATACCAAGTTTATGGTCATGTCTATACACAAACCTCATTGGAGTCCTGTGGCTTCATGGGACATGTAGTTTCCTTAAGTGAACTCCGCAGTGTTATGTAGTGTGTCCAGGGAAGAAGTGAAGCCACTCTCCGCGTGGAGTGCACACTGCCATCCTTTCCTATTTCTGAATGCAAGCACCATCAGGCAGTGGGGAGTACTATGCTTCTGCGGTAGTTGAGTGCGAAGAGGTGAGTGCAGGCCATGATCTGCGTTTAGGCCCTTGTCATGATGTTCTTCCTCTCTGCAACCTGTATTGCAAGGATTCTGTCTGTCCTGTGAGACCGCAGTCTGTTCAGATGCCTTCCATGTAGATTCTCCATTCAGCTAGTATTTGTGCTGGTCTACATTAAATCAGTTCAGCTTCTCATTACAGACTCCGCCCAGCTTCTCCTGTTGGTGAGTTCAGCAGCCCTCCACAGATCACTGATCAAAGTGTCACGCAGGCTTTCCAGTCTTGTCTGAAGGCAGAGTAGTAATTAATACGAGATTTCACTCCTGGTAAGATTCCTTCTTCCCACGCTTGTGTGCTGGTTTCCTCAATGTCCAAAAGATTTACCAAGCACCAGGTGATGGAGGATCAGTGCTTATCATCCTTTGGTGGCCTGGGCACGAGCTAGAGCAAACCAGTGGGGTGGCTGCATTCAGGGTGATTTGTGGTTTGAAATTCAGGCAGAACTGTCACAGAACCTAACATAACAGTATCTACTACTGCTGCCTGAGGAACTAGCAGCCACCCAGTAACCAGGGATTGTAGGGTTTCGCTGAGTCAGGAGGAATCGTACCCTGAAGAAAGAAATGGGCTGTTGACCTCCTCAGTGCTCCTGGCAGGACAGGTTTTGAGAGAAGGGCCTTGGAAAGGAATAAGGTTACTTTCCTGCCCAGCATCGATATGGCCAGCCACCCCAAAGGAAATCCGCCATCTTGTTGCATTCAAAATCACTGAAGCATTGCCCAGCTCGACGCATGTGTACAAGGTAACTGAAGCTATGCTGTCTGGTTACGCTCCACAATGGTCATTTAAATCCGTCTAGAGCTGGGGTTTTAAGTGGTTGTTGTGAGTGTTAGTTTAGTGTGTACACGTGGAGTACCGTTACAAGCTTACTGAGGGGCAACTATATGTTAACTCTGCGTTAACTGCATGAGCGGCTTTCTGCCTAATACATTATAATGGAGGGTGTAATGGTTTACTAGCATGGCTGGCACTGTTGTACGCTTGACAATAACCAATTACATGCCTCGGACCGTGCTACCTGTGTGTTCAGTGTTTTGTATAATTAGTTCTTTTGAATGTTCTCTTTTTTTACAGTGGAACTGCTGTGTGCACAGAGGTACCCGTTGTACCTGCACGGTTAAGCAACCCAAGTGCAGCTTTGGACATTGTGCATGGTTGGGTTTATTATTTTTGGTTGGTTGTATAAGCTTTATTCGACAGAAAATGTCATAAAAGCTGTAAAAAATACATTTTTTGAAAAGAGAAATGCAAACGTGCAACATCGTAAGCTTGTATGAGCAGACAATACTAGTCAATAGACAATAGTAGCCAATTGGGCCCTTGGCACAATAATACATTTGTCATATTCAAATAGTTAAAAGTCAATGCAACAGACAAAAGTACGCAATTAATACATCAAATACGAATCTACAATAAAAACAAGATAAAAACAGTAAGCATTTCATCTTAATAACAAACCTTCATAATGCTATAGTTAATCGTTAGTTTGCTGAAGAATTTTGGATTTTTCCTAATGTAGCAGCAAAGAATAACAGATAAAGTGCTTGTGCATAGGAATTGGTTTTGCGTTTGGCCAAACAGATTTGGAGTTGTGACAAGAATTTGTCGCAACCTTGTTTGAGTTAAAACTGTGCTACACTTGAGAGCTTTCCACCTAATAAGCAAGCCTGGCCAAGAAACTTTGCTACGCAACATGCAAAAAGAGGTCTAGAATCGGACCTAAGAATGTGCAGTGCTGTATGGTGATCCCATGTGCCCAATTGCTGGCAAATCAATTTTAGCCATTTGGCCCGCGAGATGTTGTATGCCGGGCAGGCGAACAGTACATGGGCGATGCTTTCTATCGGGGCTCTGCAGCATGGACAATCTTTTCCATTGCATGAATGCCATTTCGCAGTCATCTCGCGGACAGGGAGAGTTCCAAACCTAAAATGTATATACAACATCCTGTCCCTGGGGACCTGGATTATGTCAAGGAAGGGCTCAAGATATCTAGTTTGTTTGTGTGTATACAATTCTATTGTTAATTTGCCCACATTAGGTTTACGGTTCTCCCGTTGGTCCACCCATTCCCAATAGAGTCGTTTAAGCTCGTCTCTCCTTGGGGATTCCTGGCTATCCCAATAAACTTGGAGTCCAATGGCTGTCAACGTTTTTTTTACATTGGAAATCCAGCCTATTTTGCAGCCAGTGTCTAGGCGGATGATCTCGGTGAGAGCTTCGGCGTAGGGGAGAAGCTCTGGGGTCCGCCGAATGCTGGCCCAAAAGAGTAGTGGGCGTAACCTAGCTACATCACCGATCGACCGCCTGCCCATGTCCAGCAATAGAGGGGTAAGGGGGACATTTTTAGGTAGCATCACCAGATCTCTAAAAAACTTGTGCTCGGATCTGCAGAGCTCGTCGAGCTTGTCAAATCCCCAAACCTCTGCTCCGTAGAGAGCAGAGCTGACTGCTTTGGCGTCGTAAACATGGAGGGCGGGAGCTACCGGCCTAGTGTGTGAAAGGCGGTGTTCTTTCCCTATTGCTCCAGCCACTCGTTTGTGTCCCAACAGCATCTCTGCTAAGTGGGGCCTCCAAGACATTTTGTCGGAGAGTCTTACACCTAAGTAATCGAAGGTGTCTACCCTTTCCAGGGGTACCCCACCCAGCAGAGGGCTACTCCTATATGACTTGTGGCAGTTAAAGGCCATAAATTTGGTTTTTGAGCTATTTATGACCAGCCCCCGATTGTCACAAAAAGGTTGGAATCTATTAAGAAGGTGTTGTAACCCGGCTGGGGTCTTAGATATCAGCAGGGTGTCGTCTGCAAACAACAAGGTTGGTACCTTGTTGCCCCCCAGGGTAGGCGAGTCTTCAGGGTCTTCTTGGAGGAAACCAACCACCCCGTTCACATACAGGGAGAACAAGGTTTGGGCCAGAACACAGCCCTGTCGAACTCCCCTGTTGACAGGGATGCGTTCTGTTAATTGTCCCTGCGCCCCCCCATCTGACCTGGGCGAAATTGCCCTCATGTAGCCGGATCAGCAGTTTAAGGACAAAGGGGGGGATGCCCATCCCTCCAAGCGTCGTACACAGCTTAGATCTAGGGACGAGGTCAAAGGCAGTCTTCAAATCGATAAATGCGAGATAAAGACTGCCCTTGCCTAACACCACTACCTTCCAATAAATAAGGAGGAGTCTAAACACCTGATCCATTGTCCCAGTCTTTGGCCTAAATCCGGCCTGGTACTGGGAGAGGATGGCTTCATCCTCAGTCCATGACTGTATCCTATGCAGAAGGACTCGACCTAAAGGCCTGCATGTAGTTTAATGTAAAAAAAGATGATGCCCTCAGATGTGTCTTCAAACTGGCTTAGAAGATATGGAACTGCAAGTGCGCCCTCTTCATTGTCTAGAGACTGTACCTGCAAAGGACGAATTAGCTGATCTCCATCCCAAAGGTTTATTACTACTAAATGTAGTACTACTACTACTACCGCCCAACAGTGCTGATCCACCAGGGAAAGACACAAGCCCTTCAGACTGAATATTCTTTTTGTCCTGCTCGGAGAAAGCCTAGGTCCATTAAAGCCTTTCAGCTTGAGCTTTTGTAGCAGCAATTCTTAGACATTTGAGCCCTATCTGTCTTCCCCTGGTCTTCTGCATTCACTGAAGCATTGGCAAAACCATTAGAATTTGCCAATTCATGTTAATTCTTTCCATTGTTTATGGCAAAAAGCATTAATGTGCCTGCCTTGGCATATGCAAGCGTGCACATGCATGATGGCCATCGTTCAATGATTTTTGCTGCACTTTATCACAAAAATTGTGCCAAGATGACCACCCTTTGTGCTTATGCATGCACATTCAGGGCATCCATGTTGAAAGTTTGTTTCTTTTACTTTTAAATAAATCACAAAAACAATATTTCAAGATAACAGGCTGTGCTTGAGCTTGCATGTGAACACACAGGCTGCCGTCTTGGAATGGTTTTTGTTATATGTTAGTATGCAAGTATGGATGGATATAGTGCGAACGTAGCCAAAAGGCAGCAGAGCATTGTAAATGGTAAAAGACTAGCATAAAGTCAACAAGTGATAGGAGAGGTACCTGGATTGGGGATGGTTTTGATATGCTGCTCATAAAAGAGGTGAGTCTTCTACTCTTTCCTGAATAAGCCTTGGAGCAGTCCTGATGGATACAGGGATGTTGTTCCCGATACAGGGTGCATAGGTAGTAAAAGCCTTCTACGTTGTTTTTTTTTTTCTTTTTACACATCTTAGTCTGCAGTCTGATTATGTCCTAGTTGTGGGTGTGCCGAGAACCACCAGAGATTGTGAGAAAAGTGGGGGTGCTGGTCATGGCTTTGTAAATGGTGCAGGCAGGCACGGAAAGCCCAATGTATTTCCATCAGGATGGAGGTGATGTGATTATAATTCTTCAGGCACTGGATGACACTGATAGTTGACATGTAGGATGCCCTTAATAGGTGCCAGTGTGGAGTCTGGGAGGCCAGGGAGCAGGGTGTACCACCAACCAGCCAGATGTACGAGGGCTTGAACAGTGGCTCTATTTAGCTTGCTAGAAGAAATGGTTTCATTTTTATTAAAAAAGAGAGCTGGTACCAGGCCGTCTTGGATCTTTTTAGCACGATGTTCCTTGAGGGTGAGGTTGCTGTCCAGGGTGAAAGGACTTGGTATTCGATGAAAGTTGGTGTTCAAAGCCATCAAGGTTCATGTATTTGAGCCAGGGTTTGTACTGTTTCTTGTTTGGTGTTCTTGGCAAATAACAGCAATTCTGTCTTGGTTGGGTTACGCATCATCACTTATCCACATACTTTATTATTATTAGGACTCCCGGTTTTACAGTATTTATTTTTTTGCCATTTCCGTCTGTATTTATCCATATTTATTTTTTGCTAATTTTATCGGGGTTTATCCTTATTTAGTTTGGGTTTTTTGGAAAGATTAAGCTGAAATTAGAATATTTCCACATTTATTTAACCGATAAATATGCACTCATGCTTGAATGTCTGACAGGTTTCAGTGCTGTGAACACTCGCAGAAGATAAATCGGTGCACTTATATGAAAATTTCAGTAGCAACCTTGTGCATATCTACTGGTGTTAAAGCCTCTAGACTAAAATTCCTTTCTTTTTTAACCCCCTTACCTATCAATCCACACATCTATTGGCCTGGCAGTCATGGCAGACAGTATTTAGAATTACTCAAAAAGCAACCCAATTTCCGTTTTTATCCACATTTAAAAATGAACACAGACAAGAAAATTAAAGTTTTCTGTCTGTATTTATCTGTAAAAATCAGTAAAAACGGAAAACAGGGAGCCTTAATTATTATTTACCATTTGAAAATGACCATCGGCCATCCTGGACTATTAAATTAATAATAAGGTATGTGAGGGAGTAAGTGGGAAGAGCGAGAACTGGGATCAAGGAGGAATAAGGGAGAGAAGGAAGCTGGAGCAGAGCAAGAGGCTGGAGACTAAATAGTCCTTTACACTGAAATGCTAGGGCTCCTTAAGAGACTAAAGGACACTGAAACAGCCACTAGGTGAGGGAGCCAATCACCTGTGGTATGATCTAAGATGTGATTGAAGTTTCAAGCCAATGTCTTGAGGTGGATGAACACAAAGTTGATGGTTTGAAGTAGGCAGACCCAAAGTCCGCTCTAAGTATATGTTAAAGTATTAGATACAGTAGGCCTGTCAATGATAGACCATTAAAGCTGGAAACCTCAGCTGAAAAGACTTCCAGAAGGCTAATCTGTGATTCAGGGATTGCTTCAAGCATTAGCCACAAGTAACACCTGCTCCCAGATGAGGCTATTGTCTTCAAGTATTTCAGCTTCAGCTTCCAATGCTTGCACCACAAGTATCTGAAACTCTGTAAACCTGTTCAGACATTTCCTCTTGCCTTGCACACTCCACTGAATTTAAGTCTGATGATGACCTTTTTCACAACCATTAGATGCCAGTTGAGACCATCCATATTGTTCTTGAACTCGAAATCGGTTTTCCTTTTTTTGTCTTTTTCAGTATTCTAATTCTTGTGGTGTCTAATCATTGCGTTTTTCTATTTTTTTAAATATTTCTTTGAACATTAAAGTACTTTGTCTTAACCCTTTGGTCCTGTTTTGCTGTTGCGCATACTCTCAAGTCTCACTTGTGCTACCAAAAGGTGAGTCAAGGAAAGACACTTGACTTGGGAAGATATTTGGCTGTATTTCTTTGAGGTCTCACTGCCCAGATTGTTATAAGAGCTGTGCATAGCATGTATTAAAGAATTTGAGGAATGCTCTCCAACCTGTAAGATTATATTTGTTACATTCTTGAAAGACTGAAATGCTGCACAACAGGACAAAACTGTGTGTGCTAAGGCTAGAACCAGGGACAGTTGGCAGGGATTTCATAGTGCTTCATTCATATAAACTTGTACCCAAAGGGAGAATGTGGAAGCCACAAATCACCATACATGCATCAAGTGGTGAGAGAGAGCTTTATTCACCCCACGCCTCAGTCAGCACCAGGAACCAACTGCCTAGAACGTCAACAGCCAAACATTTCATAGCATTCTCCAGTTACAGAATGTACAAAGTGTGGATTGTCAATGTCAAAGAAGCAATTCTTGAAGATGCATCACCACAACATCCCTGAAACAGAAAAACGATAATACAAAAATGAAATAATAAAATATAAACATCTGTTGAAGGAAACATAACTCGTAACTAAACAATTTTGGGATAACCTATATTACACTATATATTCTAGAAGAAAATGGATATTGTAATTTCAACAGATATTCACATTTGATATGAATAAACAACTTATACAAAACATACTGAGATATTTATGAACCATCCATTAACCAAATTACTCACAAAACCTTGCCGGTTTTATGACCACTCTTTTACTCCTGACCGTCAATGATACACTCTGCCCTTTGATGGATCTTCAAACTTAACCTCTGTATCAGATGGATCATGAGATACTTGTACTGGTATTTTACTTTCTTCAATGTCAAGAGGTTCAAGCTTATTGTTCACTTTCACCATTCTGCTTAAATGCCACAATTCATGACCATTAATCCTGATCACTTTGCTATTCGCTGCCTCAACCTTAACAGGCGTTCTAAATCTTGGCATTCCTTTTCCCACATGTACAGTTTCTTTAATACACACCTAGTCTCGAACAATCACCTTATTCGCTACAATCTCTGACCTAGTGCTTCTTGTCAAATCTCTGTTTCATCCTGAATTGATAACTCAACTTTAGGTCGAATACACTTGTCCATTGTCTGTTCATTAAGTGTATGGTGCTGCCATTTTTTTAACCAAGCTGGGCACATTCTGAATACAGGGATACAACCTCTCATAACCTCAAATGGAGATTTATCAATGACACTGTTGGAACTAGTGAGATGAGGCCACATCATTCTTTCAACTGCATGGTGTACATCAACCTTGTTTTTTATCGCCCACTGTACACAATGCATCAAAGTAGGATTTATTTTCTCAACTAAGCCAGTGGCTTGAGGGTGATACAGTGCAACCATTTTGTGAGTAATACTGAATTTGGTAATATCTTCCATCTCCTTGGAGACTAACTGAACACCATTGTCCGATACCAAGTCCCCCAGAAAACCTTCTCTAAGAAAAATCGATGGCTGATTTGGTGTTGGGTTCTTCAATAAACTCTACCTCCCACCATGTGCTGTAATAATCAGCTAATAGTATACCATACTTGAGTCTGTGTGAGAGAGTACTGAAAGGGCCAATACAATCTACAGCTAATTTCAACCATGCGCCATCAGGCAATTAGATAGGCTGAAGTGGAGTTGTTTCGGTTTTGAGACTTTTATCACTGGTGGAACATATTACACATGCCCTAACAACTCAAACAATGTTTGCATCCATACCAGCCCACCAATAACTAGAATACATTTTCCTTTTCGGAATGGTTTGGCCCAATTGTCCTTCATGCCCCACTTGGATGATTTTTCAATAAAGTGGGAGGTAAAAATTTGTCACCGCTTATCAACATATTGTTTTTTTTCTCCAAAAGACAGTTCATTATCAACCTTAAACCAAGGTTGCAAGTTCACATGTAAAGATCTTTCTTTCAGATACCCCTTTGTAACATTTTTCAGAACCAATTCTTCATCCACAGACAAAAAATAAAACTATTCTTCATTGAATCCACTCTCCCAGCAAACATCAACAGCAGCAATCAAACATTCTTCATCATCCTACTCATCTTGACCACTAGATAGACTTGACGTCATTGGTGACCTTAATAAATTATCGGCTCTTATGTTCCTACCATTAGGAATGTGATGTATATCAAAATTATACTGTAACAAATTTTAGCTTAATCTGTCCATTCTGGGTGTATTAACTTTGACAACAAACCCAACCAGAATGTTTACCAAAGGTTTGTCATCTGTCTTCATCGTGAATTTTCTTCCCCACACAAAACACTTGAAACGTTCAACCGCTTAACAGCATGCTAATAGTTCTTATTTAATTATTGAAAACATTTTTTCACGCAATGCTCTGGATGTAAAACCTACGTTTTTCTCATTTTCTCCTATTTTTGATAAGGTAGCATCCAGACCCCTGTTAGTTGCATCTACAGTAATAACGCATTCTTTTGTAGGATCAAATGGTGCCAAAATCTTAGCTGATGTAATTTCCTCTTTCAGTGTTATGAATTCTGCTTGATATTTTTCGTCCCCAAAAAGATTTTTTTTTGTTTTTTTATTTTAAAGCAAATTGCTAAAATTCTGTTTTGGTGTGGAAACCTTTGATAAACTTGGCATCGAATTCACAAACACTTAAAAAAAGAAGATAGCTGCTCTTTTTTATCTGCAATAGGAGCGTTCCTTAAGGCCTCAACTAACCCAGGATGTGGTTCTACACCTTGTTCATAAATTACATGGCCTAAATATTCTTGACCTAGCAAATTCACATTTACTCAATGCCAGTCTGTTAAAGTTTTTATTAGTGCAACATAGATTAATTTATGTTCCTGAATATCTTTGGCAGCAATTAAAAGTGGCCACTACTTTGATGTCATGCAAAACAGACTCCATGATCCATTAAAAAACCGAAGCGGCCAATGCCAACCCTAACGGCATCCTCTTGAATTAAAATGTACCCACTATGGACACAAAGGCCATGATATGTCTTTAAGATGGATCTAATCCAACTTGGTAATACGCAGATGCCAGGTCGAGTTTACAAAAACTTTGTGCACCAGCAAACATAGATACACTGTCATTAATATGAGGTAAAGGATGGGAATCAACCCACATTAATTTAAGTTTCTAAGATCAATACAGACTCTCAATTGTCCATTTCTCTTCCTTACTATGAATAAAGGAGAAAGCCATAAAGAAGATTACACTGGTTCAATAACGCAGTCGATACACATTTTCTTCAGTTGGTTTCCCAAATCCTCTCTACTACTGAATGGCGCATTTTTTAATTTATGCTTCACTGGAGTGGCTCTGTCTTGGACACGAATATTGTGCTTGAAACCTTTTATATTTTCAAGTTTACTGCTAAATACATATTTGATCCTTTCCATCCATGGTTTACCCTTTGTCTGATCAGTATATGGTTGTATGTTTTGTACAAACAATTAAACATGCACCTTTTGCCCAGATCTCAATGTCATCCGAAGAAGATCTTGATGATACCATCGCAAAATAATCACCCCTTTCTTTGCCACATATACCTTTCCAAAAAATTATGTACCTTTCAATCTCAAGAAGCATTCAAAGAAACCGTTTTCCATTATATGACACAGGGCATCTATCCGGTAGCAAGAAAGATTTGTTTGACCATATGTTTTTGAACAACTCTTCTGTGGCAATAGTCATCCTTGTTCTAGAATTGATAAGTAAATTCAACACTTTGCCATTAACTATTATGTCCATGTAGGATCAACACGTTCACAATCATTCCCTCCTTTGACTACCAACACGACATATTTAGTTTTTTCAAATGATTATTCACTGACATCATACTCTGTTAATTATCTCACTCTGATTTTGTTGTTTGGGCATACTTTGGCAAAATGTCCATGTTTATCACAATTCCTGCAAGTAGAATTTTTAGCAGGTCAAGGATGACCTGTGGCAAATGAGCGGAAAAACCACATCTGAAACATGTATTCTACTGTTTAAAACAAATTTGACTTGTCATCCTTTCTTTCAAAATGTTTTTCCCTTGCTTAAATTTTGTTTTGTACAATTGTTTTGAACAATATTAACTCCATCTTTCTTTTTTTGACTAGGTCCTTTGAAGCTTTAAGAGAAACTTCAATAATTTTAACCACATCAACTCTAAAGGAAAGATTTTTTAATGTGAGTAATTTTTCTTTTATCTTCCTGTCCCAACATCTTACAAGTATTTGATCCATGATTTGCTGGGATGTAAAACTTTCAAATTCACAAACAGCAGCTAAAATGCCTAACACTGCAACATACGAGTCGATTGAATCCTTAGAGGTGCTGCTCTCAAGTGAAAAAGATTTGTGTCTAATAACAATGAAAAATGGTTGAACATCAAATTGTTTTTAAAATTTTCAAACTGCCTCCTGATTTTCATCCAGCTCACTTTCTTCAGCAGCTAATTCATATAGTGGTGGTAAATGTTCATAAATAGTTTGTCCTTCAAAGCCTTAGTTGTATTCAAGTAAAAACCCTTTCTTTCTGAACAATATCTAGTTCCACCAATCGCACCTAAATACTTTGTAAATGCTCTAGCATGTTTTCCATTTTTTGAGAGGATCACCTGGTGTTTGCAAAAAAAAAAAAAAAAAAAAGGAGGAGGAGCATTTACTCTTTGCGTAGTGAAAAGGTTTCTGGACGACAACCAAAATATTAAGTGTGCGTGTCACTGATGATGTTTGAAATGTTGCAATGACGCTCTTAGATACAAAGTGTGCATATCACTGTGAATATTTTAACACCTGAACTTACAAATAAAGAGTGGTGTGCCAAGAATTTATACTATGGGTGATGAACAGGTTTTTGAATGTTTAATGTGGATATCAGTGTTGATACTTGAATTGCTGAAATGATACATGTGGATGCAAAGTGTGTGTATCACTGTAAGTAGAAAACAAATGATATATTTTATTCAACAAACATTTTGATGGAGGTAACTTGTATGAAAATGTAAGCATCAAAATGAGAAATTCCTGTGTTTGTGTGTGTTTTTTTTTTAAAGAAATGGTGTACATATCACCTCTCCCTGTACCAAACAGGAGAATGACACACTGATTGCAGTGGTGTGTATCAGTGCTCTGAGAATAATGTGGCAGAAAATTGCACACAAGCGTGTTCGTGTGACTGAAATCTGCTCCCAAACCAAAATGGTGGCTCCTGATGTGTGAGGCATAAGTGTCACAGGGATTGCCACAATGACACGTACCCAGTGACAAACCAAAATGGATTGCCCAGAACGAACCACGTGTGAGTGAGGAGCGTGAAGGCAGATGCAAGGGTAGAACAAGCGTGTCCAAGTGGTGGGGCAAAATGAGTTGTGTTGTAGTTTTTTTTTTTTTTTTTTAATGAATTGCCTTTGCCAAAAAGATTACCTGATAGGTTAGGATTACCTCGTCAGGTTCTCTACAAGATATGTAACTGTATCCATATACAAAGCACTGGCCGGTAGATTGGACAAATTCTGGACAGCTGTTTCTTCTTCTTTCTTCTCAGACTGCACCAGTGAGATTGAGGAGGGGCTGGGGTGATATGCAGGTCATCGCCAAATTGTGGAAGACACAAATCACCATACATCCACAAGTGATAAGGGAGAGAGAAAGAGCAGTTTATTCACCCCCAGCTGCGCCAGGAACTAACTGCCTAGAATTCACCAGACAAAGTGTAGAATGTCAATGTCAAAGAAGCAAATCTCAAAGATACATCACCACAGAGAGACTATCAGAATGTCAATAGTTTTGCTCAAAATTGTCACGGGATGATGTCTGGAAACTGGAGGCCAATGCTCCATGTTTGGCATAAGTTTGAATTGAAAGGGAACAGACAGAAATATGCATTCAGTAGTGAATATTAAATAGACCATAACATTTTAAATGCAGGATATCTAGAACAGGACATGGAAAGGTTGAGGAACACAAATTTACCAAAGACAATCTCTGAAACCAGGAGGGCCATGGCAAAAACCTTTAAATGCTTCATGGTGTGGTGATTACAAAATGAAAGGTTAATCTGAGAGGGATAAGGGGCCTTTTCAAATCATAAGCTCTATGTTTAGACAAGACAGAGGATGCTGCCATTCACCAATGGTACACTGGGATCGATGCCTTCCTTGGTGCAACATCAAGCCTGACACATCTCCGATGTGCATTTTAGGTCCATTTCTGACCCGTAGATCCACGGCATTTTTTCTTGCACTATTAGGAAGGGCTGTGATGTTCAAATGTCAATGTGTGGGTCTTCATCAACTCAAGAACAAAATTGCTCATTACAGTTTTCCATGGAGAAGAAAAACAGCAGTTCTGGAGCAGCGTTAACAACAATCCCCCTGTGCAGCTTCACCTATACTGGACCCCTCTATTTTCTCTAAATGCAGTTGTGTGCTGCCAAGGTAGTATTAGGATTGACAAGGTTAAGAAAACAGGGACTCTAGGCATTGTGAGTTGGACTGTTATAACACCAAGGAGCAGCACAAGGTGTGTAAGCCTATAAAGGGCTCGAGGCCTGTGCTGCTTGTTGTGGAATCCAACATATATCATTTCCAGCAACCAAAAATCTTTCCTGTAATGAAGCATTGCTTACAGCATCCTACCTCTTCCATCCAGTTCCTCTGTGCACCCTGTCAATTTCTACTTGCTATCTAAAGGTGTCTGCAGAGTCTTAGTTGGTAAATGGGACCCTCCATTCCTGAGACATTGGGCCTACTCAAAATCCAAGCACTTCTGCTCTTGGGCGAACCTTACTGTTGGTGTATGTCTAGTTGCCAGGACCCTTGTAGGTTCAGGCCCAACCCTCTTCCTGTCAGGCTGTCAGCAGGCAACCACCCTCTTCCATTACAGGGGAGATGCAAGCTGCCAAGATCAGGCATAGATTTCCGCTGCTCCGATCAGGTCCACATCTGTACCTCCAGGTATAAGCATATTTTGGCTCCCTCCCAGTATCTGGATCCTGAGGTCAGCTGACATGTCCCACCATTACCCCGGCCTGCCCACTACACGACTCCTGGCACAGGAAGAATGCAAAGTCCAGAACACAGCAGGCAGACAAAAAGAAGGAACACAACCCACACTGCTCCAGCAGCCACACCCACTCAGCCACACCTACTTTCCCTCCATCCTCTCTCCTCCCCCTCCTTGAATACCAAGGGAGCCCACTTAATATCTCCCTTATCGGCTCAAAAATGATGCATGATGGTATTTATTTTGTTTTCATAAAGGGTGTTTTTCATATTTAAGACTTTAGTATGACTCTTACACTGCAAAAGCCTCAAACACATTTCTTTACACTTTCTAATTTTGGAGCAGTTTTTTAGGTTGAGCCTAGAGTCAGCACACATGCGCTGCTCTGCGAGACTTGTTGTTGTGGAGTATGGAATAGAAGCCCCGCCCACTCTCTGCCCATATTTGCCATTGGCTTGTGTCATTGCCCTTTGTAAATGCTGGCTTCTGATTCATAAATAGGCTTGTTAGTCCCTCCTTAGTACCGCCTTGTCTTCATTTGTAACCTCCCATGGTGACTGGCCCTTTTACTTCGGTTATTACATGGTACGTGTTATTTAGTCTGTAAGCACTATTTTCTTTATCGAGTTTCTCTTACTGCATGCACGACGTGTTTTGCTTACATTCAGTCCGTGGTGCCTTCTTTACAACTCCGCCCTCCCTCCCGTTGTCCGAGCCTTCTTTACTCCCCCCTCCCTCCATTCTGTTGTCTGTGTCTTCTTTACCCTCCACCCTCCATCCCGTTGTCCGTGCCTTCTTTACCCGCCCGCCCTACCTCCTGTTGTCCGTGCCTTCTTTACCCCCGCCCTTCCTCCCATTGTCCGTGGTGCCTTGTTTACCCCCGCCCTCCCTCCTGTTGTCCGTGGTGCCTTGTTTACCCCCACCCTCCCTCCTGTTGTCCCTGGTGCTTTGTTTACCCCCGCCCTCCCTCCCGTTCTCTGTGATGCCTTGTTTACCCCCGCTTCACCCATTGTCCGTGGTGCCTTCTTTACCCACACCCTCCCTCCTGTTGTCCGTGGTGCCTTCTTTACCCCCCGCTCTCCCTCCCGTTGTCCGTGCCTTCTTTACCGCCCCGTTGTCCTAGCCTTCTTTACACCCGCCCTCCCTCCATTTGTCCGTGCCTTTACCCAAGTTGTCCGTGGTGCTTTGTTTACCCCCACCACCCAGCCCGTTGTCCGAGGTGCCTTGTTTACCCCTTCCCCACCAATAGCTCTAGCAAAACACTTTAAAGGTCCCAAAGGCGAGACCTATTGGCTATACCAATGCTTGTCTTTTGGTGTGTTGATGGTTTGGATAAGTGTTGTCTTGCGTCTGTGTTCTTACCACGCCCTTTCCCAAAAAATGGCTTCCATAAGAATCAATCCGAAGATTATACTCCCTTTGAAATTGCTTAACAAGCTTGATGGTCCTAGAATCAGCCCGAGTGTTTAAAAGTAAAAATAAAAATCTAATCGATTTAACACCTGCTTACTCAACATGGATGAAGGGGAACGGTCCTGGGTTGGTTTGCAATCCTTTCTTGGATGCAGATCCCAGTTCATTCCAATCGCATCATTGGTTCCTTTGACCTCCCACTGACCTGTGATGCACAGCACGGATCTGTCACCTCGTCAACCAACTTTGCCCACCATTTAGCGCCAGAGGGACTTTAATAGCAGGCGATTTCAACATAGCAGTACTTCAGCATGTGATTGACGGCCAGCTCTATCATCATGTATCAATACGACACAAATCTAAGGCCTTTCCTCTGTACCTTGGACGTCTGGATGGAAGCAGCACTGAAGCTCAAAGCGTTCTGCTGATACAATTAATAAAGAAAACCATCACATTAGCTTAATCTATGCAAACCACTGGGAACCTCAACTGAATGTGTCTCCTCTTCAGAATCTTTATTCAAGCTATTGATCTAGATCCAAAATTATGCGTTTCAAAAATCTAAACTGAGCTATACCGGCTTCCCCAGCTGAGAAAAGCTGAAACCCAACAGATTGTTTGAGGATTTGCACGACTCAGTTCATGCTCTGTTCTTCCAACACACCTGTGATGGGAATGCAAGGGAGAAGATGTGGCCTAACGGCTAGAGTGGTCGACCTTGAATCTGGGGAACCGAGTTTGAGTCTGGGCAGGGACGCTCAACATCCTGTGAATCGGGTAAAATCACTCAATCTCCCCTTGCCTACCAAAAATGAATGTTTTCGTCTGTAACGTAACTGGTGTACTGATACCTTCGGGTAGGGTTCGCTTTATATAAAACTCTTAAGAAAAAATAATAATGCAGGTCTGGCAGGATTACCTAAACCGGTACCAGCTGCACTTCAAGGTAATCTTCAAGCAGCAGTGAGGCTGGTAAATGGCGCTAGAAAGTGACACTAATTCAGGCCAACGCGCACTGGCTTCCCTTTAAGTGGGAATACTATTCACCATTTTGTTTATGACTCAAAGCATTATGGCTAGCACAGCCATCTTGTCTACATGATAAACTAATAACACCTGTTCTTTTCTGGCTTAGGCGTTGGTGGAACAAATTTCCATCATTTTTAGATCTTACCTACAGAAAACTTTAAACTGTTAAAGATTTATTATGGACAGCACCAATACTTAGTCATTGCTTAATTTGAGCCGGTGGTTACAGGTGGGACCCACTGGCATTCTTGTTTTTGAGGACCGGCGCAACAGACTTTGATCTAGAGCAAGAGAGACAGAAAAACACAAAAGGGGAAAAGAAAAAGCAATATTAAGACTGAAAATAGTGACCAAGGGAGAAAGCATGAATGAAAAGGAAACTGCAAGAGTGGAATAAAGTGACAGGGAGTGTCTGGTGGTGCATTAAAGAGGCATAAGGTGGAACCACGACTATGCACTCTTCATATTCGTCACCCTGATCTTCATTATCACTGCCCGCGGGCACCAGCATTATTGATTTACATATTAATCATTGCTTACCGTGGGCTTTGTGTCAGCGCACTGCTTACCACTGGTTGGTAAATCTTTCTCATCTGCTTGTTTCTTATCCAATGGCTTTCCTTCCACTTCTTGTATTTGTCCCTTTCCTGACGCATAGCTTCTTTACCCTCCTTTTAATTGGATGACTTGTGTCCTTCCATTGCTTACATTGTTGGAACTGCTATGTTCTATTTTTCGGCACTCCATGTGACTAAATGGGTTTTCTTCCTTTCTATATCATGAGCTGCTGCCTCATGTGGCCCTCCCTTTTTCCACCACCAGTTTATCCAATGCTTCCCTGCCCTTCCCAATTTCGGGTTTAAAAAAAAAAAAAAAAGTTTACTTCCCCAACTAGCTTCTCTGTTGCTTCCGCCCGCAGGTAGTCTGCTCTTGCAAACCACGCCCGCCACTCGTCTGCTCCATCATCATTTCCCTTCTTCTTATATCATTCTTTAAAAAAATGTTTTGGAGATACTGCTCCTTCTATAAAAACACGAAACAAAATGAAGTTTGGCACACTTTTTGGAATTTTTAATTTACCACTCCAAGCTGGGTGTCTACCATCTTGAAACTAAGTTTTAAAAAAAAACTGTTGCGTCCTTACACAAATGCGTGCATGTGTGGTGAGAATGTGGCGGCTGTAGTATCACTGTATGTACGCATGTATGCTACCTCACACTGTTACTTTCTTTTTTCTGATGCTGCTTCGCATCAGCAAAGAAGGATTTATTTTTGTTTGCATCGCCAAAAAGCATCGGCAAGGTCAAAAGTTCAGGTAACTCTATTGAAAGGTGCGTCATGTTGGCCTTGCCAGTGGTTGTTCAGAAGTACCATATGCGAGATACTGGACTAATGAAACTCCTTGATTGCCCATGTTAAAGATCATTTGGGTAGACTGGGACTGTGCTCCGTGTGGGATTATCTACAGTGCTTGTCCCTAGTCGGGCAGAGGATAAGGGAGATTCTTAGAAGTGAAGACGTGGACAGTCCACAGTATTCAAGCCTAGCTCATTTTGGACAGAAATCACAATTTGGCTTCAAGAATGTTTGCAATCCCCAGGTCTTATGCCTGCGGTTTTACTTCACCTTCATCTATGGGCCTGCTCTCAGGCTCTGTTAGCAACTCCCTCCTCCCCCGACACACAGTCCAATCCTAGCAGAAACGGTATAGTGCTTCTCTGGCAATGCTGAGGCCCTCATACATTTGGTTCTTTTCTGCCGCCTGGTAATCAATCAATCATTCAGGGTTGTTATAGAGCATGACTACTCACCCGTAAGGGTCTCATGGTATTAGAGGGGAGGGAGGGAGGTACTGCAGTTCAAATGAAAAGCCAGGTCTTGAGGTCACTCCTGAATTGAGGCAAGGATTGTGATAGCCTGAGGTGCAGAGGTAGGGAGTACCAGTTCTTCGCGACGAGGTAGGAGAAGGATCTTCCTCCAGCTGATGTTTTGCAGATCTATGGGATAGTGGCCAGGGCCAGATGGGTGGACCAGAGGTGTCTAGTCGGTGTGTAAAAGGAGAGGTGGTGGTTGAGGTATTCGGGTCCGGTGTTGTTCAGGGCTTTGTAGACATATGTGAGAAACTTGAAAGTGATTCTTTTGTTGATTGGGAGCCAGTGGAGGTATCTCATGTGACCGGAGATGTAGTTTCGGTGGGGGGATGTCTAGGATAAGTCTAGCGGAGGCATTCTGGATATGCTACAATTTTTTTTAGAGTTTTTGGGTCGTGCTGGTGTAGAGTGCGTTGCCGTAGTTGAGCGCCTGGGTGACAGTTCACCTGGACTCGGTGAGGATCAATTTGAAGATCTTTTGAAATAGGCAAAGCCTGTGAAAGCAGGAGGACGATACTGTGTTGATTTGGCGGTTCATAGAGAGTGAGGAGTCGAGGATTATGCTGAGGTTGCGTGTGTGGTCGGTGGGTGTGAGGGGGTTCTGAACGCTGCTAGCCACCAGGAGTCATCCCAAGTGGAGGGAGTGGAGCCCAGGATGAGGACTTCGGTTTTGTCGGAGTGGAGTTTTAGGCAGCTCTCTTTCATCCAGGCGGCTACTGCCTTCATCCCTTTGTGGAAGTTGCTCTTAGCGGCTGTAGGTCTGTCTGTGAGGGAGAGGATCAGCTGTGTGTCGGCATAGGAGACTATGTTGAGTCTGTGGTTTCTGATGGCTGCAAGTGGGGCCATGTAGATGTTGAAGAGGGTGGGGCTAAGGGAGGAGTCCTGGGGGACTCCACAGCTGATCTCTGTAGGATTTGAGGAGAATGTTATTAGCCTGACTCTCTAGGTTCGGCTGGTGAGGAAGAAGTGGATCCACTCTAGCGTTTTGCCCTGGATGCCGGCGTCGCAGAGTCTTGTGCAAAGGGCGTGGTGGGAGATGGTGTTGAAGGTGGCAGAGAGGTCCAGAAGGATGAGGGCTGAGGTTTTGCCTTGGTCGAGGAGAGTGTGGTTGCATTCGCGGCGAGGAGTGCAGTCTCGGTGCTGTGGTTGCTCCTGAAGCCAGATTGGGAGGGGTCCAGGTTGTAGTTTGTTTCGATGAATTCTGTGAGTTGGACGTTGACGCCCTTCTCAATGACTTTGGCTGGGAAGCGGAGCAGAGAGATGGGTTTGTAGTACTTGAGGTCCATTGGGTCGGCAGAGGGTTTCTTCAGCAGGGGGTTGGTCTCTGTGTGTTTCCAGTCTTCGGGTAAGGTGGTGGATTCAATGGAACAGTTGATGGTGCGGCAGAGTTCGGGGGTGATGGCGGCTCCTGCTCGGTTGAAAATGTGGTGGGTACAGGGGTCGGAGGAGGCCCCAGAGTGGATGGTTTTCATTATCCTTAGGGAGTCGTCAGTGGTGAGGGTGGTCCAGTTGAGCAGTGTCAGCTGGGATCTAGAGCCTTTGGGTGTGGTGGTTGCGGTTGGGGTGGGTGGGACCTGAATTGCGAAGCTGTCTAAAATCTTGCGGTGGAAAAAGATGGCGAGGTTGTTGCAGAGATCTTGGGAGGGGGGATGTCCGTGGTGTCCGTGCAGGGTTTTGTGACTTCTTTGATCACAGTGAAGAGTTCTTTGCTGTTGTATGCATTGACGTTGATGCGTTCCTGTATGGCAGTTTTCTTGGTGGTTCTGATGAGGTGGTGGTGTGCGGTGACGGTGGTCTTGAGGGCTTGCTCTAAGCACTTGTCCCTGAGTAGTCTGACAGGGATGTTGAGCAGTACCTTGACCTGACAACCAGCTTCCTTACGGTATTTGCAGTTTCACAGTTTCGATCCAGAATGTGGCAGCATTGTGTGCTTGAAGGAGAAGTAGGCTCAGCATTATCTGTTTTATTCTCCTTTTTATATTTAAGTTGTGTTGAGTTGCTTCTTTTTGGGTTTTGTTTTGTTCTGGATTTCTGTCGATGTAGTTTTGAACTGTTTCTGGTGTGTTTTTATTACTCTTACTATTGTTGTTTGGTACGGAGTGCCTATTATATGCAAACACATTTTATGGGGATGATACATGATAAGTTCACTGTAATGCAATAATTGCTCTCCTCATACTTCATTTCCATTGCCACTAAAGTGTTCACCTGTCTTTACCCAGATATGTGGACTATGCCCCCCTCCCTGCCGGATTCACATAGACCGTGAAAAGCTACATGTTAAAAACCTTGATCTCGGGGGCGTGGCCAAGTAAGATGGCTGAGCGGACGTGATCCGCTTCAGCTCCGGACCCCCGTGGCTGCCCCTAGTGATTTCAAGAGCACACAGAGCCGTAAATCAAATGCTCTCACCTGGCGAGGGGCCGCGCTGACCGAGAGGGCATCGGTGGATCCTGAACTCGGTCCCGCACTCCACAGGTGGCTCCGAAGCGAGAAGAGGCACAGGGCCGAGACGACAGCCAAGATGGCGCGGGGATCTATGCCGGCCGGCGCGGAGGAGTGAGCGCCCGCGGCCCTTGGCCTCACCAGGTCTGCGCTTCCATCGGCGGTGGGCCCCGTCGGCAGCGGAGATAGTGTGGAGGCGGTCTCCAATACATACCGCCACCATTAGGGATCTGCCGCACTACCGGGAGGAAGGCTCTTCGCCATGAGGTAATGCGGCCCGCATATTAAAGCTCCAGAAACGCGCCAGAGACAGGCTGGCTACGCGATGCTGAAATGTGGCACTTGGAAATCGACTCCCACCAGGGGACTTGACTAATGAACCCAGCTATCCTCCGCTTCTTACTCGCAGTGAGTAATTCCTCTAGGGGAGAACTGGGATGACGAGGCCTGCCTGACCTCAAAATGGCGCCCGCCCGCTAAAACGCCCCCAGCTTTAGCTCTGATCCTGTCACAATGACGGCGAAGGGGATGAGGTGGGCTGGATACCTTCTCCCCTATATCTGTCCCAACTGATTTCTCTGTAAGCGTCCGGCTGATGGTTCCTGCGTGCCAGTTCGACAAGCAACTTGCCTGACTCCAAGATGGCCCCCAATAGGTAATCTGCCAGCAGCAGGTCCGATCTTGCTCCTGGGTGTTTGGGAGACTGGGGCATCTCCTCCTGACGCCAATCCTCGGAAGGGATCACTGCCTGCCTGGGCGACGCTCTTCGCTCTGTCCCTATGCCACCAAAGAAGGCGACCGCAGACAAGACCGCTGACTCGGACCAGGCGAAGATCATGGCCCTCACTAGGGAGGACCTGGTGGCCTCCCTAAGAAACTTTAAAACTGAACTGTGCCAGGAAATAAAACAGGATATGCGCGCCACGATGGATCAACTGAAGGCGGATCTAACGGAGAAGATGGCGACCCTCAGACACGATGTGGACGCGGTGGGTACCAGGGTGTTGGAGGTGGAGGAACGGACACAGGACCTCGAGGCCCGCTCCAGCAAAATGCACGACACCCAGCAGAATCTTCAGTCCCAGCTGCAGCAAATGCTCCTGAAGGCGGAGGACTTGGAAAACAGATCTCGGAGGGAGAACATACGTATCCAAGACCTAGAAGAAGGTGCGGAAGGGCCAGACCTCGAGGCGTTTGTAATAGGCCTCTTCTCTGAGATCGTGGCACCTCGCCAATTGAAGATGAAGATTGACCGAGTTCACCGGGTGGGGACCCCATTAACAGGAGAACGCAGAAGGACACGGGATGTCTTGGTGAAGATGCATTCCTTCTAAACGAAAGAAGCCATCTTAAGCGCCGCACGGAAGAAAGACGAGACCTCCTTCCAGGGGTATAAGTGCGCACTATTCCAGGATTTCGTGCCCTCCACACTGGCGCGCAGACAAGCCTTCCGCCCTGTCACCACCAAGCTCCGGGAGGACAATACTCGCTATCGCTGGACCTATCCTTTTGGTCTTGCCTTTGAATACAAAAATAAGCCCCACCATGTAACTGAACTGAGCGAGGGACTGCGTATTTTGGGCCTACCGGTGCCGGAAGACGACAGCACTGCAGGCCCCTCACACAGCTCGGGTCCGCCGCGGAGAGAGACCCGAACCTGGCAAATGGTCACAAAGAACAGGCAAACCCCTAAGTGACAACTTCCATGATCGGAGAGGACTATAGACACTCTCTTACACGGGGACTCATTTACGAGGTCCAGGCGCTGAGTTAATTGTGATCGCATTGCCGGCGCAACTGAGCTACCCAGGAAGCACATCTTGATTTCGGACTAGAGTACACCGATGTCAGCGATATAACTGTTCTATGCAACTGCTCTCTGTTTTTGCCGCAAGGCAACCGGAGTGCGGGCCTTGTCCGTACCGCCCAGAATTCGTTACACCTCTCACCGAAGGACCGAGCCGAAGACCTGTTGGCGTCTCGGCACAAATTTCCTAGGGGTTGTTGGGGTTTTGGGTTTGGGGGGGGGGGGAGGGTTCCTGGTGGTGGTTTCAGGGTATTGTTAGATTTTAGTTTTTCATGGGATGGGGCGAAGGGGGACGTTAGATCTAGTTACATTACGATGCGGGCAACTTGAGGGGGAGGGCCCTCGGGGGGGGGGGAGTTCAATGGTCAGGGAGGGAGTGTTCCATCTACCCAATGGTCTCCATAGCGTCATGGAACGTTAAGGGCCTGAACTCGCCCCAAAAGCGTCAAAAAATCTGGAAATATATCAATGACCGCCAGTTCGAGGTGGTGGCTTTACAGGAGACGCATTTGAAAAAATCCGAAGACATGCGGCTGCACCACAGATCCTACCCCCTAATATAGAAGTCCTCGGCCACCACCAAACACAAGGGGGTAGCCCTGCTCTTTCGGTCCTCTTCCAAATTCCAGCCCGAAGCAGTTAAGAATGACCGGGAGGGGAGGGTCATAATGGTGAAGGTAAGGCTGAGGGGGACTCTTTGCACGTTTATCTCCCTCTATGCACCCAACTCTGGGCAGATGACGTTCCTTTCTAATACCCTCGACTTAATTGGTAGTTTTTGCGGAGGGCCCAGTGATCCTTCTGGGGGACTTCAATCTGACATGGCATGATGCCTTAGACAGTTCGCACTCCCACAGGGCGACCCTCGCTTGTTTCCCCAAAGGGGTTAAACAGAAACTGCTCACACTGGGATTGCGCGATTCGTGGAGGGCATTACATCCTACGGATAAAGACTACACGTATTTTTCTCATGTTCACCAGTCCTACTCCAGGATTGACTACATTTTCCTTCGCCAGACGCTCATGGGGTCCCTCCGGGCTTGCCAAATCCTGCCAATTTCGATATCAGATCATAGCCTTGTGTCCATCAACCTAGCTTGGGGTGGGAATAAGCCGGGCACTTCTAGGTGGTACTTCCCGGCCTCAATTACCCGCGACAAAACCCTGCGTGAGGATTTGAGATCCGCTATCACGGAATTCTTTACACTCAATACACCGGTGGCCACCTCACCACAAAACAACTGGGACTCTTTCAAAGCGGTCTTAAGGGGCATATGCATACAACTCAATGCAGTCCTGAATACACAACGGGCGAAGGAACGCCTGGCTCTAGAGGAAGAACTGCGACCGTGGAAAAATCACACAAGGCAACACCCACCAGGGCGCTACAGTGACAACTCACCGCGCTAAGGGGCAAATTGCGGGCCATTTACAATAATAGAGCCGAATACACGCTGCTTAAACTGCGACATACATCATATTCCCAGGGTGACAAAGTGGGGACTCATTTAGCGCGACAGTTACGGGAGAAGTTGGAACATGAGTATATTGGGGGTATCAGAGATGCGGCGGGTCACCTTACACACGCAGACGATGTTAAAGCTAATATCTTTGGCACATTCTATGGAGAACTTTATCAAGGCACCCCTCCTGACATCATCCTTCAACAGCAAGATCTCGACTTAGTGGACCTCCCTCGCCTCTCCTCGGTGACCGTGGAGCCGCTTGATGCTCCCATTACATCGGAAGAGGTTAGGCAGGCTATTGCTAAACTCAAAATGCACAAAGCCCCGGGGCCTGACGGCCTGACAGCACAGTTTTACAAAGGCTATGCAACCGAGATCATCCCACACCTAACCGAACTGTTCAATGCTATAGCGACGGACGTTAGAGTATCGCCCTCAATGGCCGAAGCGGTGATTTCTGTCATCCCGAAGCCAGGGAAAGACCCTCAGATCTGTGCGTCCTATAGGCCCATAGCCCTCCTCAATCTTGATGCGAAGCTGTACTCCGCGATCTTGGCCGCCAGATTGGAAGATTTAATGCCCACGCTAATCCACCCTGATCAATCAGGTTTTATAAAAGGTCGGCAAACACATGACAACATTCGGCGCACTATACATCTTGTAGAGAAAGTATCCAAATTCAAAATCCCCGCAATTTTAGTGGGCCTAGACGCCGAAAAGGCCTTTGACAGGGTGGATTGGTCGTTTCTTTTCCTAACTATGCGGAAATTTGGCTTTGGGGAGAGGTTCCTTAACATGGTCAGGGCCAACTATCACCTTCCCCAATCGCGGGTTCTAGTTAATGGTTACAAGTCCCTCCCCTTTGCCCTCAGCAGGGGTACGCGACAGGGCTGCCCGCTCTCCCCCCTTTTATTTGCCCTCAGTATCGAACCCTTGACCGCACAATTCCGAGCCAACGAGAAAGTCCGGGGTATACGGTTTGGAGGCACAGACCATAAAGCATCCCTTTTTGCAGACGACATCCTTCTCACACTCTTGGAGCCGGCCTCCTCACTACGAGCGGTTCATGAAAGAACTGCGCAATTTTGAGCTGGTCTCGGGTTTTAAAGTTAACCTATCCAAATCCTCCATACTAAATCTTACACTTCCTGAAGCTGAAGCAACGAGATTGCGGCGCAAACGTCTCTTCACTGGGCCAAACACTCCCTTCTCTATTTTGGCGTACATCTCACGCCCAAAATCGGGGACCTTTACAAGGCAAACTACCCTCCGTTAGAAGCTCTGCTTAAACACGATTTTAAAAGATGGATGCCTCTCTATATCTCCTGGCTCGGTCGGATCAACGCGGTCAAAATGTCGGTCCTGCCAAAACTCCTATATTTATTCCAGGTGCTCCCAATCGCACTTGACCGAGATCGCCTACCTCGCCTGCGATCACTGGTTACTAAATTCATCTGGCAGGGGGGGGGAGCGCGCCTTCCCTTCCATGTCCTACGGTGCCCAAAGAAGGCTGGGGGGGTGGCCTTACCGGGCTTCCAGCTATAATATCAGGCGGCACAACTGCGGGTGATGACAGAATGGTCTGCTAGAGAATCCGACAAACACTGGCTCCACATGGACAGGGCAATTGTGGGGCGCACAATCTGGGATATCCTGTGGATATCAAAGTCCGCCAGGCCGGAAAACGCGTACCTCAGCACACCCACACGGACCACACTTACAGTTTGGGATCAAGTCGCGAAGAGAGATGGGTGGACCTCCTTCCCCCTCCCCGTACACTCCAATTCACTTCAACCCGGACTTCCCACCGGCATTGCACGAGGGCCCCTTTGACTGTTGGAGGGAGGGTGGCTGCCTAAAATTAGCGGACTTATTCCACAACCATGACATTTTGACGTTTGAGAGCTGTAAGAGAGACTTTCAGGTTGCCCACAGTGAACATTACCACTACCTCCAGCTTAAGCACTGGGCCACTCGCCCTCATGTGAGGGAAGCCGCTACCAGGGAACTCACAGCAATGGAAAGACTGGTACGGAATGCGGGATCCATGAAGGGGGCTATCTCCTCACTCTATGCTATGCTACTGAGCACACTATCCGCGCCCCGGGCACGCTACATGTCCTTCTGGGAGCAGGTGACGGGAAGGGAAATTTCGGATGAGGATTGGAAACACATCTGGGGCGACATTCCTAAGCATAACCACTCAGTCGCCTTGAGGGAAGCACATTACAAGACCCTCTTCGACTGGTACCTCTACCCCACTAAACTCAAACGGATCTTTCCTGACACCTCAGATCTCTGCTGGCGGGGTTGTGGGCTGCGGGGGGATTACCGTCACATCTGGTGGGACAGCCCTGGGAGCCGTCCATTCTGGGAGGAAATTCTTTCTCATATCAAAGACCTGCTGGGGTACCCCATCCCGACTACCATAGAAGGGGCAATACTAGGCATTAGGGACCCGGATCTGGAACACCAAACGAAAGCCGACAAGGCCATCATGTGGGCTTGTCTGGGTGCGGCAAAACTTTCGATTGCAGCGGCCTGGAAAAAGCCAGCTGCACCGGCAATCTCCTTATGGCATGCCCGTCTCTGGAGAATCCTCTCCATGAAACGCCTCGCAGATAGCTTTCGAGACGACTTTAAGAACTTTGAATACAAATGGGGCCCACTCGTAACCTTCCTGTCCCGGGGTCTGCCCTCGGCGGTATGCCCTCCCTCATTACGGGTTATGAATCTTTTTCAACTATAAACACCCCGCCGAGAGATTACGGACGTATGCACCATTCCCCTAGAAACTGTTGCCCCGTTTTTACAGCCTCATTGTGATTTTCTCTTTCTCTTTTGTTTTTCTTTTTCGCCACACCCAGGATTCGCGCTACGCTTTTGCAGAGCTCCACCAGGGACTGGGAGGAGGGAGGGTTGAAGGGAGGGAGTTTCTTTTTGTATTTATTTTCTTTCCTGTTTATGGGGTCATCCTCAGAGTTGTATGTTTATAAAGACATCTTTCCTCTGGGTTGCAGGAGGGATGTAGGGGGCCCAGTGACATGTGAAACTGGACCACAAATGGCTGAATGTCTTGACCCTGGGTCGTGTACTCCCCACTGCATTCATGTTGTTGTACCGACTTAAGATGCTGAATAAAAAGAATTTTGACAAAAACCTTGATTTCTGCTATTCGTACCATGCGCTCTATCTTTGGCGAATAGCTTCTGCATTTTCATCTATTGTTACAATATATTTCGTTTTCGTTTATTGATATGGTGAGGAAAAACATTTTAAGCCTTTACAAACTGAATGGGGTTCTCTACTTGGCTCCATCATAGTGTGTCTACAATGCTCCCATACTTTCTGCATTTTCATTAGACTTCTATTCCTTTTGTGGAAGCATATCTCAAACGAAGCCATGCTTCTAATTTCCTTGCACCTCTCAACAGAGCTGGAAGGGTGATTATTTTTCTAGATGTAATATTTTATTTATTTCAATATTAGTAGTCCCAAATTTGTTAAGGTAGCACCATATATGCATGAACTTATAGAAACTGTATTTAGAAAGTAGAATTCCTCCTGCAAACCAGACAAGTGGTGGCAATGCAATAGGCCTGGCTTATGAATACTGTGTCAAGCCAGTTCTAAGAATCCATGTAGGTTAATGACTACCCTCCTCCCATCTGTGCTGCAGATTGGCATTACAAAGGCATGTGTGTGCCCCTGAAAGTTCAAGCTCCGGCACCTAGCTAAATAAACAAAATAATCACAGCTATGTGAAGAGCAAGCACTTTTTTTGTGGAAGCACATAACTTCTTCCCAATCAAAACATGTCCTACTGGCTCCGAACATGTAGGCGGAGCCAAACCCCTCTCCTGGTGATTCATTTCTCACATAGTTGTCTGGCGACAGCTGTGCTGTCAAGCCAGACCATAAAAATTAGTGCATCATCAAAAAGTTTCCATGTGCTATCTAGGCCCAAATATGACACATGGAGTCATGAAATAAATGTAGAAAGGAAGAATGCCCTCATAATAGAGTGTACCTATTAATATGGGAGCAGTAAAAGAAATGACCCTAGGCATTCCACCTCCCCTGGGCCACTTTGCTTAGTTTAACCTGAACACTTTCGAAACCGGTGGGTCTGAAATATTTGAGAAGGAAGCTGCCAGCACAAGACCCCTGAAACATCCGGCACATCTTAAGATATCGACAATTGGAGTCATGGAATTTTAGACAATACAGTCTTTCTATCACGTTGGACCAGCCGGACCAGTAATAGGGCTTAAAATCGGGTACTGCTCAGAGCCTCTTCTGCACTTTAAGTTTGAGAAATCTAAGTTCCTTAAATGCCCCTTGATAACTTCATAAAAATTCCCTATGGTTGAATCAAGTTTTTTTTTTTTAAAAAGCATTTGAAATGAAGAAATAAATTGATAGACCAACATTTTGAAAATGTTTATTTTTAGGTTGAGCATTCGAGATCTCTTGTATATACTTTAGTATAGACTTATATACTTTAGTATAGACTTATATGTGTATGTACTTTGTGGGCTCTGGAGATCTGCCCTAGGACTTGTCTGCTTCCACTTAGGGACTTTTATCTGTTCAACTGCCTCTATAGAAAACAACCAGCAGAGGTCAGTAAAATACCAGAATTGCTTTCTGCTGAGGGACTTTCTTTTTTTTATTTTTCTTGCAACATCCTCTATTTAACTTTCTTGCTAGAAAACAACCAGCAGAGGTCAGTATAATACCAGAATCACTTTAGCATTCTCTAGATTCCAGTCCATAGAAATTGTCTTCCACGAGCACCCGTAGACAATAATATTTTTTTCAAATCTTGTATTTTCATTGATATGACCACCGAGGGCCCTGATTTTATATTAAAAACAGAGATATGGACTTTACCATTTCCTGCTAAAAGGCAATATTTCTCTCCATGAGTTCCCATACCTGGCGTATCACGCAGTTTGGTGCTTACTTTCCCTCCATGTTAAAGAACAGTAGATGTTTCAGCACCCAGGCTAATGTGCTGCATAGCTAGGTACATGTAAGGTTCCAAAGGCGAGACCGATTGCACTGCAAATGCTTGTTAATCTATAGTATCAGCCGACCTAAGGTATGGGAAAATGACGCCTGTTTCGAAATAGCACAAAGACTTTTTTAAGAGAGGTTGATAATTAACTGGTATTATTTGATCAACGTGACTGCTAATCTTGATAGCCAGATAGATCACCTCATTAACAATATGCTTGTGATCTTCCCACTTCTCCCTGCACCTTACCTACTTGTAGGCTGCCATGGTCTTCAACATTAGAAAACAGTTGGAAAGTCTCCACTAGAGACTGAAGATGTTCTTTCGGTGAATTGTATCTTTAGTTCTAAACCACTGCTACCACTGGTTAGACTGAGCTATAAAAATACCTTCACATGAGCAGCACCAGGTTACATTACACAATGTCAGATTTTTTTTAAGGCACAGGGAGATTGTGATTTGCCCAGAATCGCAGGATGTCAAGCCAACACCAGGACTCAAACTTTGTTACCCTGTTCCAAATTCGGCAACTGTGGCCGTTTGGCCACATCTAGCCCTGTGGTGACTCCCATTACGTGACTGTCAGCAGACAGAAAGTCCCTTGAGAAAGGGACCCTCCACCCATCTTTCTATTCCTGTTTGCAACATTGGCATGAGTAAAACTGCAGAACACACAATGAATACGCTAGTAAGTGTATTGGTGAGTTATTACACCCACTTTTGCCATCTTTGTGCAATTTGATAGTTCCAGGTCTGTGTGTAGCCTGTATCGGGATACATTTCCTGCTCCTAGCCACAGCCATTAGGTCTCAAGTCAATAATGCGAGTACCTTAAATTATGTAATAGGAGCACTCTATTTACAGCACCATGGACCTGTTGGACTGTGGCAGGACATTTGGCATGACATCTTCATAATTAAAAGTGCTCTATCGAAAGTGCATGCTGAAAAGATGAACTACTAGATTTTTTTTTTTTATTAACCACATTCTTATTGATTTCTACATTAATACACAGCTGCATCCACTTAAGCGTACACATTTGAAATAACATCCCACTTGATCTGATCACATGGCACCGACTACCTCCCAACCACACCATACATTTATGAAGGTAGTCCATAGTGAGCACACCACTTTCCATGGTTTTGAGGGCAACCCTAGGCTTCATATACAGGTCGTTCCTGGTGCACACACCAGTCGACACCCTTCCACCACACCTCTAGGGAGGGGGCCTCTGGGCTCCTCCAGCAGCAAGCAATATCCCATTTGGCCACAAGGGTTACCACCCCAATAAAACTCCTCTCAGAAGGAGATTCCCCACCGCCATCTAATAGCCCCAATAACACCTCCTGATGGCCCAGCGTAATAGTGTGTTCCAGGACCGCCGAAATTTCCCGTGTCACTCCCTCCAAGAAGGGCACTAGACGTGGACAGGACCATGTCATGTGAAGAAAGTCAGCATTGGGGGGTGACAGCATGCACATCATGCCTGCCCCCCCTCACCCACCCATCTGCTGGAAGCGGTGCGGAGTGAGATAACTAGCATGTATATAGTTGATTTGCACCATCCACAGCCTAGAAGAAATAACCAGCCCCTGTGGGGCAAGACGAGCATCTCTCCAGTCCCCGTCATCAAGTTCTTGATTTTTAACACTCGTTAAACCTAGTAGGATAGTGGAGTGGGTTTTACAACCTGTTATAGCATGGGTACTCACAAACATTTTCCCAGGGGCCACAAAGTTTGGTCTGTGATGTGATCGAGGGCTGCATTGATGCCAGCATGGTGACGGTCTTGAAGTGGGGCAGCGGTAAGGAGGTTATAGGGGAAGCAAAGCATGTACATCTAGTGGCTGAATTGCACAATCTAAAACCAGAAATCCTGGGATTAATCCCAGCTTCCCCACATTACTAAATTGTGTGATCCTAGGCAATTGTTTTATTTCACTTTCCCTCCTTTAAGTTCAGCCCACACTGAGGGACACGTGACCTGCAGCCTGAGCTGCTTGTGGCACAGCGTAGGCTCCAGGACCGAGCCAGGACTTTGTATTACTTTTACGAGAACGATGAGAATGCAATAAAACCAGTTTCTCGTGAACATTGGCACAATCCGCTTCCTTTAGAATCCTGGCGATCTCTTTTTTTATTTAAACATTAACAATGTGACATTAGTGGCTGGGGAGACATCCGTGGGGGAGGGAATCAATGGAGAGCAGTCAACTCCAGAGTATAGTGCCATTATCGGCAACTTCTCCCACCCCCCGTCTGAGCATGCAAGAATGAATAAATACACAAGACAACTTTGTAGTGGGAAAATATTGCTGCAGGTTTATTCCATACAGGAGTATGCAATATGTGGGTTATCTTACGGGCGATCCAAGGGCGGGGCAGCTGTACCAACCTATGCTGCCCCCGCCCGCCTGGTGAGCCACAATAGACCTTGACGTTAGCCTGGATCAGCTAGTATCTGATGAAACCAAAGGCCCTTCTGGCCTGTGAACCTGTGCCAAGAACTAATCCCCCTCCTGCGGGAACGTTCCACTGCCTCACATGACCCAGCCCCGTGCCAACTCTGGGCGGGCCGCGTTCAGACACCATGGCTCACATTGCCCCATCTATTTGCTGATCTCACCTAGCTGCCGTCCTACTAGCACCGTGTGTGCCTGAACACCTGTGTCCCCATCTATGGGACAGCAGCCCACTGGTTAGGTAACCGCTCCCCACCCCGCCTGCCTACTTTGGCTATTCGGGCGATGAGAAATGTGCTTAACGTTTGCACTGTCCCTCTGCTTTCTAAATCATGACGCATGGGCATGGTCATAACTGGAAGTATGTGCCAATGATCGAGGGTGCCCTCCTGCCCTTGCCATGCATCCCTTATTCCTTATGGGAATTTCGCCTGCTCAGTTCCCTCTGTGGTGAAACCCCCCTAGGCATAACAGCTTAGTTAACATGTCTGCATTAATACAGAGCGCACTGTCTGCAATATGGTGCCTGACGTTACCCTTGGGGCTAATGTAGGCTCCCCCCTCCTGCAACCTTTAGTTTCAATCCTCCCGTATTTAAAGTGCTATAACACCATTTTCCACAAAGTTGTGGGACAGCGTCACCCTTGCTAGATGACCGTTTCCACAACCAGCCTATCTGCTGGGGCTGTCAGGGCGGAGAATATTGTGCTAACTTGAAGCAACCCAAAACCTGCCCATCGAGCAAGGTGCCCCTACTCTGATGCAGTTGCCCAGGTATTTGCACTGGACCCTTTGGCTTGCTTAACTTACAGAATTACACCTGTTCAGCTCCTGCTGAGGGGACTTCCCTTTTGCTTAACTGCTAACCCTGTGTGCAGCTGCGACATTAAATGGGTAACATCCCAGTTTGTGCCCACCTTAATGTGCTGGGAGCAACTAGGCACCCCCCCATACCTTGTTTCCCCAATTGTTGGGACAGCAGCACCCTATGTTGGCTCCAGCGTCCCCAACCCGCCTGGCTGGTCCCGCTCTCCATTCCAGGCGGGGCATTAGAGCTTAACGGAGTAACATGGAGCCTACCCTTGGTTCTAGGATGCACTTACTGCGCCCAGTTGGCCAGTTTGCACCAACCTTCTTGATTGCTAAACCCTAGTGAACCTCCTGATGGTGTCACATCTGGTTTGGAAGGGTAATGTTTGTGCCCACTATTAGCACCACCGCACCCTTTCGTGGAGTGACAACTGACAGTCCACCCCGCAGCTGACCCTGTTGCTAAATATGGCCCATTAATGCCCTTGCCTGTCCTTCAACGACCCTGGCGGCATAATGCCCAGCAGCTTGGTGAAGGGGGTTTTGGTCCCAGCGTACGACCCAGCTCATACTAGTTTGCACAGCCCCGGTTAGCCTAGGTGAATGGTCCCTCTGAGCTCTGTGTGGGGCCTATTTCACACTTAAACAAATGCCTATTCTCCTGAATTTAGAGTGATGCAAGATTGGACTGGCGGCTACCATTCTCACTCACGCCTGCATATACTAGGCTCAGAACACGGAACACTTGCTCTATAATCCCTTGGATTCCAGCCTGGCATTCCTATGTCCAGCTACGCCAATTGATAATGGCTCTACTTGATCATACTGACCGAAGACACATCAACCCTGCGGAAACCAGGTGGGGATGCTAACCTGCCCCCAACTCTGCGGAAACCGCAGCAAGTGCAAGCTTGCGGCAAACATGCCAAGCTGCCCACCAACAAACCATCCCCAGCACCCGGGGGCATGCCGCCATTCCTTGGCTTGTACACTGACGAGCTTAAGGTTAATAATGGTATCGAAGGACCCATCTCTGAGCGCATGCTTGCAACACTATCCACTGCCTCACCCTAGTCACTAATAGGATACCGCCTCAGACTGTAAGCCGCTCAGTGCTACTGATGCCTTGGCCTTCCTGACCCACCGCCAGCTGACCCTGCTGGAATCCGCTCGTGACTGGGACTCAACAGTGCAGTGAAAGCACGAGACATCAAAACACACAAGATGATGGACGGAATGTTGCACATTGGCAAAACATTCACCCCCAGTCACAGATCTGGGTTTAATCCATCGTTATTTTGCTCACCACGCCACCCCAGTTCAGACATGGCCATATGCAAATCAGTCATGACCCTGTGCCTCATGGGAACAGTCCAGCCCGAACTGCCAAGCCATGTCTTCCCTGGACCGGAATCAAGCATCCTAGGACCGGTTTCTGGCTATCAGCCGTCATCAGCCAGGATAGCTTGACTCCAGTGGCGTAGTGAGCACGGGACCCACGTCTGGGCATACCCTTCACACATAGGGCGAACAGCAAAACACACAAGATGATGGACGGAATGTTGCACATTGGCAAAACATTCACCCCCAGTCACAGATCTGGGTTTAATCCATCGTTATTTTGCTCACCACGCCACCCCAGTTCAGACATGGCCATATGCAAATCAGTCATGACCCTGTGCCTCATGGGAACAGTCCAGCCCGAACTGCCAAGCCATGTCTTCCCTGGACCGGAATCAAGCATCCTAGGACCGGTTTCTGGCTATCAGCCGTCATCAGCCAGGATAGCTTGACTCCAGTGGCGTAGTGAGCACGGGACCCACGTCTGGGCATACCCTTCCCACATAGGGCGAACAGCAAAACACACAAGATGATGGACGGAATGTTGCACATTGGCAAAACATTCACCCCCAGTCACAGATCTGGGTTTAATCCATCGTTATTTTGCTCACCACGCCACCCCAGTTCAGACATGGCCATATGCAAATCAGTCATGACCCTGTGCCTCATGGGAACAGTCCAGCCCGAACTGCCAAGCCATGTCTTCCCTGGACCGGAATCAAGCATCCTAGGACCGGTTTCTGGCTATCAGCCGTCATCAGCCAGGATAGCTTGACTCCAGTGGCGTAGTGAGCACGGGACCCACGTCTGGGCATACCCTTCCCACATAGGGCGAACAGCAAAACACACAAGATGATGGACGGAATGTTGCACATTGGCAAAACATTCACCCCCAGTCACAGATCTGGGTTTAATCCATCGTTATTTTGCTCACCACGCCACCCCAGTTCAGACATGGCCATATGCAAATCAGTCATGACCCTGTGCCTCATGGGAACAGTCCAGCCCGAACTGCCAAGCCATGTCTTCCCTGGACCGGAATCAAGCATCCTAGGACCGGTTTCTGGCTATCAGCCGTCATCAGCCAGGATAGCTTGACTCCAGTGGCGTAGTGAGCACGGGACCCAAGTCTGGGCATACCCTTCCCACATAGGGCGAACAGCAAAACACACAAGATGATGGACGGAATGTTGCACATTGGCAAAACATTCACCCCCAGTCACAGATCTGGGTTTAATCCATCGTTATTTTGCTCACCACGCCACCCCAGTTCAGACATGGCCATATGCAAATCAGTCATGACCCTGTGCCTCATGGGAACAGTCCAGCCCGAACTGCCAAGCCATGTCTTCCCTGGACCGGAATCAAGCATCCTAGGACCGGTTTCTGGCTATCAGCCGTCATCAGCCAGGATAGCTTGACTCCAGTGGCGTAGTGAGCACGGGACCCACGTCTGGGCATACCCTTCCCACATAGGGCGAACAGCAAAACACACAAGATGATGGACGGAATGTTGCACATTGGCAAAACATTCACCCCCAGTCACAGATCTGGGTTTAATCCATCGTTATTTTGCTCACCACGCCACCCCAGTTCAGACATGGCCATATGCAAATCAGTCATGACCCTGTGCCTCATGGGACATCCTAGCCTGACCTTAGCTCTTCACCAGGCTCCCACACAATTTTTTGATTAGCCTTCGTATCGTCCATACAAGAGAGACTTAGTACCATCTGCCCCTATTATCCTGTGCCACCAAACCTCATGACATCACAGGGATTACATAACTCACTAGGTCAGCACGAGACATCCTAGCCTGACCGTAGCTCTTCACCAGGCTCCCACACAAGAGCCCTCCACAAACCTTGTGGCCTAAAACATTCGCCCTGTGGGGCGGTTGCGAATGGACTGCAAACCACTCCTAGGCATTCTCTACCAATGTTGTAAATGGAGTTTCTGGTTGGCTGGGGTATGCACCTACTCCTGGCCGAACCCACCTCTCTAGTCGGGAGAAGGGAGCACACGCTTAGGCTGACACCTGCCCACCCCTTAGGTGGTTAGGCAGAGACTTTGGCTTATCCCAGAGGCAGTGTAAATTTAATGTGCCAACATAGGCGCCATCCAAACTACTGAATTAAAATTTGGCGAGAATAGTTCTTTGAAAGAAAAGCATTGAATGAATCGCTCATCAAAGTCAAAGGACATATCAAACCGCTTTGGTCTACCTTGCTGAGAAGGATGGAGCGATGCCCATTATTGGTATTAGTGAATGAAGACATTATTCATACATGTGCAGCCAAAGTGAGGAACACTGCCCCCAAGTGGCCTTCCCACTTTGTGGCACCCTGGCCGTACAAATTGGTTTAACGCACCAATAATCAACCCCAAACTGATATATTGTTTTGCCCCACCCAGGGCACCCTGTCCGGTTACTGCCAGGGCAGACGCCCGCAACGCAAAATGAAATCAAGTCTGTGATGTCATAGTCGCTACCTCTGGCATATTCTCATAAATCGCCATATATGACTGACACCGCACTCTCATCCTATGCTTTGTGTGATCTTGGCCCAGTTTAGAGTGAGCACAACCCCGCGATGCATACTTGGCTTCATGGTCGATGATGCACACGTAAACTACCCTAGCTGCTCCTTGCAGCTGGGTCATTCTACCCTATGGAGCCCTTCAGAAAGGCCAGGGAACATTATATCACCCTCAACACTTAAGCTTTAACTCTTTGCTTAGCAGGGGTCCGGAAAGCGATGAGTACACCTTCTACCTGGTCCCGGACACAGCGGTGAAGTGTTCCAGAAGGGCCTGGCCAATATAAAAGACACCAACAGAGCTGAGGGAGCCCTGAGCAAGCTTCAGGGATTGTTTAAGAGTTAAAACTAATCTGCCGGGCTACCCAGCTTGCTCAGGCAATGACTATGGCATTCAGACCATCACACTGCGTATTTACTAGGTATTCCGCTCCCTGAAAAGCCTGACCGATCCGCCATTCATAGCGTTAATCTAACGCGCATAGAATTACATATTACATATTACTTATACAAATGTAACGTCTATCTGAATGCAGAGGTATTGAAACGCTATACATGGGCGCCAGTTACATTACATATTCAGCACAGTCATTGCATCCCTATATTTCCTACAAAAGGAGCACTGCCTACAACAAGCCCATCTATTGGCTAATCAGTGCTTCTATTTGCATACGGTGAAATACGCCACAATTATAGCTCAGTATGCCTTGGCCTCTGTCTGCAAAAGTCGCCCAACAGCACAAGTTGGCCCTCATAAACCTAGTGTTCTGGCCCCCAGCTTTGAAAACTTGTCCATGTTACCTCGTAAATGTTGTCCCCTCTAAGGGACTGAAACAGCATTCTCCATGGGGCAGTTTAATTGTCCCATTCACTGTAACTGCGTGAATGCCCCTTGCGGCACTGGCAACAGTTTATATTTTATTTTATTTATTTATTTATTTTTTTGAGGATCTGCTTTCTCATGTCCCCGCCGCACGCGGAGGTCTGAAATTGGTTATATGAAAGACAAGACCTAAAATTAGTTCCAAAATGAAATAAAAGAACATACCGAAACGTTCTATCCCCGTTCAACAAAGTAGCCACAGTGCCACCGAGTGGCCTTAGCACCTTACTAACTCAAAGTCCCAAAGGCTAGTTGGTACCACCAGGACAAGGAAGGAGTGGTCCAAATATGGAGCTTCCCCACGCACCTGCGCGCAGTCGCTTGATCTGTCAGCCTCGCAACATTCACTTGCATCTAAAGGACGCCTGATAGCACGATGCACAACTTGGCTTGCAAAGACAAAGCACCGGCTCCGCTTGGTACGAATCCTAAGCCCATGTTGATCAGAAGGAAAGATTAAAACCTTAAACCTGCTTGTGAATAGCTGGCACAGTAGACAGGCTCTCCAGTCTCGACGATCCCACCCTCCGGTACCCATCCAACCCGGAAGCGGGCCGGAGACAGATCCCCATGTCTGCTGGGTGCATGGTGGTCGTCATCACGTTGCCCCTCATTCAATCCCTTCGTTGCCGGACGGCCGGGTGACCCACACTCTTGCCGCACTGCTGTACAGGCACCCTAAAGCATCCCCGTCTTGGACCGACCAGCACACACCACACTCCACGCCACCGCATATCAACATCTACGCGGTGCACCGGGTGCAACCTGACCATGGCACCAGGCTGGGCTGGCCCTCGCAACAAATAGGTTAAGGGGGGGGGGGACGGCCGAGCGCTCCAATCGCTTCAACTAACATCTGCACAGCATACAAAGCATACAACAAAGCAGCACCTTGACCACGGTCCAATGTGGTATTCCTCGCACCAAGCGCTACCGCAGATCAAAAGCTACCGCGATGCATAAGGTTGAAAACACCATGGAGCCAGGCGAGCTGGCTATGCACACTGCACAACAAACCACATTAATCGCCCTAGATGGCGGAGGCCGTGCTTATTCCCAGCCCGCCGCCCCTGCACAAGCTAGAAACAAATTGACTCACGAGGCCGTGGGAGTCTGCTCACGTTTGAGCACCACCGAGCCCCCTTTTGGCCATGGACACAACAAAGGCTCACACTGATGGTGAAACCTCTAGCATCTCAGAACCGGCAATGAACGGCGCCGAAGCGTGAGACCGCGCTCGCATCATGGCCACCCAATAAACCCCCACCTTCATCACATCCCGTGAGCCCCCGCCCGGCAACAATCCTCCAGCTAGCAACGGGTCGCAACCCACTCGGTGCGGGGGGGGGGGAGCGCCACGTGGTCAGCCTCCTCAAACTGAGGCATGAAAGAACCAGGGCCGCGCACTCCGTGCGCCAGCCGAGGATGTTCGCCGTGGACCAAAACCCCCTACCACCCGATCCTCTGCCCCATCCACACATGCTTCCCGCCGCCAACTCCCGCTTGGCCTGGCTCCCAGGGAGCCGATAACGGTCATGGTGCCCAAACGCGGCTAGTGGATGTGGGGGGAGGGTGCACACTCCCCTCAAACCCCGCAACTTTACATAGTGTGAACTAGACCCGGGACATCGGGTATCGTAGCGCTTTGCATGAGCACCAGCTTCGTTACAGAAGGACATTTACAATTAAGGCCACCGTGATAAATCCCAGAGTGTAACCAAATACCACGCATATCGAACATGGTCGTCAATTTTATTAGGCCACAACGGAAGACAGAAATTGTCCCGAAATTCTCCTTACAAACAGAAAAATATATATACTGCCAGAAGCGGGATCCGAACCCAAAACTCCCGAGGAGACTGCGACCTGAACGCAGCGCCTCCGACCACTCAGCAACCCTCTGCCTTAGCGGGGATTAACAGTAAAAGCAGTGTTCAATCACCACTCTTCCTCTCCAACAAGAGTACCCGGAGTAAACGCGCCTCGACAAACGATGTGACCTGACGACCGGCAAACAGCAGAAAAACCACCAGAGACCGTTGAAGTGGCCTCTACAATACCAAGGGAACGCGAACTGCACTTAATTCACGACAGCCGCAGACACTCCCGGCGCCTCTTTGCTGCATACCAGCACGCCTAATCCCCTGCAGCACCCTTCTGCCATAACCACCATTACGCCGCCCCCACATACAGGCGCAGCGCCCACCTATGGCGGCGCCGCATCCTCTTACTGACCAGGTCGCCTTTTAGCTCCGACCCCGGTACGGCCGCAATCAGTCTCACAATACCGAGCACCCCCCGCAGCACGACCCGGGGTTATCAATGCCCGCAAAAGAACCAGTGTCAGACCAGGGGCCCGCCAGCATGCCCCGAGCGGAAAATACGGTGGCAGGACTACAGCCCACTCATGCCCATTGGCACCCTTAAAAGGGGGCAAGGACTCACCGCCAACTGCCCTGCATGGGATCACGAACGCGACGATACACGGCGTGGTTCCCAACGATAAATCACGACGCGAGACAACCAGTTGAGACAGCGTGGCTGGCGAACAGAGACCGCCAGGAGGGGCAGAGGAGGCATATATGCCTCCCCCCCCCGCCCCCCCTTGTCGCACCGGAAGGACGTAACAGAGGCGACCTAGCTAGAGGGCTCCACAGAACCCCTCCAAAGACTAGAGTGGGTGGGCAGTGCCAAAATGGCACTAAAGGGCCGCCCTGCTGAGGTGGACCCTGCGGGGGCCGCGGACAGCCGCAGTCACCAGGCAGGGTGGGGTGAAGGGATGGGAGGGCAGTAAAGGATTTTGGAGAGCATGGGTTAAAACAAAGATCAGCCCAGACGAAGGGGTGGGAGAAGCAAAGGCGCAATAAGTAAATCTGACGAACACGCAGAACACCAGGGAAATAAGGGCCCATCTGCTCCCCAGTGCTTTTTGAACCACTTAAGAGCACGTTTGTGGAAACAATGTGTGTGTACTTTCATCACAAATTTCATTTTTGTGACAGCATGCCAGCTGCTGCCCTGGAGCATGTTAAAAAATAAAATAAAAAGCAGCAAAAGGCAATGATGTGATTACCTGCACATAGCAGGGGCAAGCTTCAAAGACGGTCGTGAGCCCAGGGGCTCTCTTCTTGCGTATCTGGCGAGGGGTGGCCAGGGCCAGACTGGGACAGAAAATTGGCCTGGGCACCAAAATAAAAGTGGCCCTATTAGTGAACGCCCATCGCTAAAAAGTGGACCATGTGTGCAAATTGGTGCAGTTTTTAACTTGTAAAGACACGATGTATATGTGTTTTTCTATGTGTGGTAGACTGCATGGATTCGAGCTTGCTGCAGGCAATGTTTGTTTTAATAACAGGGAAACCAACAGCAAAAACTGGCCAAGCAGACCATAGAACAGCCCCACAAACGGCTAAAAAAGCGGGCGACACATTGATCTGTCCGAGCAGCCCACGGGGCACTGCCTTGTTGCCCTATAGGCCAGACCGACCCCGGGTGTGCCCAAGCTGCACTCTTACCATCTGCTTCCACAGTCTGTGATGCAACCGTGAGGGGCACTCACTCTTGACCAGTGGAGGAAGTGACCGTCTTGTGTAACGAGCAAGAGCCCTGTATATGGGTTTGACATCAGTTCACAGTTAGGTGCTCGGGCGAAAGTCCCAACTAACCATTTCCTCTAAATGACCCTCCTAGGTGTGCATTACTTGGAGGAGAGCTCCAGTCCCTACTTCCTCAACATCATTGGTGCAAATTATTAACTTTATTTGAGGGTTACTAGGGTATGCTAAGGTTTAAAATACAACTACAAGGTGCATTGGAGCTCAGTCTACACCCACAGTTCCCAACTATTGAGTTGCGGGCATGTCTCTTCCATTTCCAGTGATAAAAAAGAGATGGGATGAATGGCATATTGAGAGCCACACTTTATCATTTTTCATATATGGGACGGCGGATGCCGCCCCTCACTAAAACATTTTCAAAATGCACTTTAAAAGTCACCGTGGCTTAAAAATAGAATTCATAAACCCGGTGTGGCAACTGAAGTACACTTTTTGTTTTTCTAAATATTTCATCTTGAACTCCTCCAACTTCCCTGATTACCGAGACTAATTTAGAAATAGTCAAAGAAGAAAAAGGTCTATAAATATTCCTCTTTACCCTGAAAATCCATGAAAAGTATTTTCCATCTTATACTTGGCTCATGGATAAAGTTCCTGAGAAACAGGAGTCTGGCTTTGAAGGGGGATTATCTTCTGGACTCCTGCCAAATCCACATTTATCACTGTGATTACACTGGCTCGTATTTGAGTACTTTCTAAATATTTTCCTGAAATCTTAATGTGAATTTTATTAATTCTTAATTGCTGTTTGATTTTTCTTCTGACAGCAAAAATCCATTAATTTAAAATTTTTACATGAAGATGTGTGTTTTCTAGTTTTTTTTAATTTATTTTTTTATATGCTGTTGCGGTTTCACTCCTTAATGAACCTTTCACAGTGTTGAGTTCTAGCAGGATGCTGAAGGTTCTGGCCCGGAAGTCCAAAGAGATCTTCCCCGCAGTCTTCCAAACTTCTGCTAATGGAGCTGTTGCTGTTTTGTCTTTTGTCTGAATGTGAGCCCAAATTACTTTGCAACTTCGAAATGAGAGCTAAAGTAAAAACTTCATGGAAAAGTAAAACCATGTCTAAAGGACGTTGAGTGAGTGTGCATCACGGATTGTTGAATGCAGTACTGTTCATCTATGGTTATTTTTTATGAATGCTTTTATTGGTTGAAAATAATTCGTAAACTACCAATAGATGGTTAAAAAATGTAAGCTATAGTAAAACGTTCCTAAAGAAAAGTGATTTGAAAGCATTGGTCCAGGTGATGGAGTTCTTGCCTAGAGTGTTGTCGAGTGGTCCAGACTCCCAGATATTTCCGTGACTTGCTCAGTGGTGATTCAGAATGGGGCTTGCAGCTAGATAGCCGGGCTTCTAGGCCCTGTGGTTGAGTGCATACATTGGATCTTCTATTTTTGTGGTGCTTATTTCCAAGTATTGTCTAGACCAAAGTGTACTTTTAGCTGCATTTCATAACATATATGCCATAGATCGTTATTTAATAATATTATAATGCACTGAAGATTGCTGATGTCTGTATTTGGTGCAAGGATGTGAAATCTATTTAGGCACATATATTTATTTAGTTGTTTTATAGAATGTCAGCTAGCAGTCATTTTGGAGTGCTAAGGGTCTGTTGAATGGATGTTAAACGTCACACGGGGTAGTTTAGGTGAAAGATGTACCTATAGGATGCTGCTGTGCATTCTGTGCTGTGTTGCAATGTTCGAACTGGAGTAATGTGCAGTAATGCCTGGAGCCGACCAAACAGTCAGCGCCCACAACAGTGGGCTAGCCACTTCTCCCCTGCCTGGAGCAGGACCGCCCGCCCCCAACCAAACCCTGCCTTCTGCGTTCTCACAGTGCGAGAAGCAGAAACATAAAATGATATTCATAATACCATTTTATGTTTCTGCTTCTCGCACTGCGAGAAAGCAGTGGGGCGACGCTCCTCCGCCCACATGGAGGAGCCGCCCATGGAGGCCAGGCTTTGCACTGGCTGAAATCCTTCTTGTCTGATAGCTCCAAAGCAGTTTTCCTTCCTCCTTTCACCTCCTCTTCTAAACCTCTGTTTTGGGGCGTCCCACAGGGCTCAGAACTTAGCCCCACTCTTTTTAATATCTATCTTGAGCCATTGGCTAAACTGGTGGAGCCCTGGGGGGGGTGTGGTCTCCTATGCGGATGACACCCAGCTCTTTTTAGCTTTTCATGAAAACACGCCTGCAAGCTTGAGTTTCTTCAAGCTATCCCTGAAGGCTGTGGTGGATTGAATGGAGACAAGCTGTCTTAAGTTGAAATCAGAAAAAACTGAGATCCTTTATTTTGCACTAAGTCCTTTCCCGATGCCAGTCGCTGGTGGCCTCCTGAACTGGCATCTGCCCTGTCCCTGACGGCCAGAAATCTTGGGGTAAAATTTGATTCTCTTCTTACCTTGATCCCCAACTTAGGTCCCTGTCCGCTACTTTCCCCTGAGTCCCAGGAGTTTTATACAGCGCCCTTAAGGTATCGGAACACCTTACATGAGCACCAGTTGCATTACAGACGCACATTCATTTTTTGTTAGGCACGGGGAGATTAAGTGATTTACCCAGAACCACAGGATGTTGAGCGACTCGAACCCGGTTCCTCAGCATCGAGGTCGACTACTCTAGCTGTAAAGCCACACCCTCTGCTTGCTTTGACACCCTCAAATCTCTCAGAAGAATGCTTCACCTCATTCCAGTGGACTCCCGAAAAACTGTGGTCCATGCTCTGGTTACTACTGAACTCTGCTAATAGTCTATCCATAGGCTTTCCAACCTTCTCGCATAAAGGCCCTATCTATCTTAGGCGAAGATTTAAGCCCTATTCCCAGTTCAGAGCTCTGAGGTCCAACAACCTTAAGTTACTGCATGTTCCCCACATATATAAAGCCAGATGAGGCGGGCGCTCCTTCTCATATCTTGCCTCCAAATTGTGGAACACTCTGCCATTGAGTCTGCATTGCAGCCCCTCGGAATCTGTCTTCAGACTTTATCTTAAAACCTTTCTGTTTGATACCTCTCTTGTGGCTTTGTAATCATTAGTTCCTCCCTTACCCTTTGAGCTTTCTGCTAGCGCAGGGACACCTCCTCAGAGGTAGGTGTGCGCTCTATAAATGCAATGAATTGAATGTATTCCACATGCATGAAAGGGTTAGGAAGGAAGTAAATGATAGAGAGAGAGTGGAAAGACCTTCTTTGTAGTTAGATGCAGGTTCTTCATGCAAGAGTCTGGAACCACTCCAGTAGAAGCCAAGTTCTTTCTTACGTTAGGCCCTTAGGCTACAGCAGCAGCAGGTAGGTCCTGTTCGAGCTCCATACTCCCTGCAGCTGTCCTTGCCTAGCTTCCACTGTAGACCACACACCAAAATGTTATTACATCATCCACCATCCACCATTCCAGACATACAGGGAATGGCGACACACAGAATACTACAACCTCGCAGCCTTAAACATACCACCAAACCTCCCTAGATATCATTGTCAATGTTGGACCAGGAGAACTGAGCGGCCTAGACTCTACAGAGGACCTTGGAGCAAGGGGATAGAAGGGGCAATATTAGGTAAAAATGAAATAATTGGACAAATTAAGCAATGTGACCTTACCTTCTAAAATGAAATTTATTGGCATCCTTATTAGGTTTTGCCAGGAACGCCGGATTATGGTTCACTGTGGAATCCTTTTTTCCATTTGTAGGGCATATTTGGCTGGCTGACACACTGTTCTCCTTATCTTTATTTCCTGTAACATGTTTGGAGAGTTACATTTTTTTGCTGTGTATATATATTGTGGCTTGTGTATTGCCTCCGTAGAAGAGCCTATCGGCATATCTCTCTTCCACAGCTCTCATGGTTACATCCTAGAGCAGAGGAACCAAGCCTACACTGTCCAGCCTGACCCCTGGCCCGGGGACAGGTTGGTGGCAGGGGGGAGCATAAAGCTGATGCCTGCCACCAGGTTTCCACATCCTTTTGATGAGAGCATAACCAAGGGCCACCCAGAAGTCATCTGACTGCTTTATCCTGGAAAAGCCCAGATGCAGGCAGCCCTCATATAAACATGCCTGATTGGTTCATGATATCAGGTGGTCTGTTTTGTCGGGGGCATTTCGAAAATAATATAGTTTATAATAATGTGCAGAATTAACATGTAAGCTTTAGTGAAAATAATGCATTTAAAATGTATATAAATGTAGTAGGCAACCATATTTACTCGTACTAGGCCTCAAATGGCTAAAGCAGCACTGCCTGACAAGCTGAAATGTGCATTAAATGTTCATTATCTTGACCTTTCCAGGAACATGTTTTTCATAATAAATAATAGTTGCATAAATGCCTTCATATATTTCCAAAGACTTTCAATTTACACAAAGAACACTGTTAGGGAATGATTAGAAATTAGTCTTTTAATAGGGTAATAAAGAGTTCATATATGAAGATGCAGCATTAAAAAAAAAAATATGAATGGTTGCTGGGCTAAATGTTTTCTTTTCGTTATATTTATGTTCAACTTATACATAGACCATTGTTAAGAAACTTGATACATTAGGTTAGAAATGTAGTTTATACGTAGGAAAGTAGAGCTAAATGGGAAAATTATCCACATGAACTTAGAATTGATACAACTTAGTTGCATACCTAACATTGCTGTCTGTGGACTATTTTATTCCTGTAAGAAGAGGAGTGATCCTGTTCCCATGAAAGCATTGAACGCTGATTGGAGGCGGAACGAGCAACATGTGGCAAAGCTTCACGAAACGTGTAGTCTATATTAGTGCATGTTCCTAGAACAGACCCAGACACTTTTTACCACTTGTCATTACGACTTCTCAATTTTACCCAGACCCAAGACCTTATGCCACTTGCTTTGAGACTCTACTGAGTTTCTTGAACTTCTATGTATGGAAAGTTCTGCTCTGATATATTTTTGATCTATTTGAGCTGCCGTTAATGCTAAGCTTCATATTGTTCTCTCTCTCTCGAGCTAGAACTCTTTATGAGTTCTGACTGACTCCGTTTTCACCCGATTCTTAGAATAAGGATTCTTTCCTTTATGGAGCGTGCTTTAATGCATTTATTATATGATCTGATTAATATTGATTTTTGACTTTGTTCATATATTGATGATTGAAATTAATACAAATTAATTTGTGATCTAATAAAGATGCTTTACTAAAAGATTTAATTAATAAAAACCTTTAACTCATACCAAACTCTCATTATTGACTAAAAATAGATTAGTGATTGTGGTTATAATTTATGTGATGCATAGCTCCTTATCTTCTCTAAAACAGAAAAGATCCATCGCAAATTACAACAAACTAGTGGGGGGGGAGGGTTAGCCCTGATACTGGTAAATCACCAGAGTCATTCAGAATGCTCGGCTGGGAGGGTGGAGCTCTCTGATATGGACACAAACTTCATCACACAAGGAAACTCTCCTTCTATGGGGGCTCATTGTAACTCATGACAGTCCGCATAGGCAGAGGAAAGCATATAGACCCATGAAGCCATGCATGCCTCTCTGTTCTGTGCTTTGGAAGCGGGAGGGTATGATGGTTGTTTTCCTGTAGTCTTACCTCATCGTGCAGACTCAGAAGCTTGAAGGATTCTTGGGTAGAATTCCATCTTCTGGGGCTGCATTGAGATGACTACCACTACACCCTTTTCAGCCAGGGAAACTAGAATGTTTCTGTTCCCTGATTCAGTGTGCACCACTGACCATGCTGCCCTGAAAAACAGCCTGCATCTGATGCAGATCATCAGAAACCGTAAAAACGTTCTAATTTCTTTTGTTTCCCAGTGCTGGAACCTTACCCAGCTCACCAATGGGTAAAACTATCTTTGACCCGAGAGATTCACAGGCCCCAAAATATTGACCAGATGTTACCCCTCCCCGCCCCTCCTGTGTTAACAGGAGAGGCGTGATCATTTCTGATTGATTTGCTTACCCCACATATGTTTATCAATGCTTTCATCTCCAACCACTATGGGCCCAGAATGTCTCCCCTTTCAATTCATCCAGTTAGCTGTTACAGAAGGGCTTCCAGAGTCGCTGCACTATGCATCACGATGAACCATGTTTCCTCAATTGATTTAAGCACGACCGGCACCACCTTCGCAAACACCAAGAGATAAACTTTTCTGATGATCAGTATAGACTGTAAAGCACAAATTATAAAAGGTTTCTCCACATATATTATTGCCGCTTTGACTGAAGCAAATGAAATGAGATGGTAAATTGGGAACTGCAACTACCAGAATGCAGTAGGGTGGGCTAATTTTATTTTGCGGTGAATTTTGCTAAATTCTGTTTCAATGTGACTCTCATATGACTTCGTCCACTAGAGTCTTAACATGGAAGGCCTAATGTATATTACAGGTAAAAAACAGAAATGTACATTTTGGCCTTTTTCTGGACTGTCACCAGGCTCTTCTGATATTCCTTTCCATCTGCTTAGCGAGGCTAGTGGGGAGTAAAAACTCATACTGTTGAGTAGCCCAGGATCCTCTTTTCAAGGTTGCCGGGTAGCCCATGTGACAGGCTAAAATATGTTACAACCTCAGTATATTTTCTTATTTGCTTCCCTGATAGTTCTTACCTGTGAAATTTGCATTCATTGTATCCATTTCGGTGTGTAGTTTACATTCTCACCAGTTGGTTGGAGAACAGTAGATACATTTTTGCAAGAGCTGGCTGGACATGATCTCTCTGTGTTGAGCAAGGCCTGGCCTCTTGGGTGCCTGGACTGTAAAAGACTTGCCAACTCATACAATGCCACCGTGTGTCACATGATTTCTGCTCCCTTCACATGTCACGTAGTGAGGAGCCGATATAACATGCTGTGAGACAAGTGAGACAAAAGGAGCTGGAAACAAACACCTACTGAAAGCGGGTTTCTAAGGGCTTCACGTTTGTTGGATGAGGAGGCTCTGTGCAGCCAGTCCCATTATGGGTGTTTAAACCTCCCTAGGATACCAGTGGCAGCTCTGAAACTTTTTTTGGGAGGAGGGGTGATTGGAGCACTTTTTAGGTCGAGCCTAGAGTCAGCGCACATGCGCTGCTCTGCGAGACTTGTTGTAGTGGAGTAGGGAATAGAAGCCCCACCCACTCTCCGCCCATATTTTTCATTGACTTGTGTCATTGTCCTTCGTAAATGCTGGCTTCTGATTCGTTCATAGGCTTGTTAGTCCCTCCTTAGTACCGCCTTGTCTTCATTTGGAACCTCACATGGCGACTGGCCCTTTTACTTCAGTTGTTACACGGTAGGTGCTCTTAAGTCTGTAAGCACTATTGTTTTTAATTGCGTTTCTCTTACTGCAGGCACGATGTGCTAGAGTATGCCTTTGTTAAAGGCCAGCGAGTCGGCGTCAGTGAGCACAGGCTATGTACACTGGGCTAAGAGCACAAAGTAGTGTAAGGGGGCCTTCATGGGGTGATTCACAGACAAAATGCCTTTCCATGCTGCTTCGGGCTTGGAGAGTGAAAGAATCGGTTTATTTTGAAGAGCTAAGGCGCCTGGTCTGGTGCCAGTGTCCGCATGTATACAGTCTTTGGTACCTGGTCTAGTGTATTTTAACCAACACATGCTCTCTGAAGTAATGGTGCAGTTACAGTAGTGGGTTGAAGCTGGGAAACCGGACAAATCACGGAGAAGAGATGTCTAAAGAAACAGCACTTGCTCGTAGCATCTCAAGCCTCTGGCATTTGTCGTATGCAGTGCAGCTCTGACTCACTCTCATTGGCCGCCTCCTTATATCACCGTCACCACTGATAAGGCAGGGTACCACTATCAGAATTTAACTAGGAACCCTAGGTCAATGGATCTTTTATTACCTGCTGAGAAGTGTAAAGGGGAGAAATAACTCATTCGAGGCAATCCAACCTTTCCAAGGATTAGGGCTCAAAAGATCAGAGACTCAGAATTCCGATTTAGTGGATTTGTTACAAAGCCGCAAACAACTGAATGTACAACCACCTCAAGACGAGGTTGTAAAAGTACATGGGAACTAATACAAAGCCATATCTGTGACTGAGTTTCATCCGATAGATCATGAAAAGAATGAAAAGTTCCAAAAACAGAACACAGGCAAGGACTGCCCCAACGTCAGACTTCATCTGCGGCTGAAAAGTGAAAAGCATTTGACTATCCCTACTTTATCTCTAAGGTGACATCCCTACTTAGCATTTCCCAGGCAAGATCAATTAAAGGTGTCAGCCCGTGAAGACTTCCTAAGAAGTACGCTCACGTTGTATGGGTCAAGTAGCCAAAGTTACAGAGCTCGTTCTAAGAGGCTCTCTCTCTTTCCTGTTCGATCTCCTTACCCCTTCTCCTAACTCCCTTATTCTCCTGACTCATTCCTCGGGACACTGTCCCTAATACAAAATGCACAGATGTAAAACACGCCCACAGATCACCTCATCTCACTGGGCACTTCTCATAGGTAAATTTCCACCGTCTTCCTCACTCCCTCCAAGTTCGGTTCGATGACCTTGATTCCCAGGCCTCCTCAGTGAGAAAGAACACCGGCTCCCAATTATCGACATTCCATTTACAAAGTATCACTTCTCCTCCATGCCTAACTCCTAAAACAAAAGGCGTTAGTTTTTAACTAACAAAGGCAGTTCCTTCCACCTGCAACGGAGATGTGAGAACAGAACAACCTTGCATGCACATGAAATTCGCTGACTACCTTCAAATGCGAGAGCTTACCAGGGAAAGTACATTTTCAGGCCTACACAAATCGACCAACATAAGAATCAACGAATAGGCCTTCAACTATGCAAAAGTGAACATTTCATTTAGGCCTTTAAACATCAAATTATACACACAGGTTAACGGTGTTTTTCCTTTGCAAGCATCTACATTTGTTACACGTTAAGCACAATTAGTCATCTCCACGTGCAGACTTCAACATGATGCACGTTTAAATCAAAATGCATTACATTACACATGGACTATTCGTTAGGCAATTGCAATATACTAAAAGTTACTCTTTCCAAACATAAATGCCATTTCGTTTCTCTTGCATGGCACGAAAGAATTTCTATCAATTCACTTACAAAATTATTACAACACGTTCCTAATGAGCAAATGTTAATACAACACAGGAATATATGTGGGTGCGGACTATCCATGATTATGATGCACCCCTACGATTTTAAAGCACTATCGCGCTCCATCAGTTCCCCCCTCTGATGACAAGTGTCATCATAACAAATCACACTCCCTGGAACAAGAACCGACCTAAACAGAACTTGTAGCCACTCTTCCCTGTCGGAACTTCTCTAGACTCTTAATATTCTCATAATGACTGTCCTGCAGTCTCTCCATCCTTCGCTCTTGCTCTCTAAGCGATCTCTCAACTCGATTCGCTTTATGCCACTTGTAGACCCTCACCAACCCCCACAAGATAATCACACAGACCACTACTATAATGATAGGCTTCAAGATGTAACCAAGAATTCCCTTTCCAAGGGATGCAAACCAACTTCCTACCTTACCAAACCCTTTACCCACTTTGTCCCAAACTCCTTCTGTGGCTAAGTCATGCACCTCATGGTGGATCTCAGTGATATTACTTATATACTTCTTCAGATCTTTGCTGTTATCCGGTATATAAGTACAGCACTGTTGAACTTTCAGCATTTTACAGACTCCGCCCTCTTTTGCCAGTAAAACATCTAAAGCAAGACGGTTCTGTATCACCATAGCCCTTATCGACACCATCTCTCCATCCACAAGCAACAACTACTGAGCTGTGTTTGCTGACAACTTGTCCACAATAGTTGACAACCTCCTAATCTTGACATCATTCAATACCACTCCCACACCTGGTATCAGTGCTCCAAAGACATCTCCCACAATCTCTCCTGCACTTGCACCTCTCTTCCTCCTAGAATGTAATCCACCTTCCAAATGTCCTAGATCCTCCACATGATAAATTTTCGGAAACACCACTGCCACATAACACATACCATACCAATTTAATGGCAATCGCACATAGGCATTTTTCCCACACACGAAATACACGTTTGGGACCACTTGTACCGCATCCTGCAAGAACTTCTTCGCTGTAGCCTTAATGGTGAAGGTATGATCACACACTCTCTCCCCCACAAAGACCTTGTCATAATAGTTCTGGACTTGTCTCACACACAACTTCCCTCTGCTCAAAATCCAACGCTATTGGACCACTGCTCCCTTTTGCTTTATGTGCTAGCTCCTCATTGGTCCACCCAGCCTTTCCTTCCTTATTGTAACGATTCGCTGTTAATTATCTATGTCCATCTTCTACCTGATCTATAAATTTCTTCTCTACATCTGTTAATGAACATCTTAAGTTGTGACGATGTGCATAAGTCGTATCTAAAGTTACAGTAGGTATGAAATATTTCCCCACTCTATCTTCCTGCTTATAATAATCATACTTGTTCAAATGCTTATAAGCTGGAACTTCTGAAAGCACTACATCATAATTAGAAAAATAATACTCATAACGACCTTTGTCATAAAACATACTAAGCAATAAACTACAGGTGATACCATACGTCAAGGGAAGATGGTGATAACGAATGCCTTCCTCTACAAACGCAGGCAACTGCATACACAAAAGTCTCTCACATCCATCGTATTTACATATTCATATAGCAGCTTCGTGTAAGCATTAAGCGTATAATCACCTCTAGACAAATCTACATGCAGCATGCAACTAGTTTGATCTAGCATAGCTTTTTCAGCTGGTATGACACTCTCTTTGGCGCTAGAAGTAGTAGGTGTGGATGTCCCTTGTACTCCCACTCCTCAACTTCTGCATCATGTGAAATTTTTACTGACACAATAATAACTGTTGCTATTACAACTATCACCCCTACTATGAGTGTACCTATCACACGCTTAAACCTATGGTTTGAACTTCCAGACTCCATCTTTAGCTTGTCGGTTTAGTCCAGCAAGAGGATACGCTAAAAGTCTCTTTTCTTCGCCTCAAATTGCTGTTCAAACAGTTCAAACACAGTTCATTGAAGTGCTGGAAATTCTTTCACAGTTCGTTGCTCTGATTTTATTTACACAGTTCAAAAAGACTTCCTTAGCCCTCTTTCTTCTTCTATAGGAAACCCTAAATTTGTTCTTCTTCCACTCGGACCTAGGTTATCTTCTTAAAACACTTATTTATAGTTCACAGTTCAATCACAGTCTCTTATCAGCTCAGGACCAATTTCAATTAGTACAAGCTGCAAAATTTCCGGACGAACAGCTGCAATCTCCTGAGCTGGTGGCTGATATCCAAAAGTAGGAAAGGACAATTCCTGAAGGATCAGAATTTGCACTCTGCTCAATATCAGGGGTCTTGGAACAGTTATTGTCAGCACCCCTTCTATTTCCAATCCAGGAACTATCAGTCCCACATCAATCTTCAACTCGGGTGTTCTGCTGACCACTTGTGGAGACCTCAGTCTCCCGGTCCCCACTACTCCCGGCATCAGTGATCATATAAGTCCACTCCGGGGCAGCGTACCTCTGGCAAGGCACCCTTACTCTCCTTGACCTTCTTGGGCCTTCTCGAGCTTGCTCTGCATCACTCGGTTCTGATTCAGATGTCTCCGACACAGGAGCATGGTCTCTCTCAGGCGCTAGTCTCAGGTTCAGTCTCCTTTGTCTCCCAGGCCATGATTCTTCTGCAAGTTCAGCTCTTCTCCTCTGCCCCGACCGCTTTGCGCACCAGTTCCTTCAGCTGAGTCTGACTCTATACCATTCGCAACGTTACCTTCTCCCTCAGAGTCAATACCTGGGTCTTGTGTAGCGTGACCCCCCTCAGCTTGCTCTGGTGGGCAACCAGCCTCGTCAGCAACCCCCACAGCTTGGCTTGTCCTCTCGAGTGGCCTAGCTGCCACAGCTGGATTTTCTTCTACAAGAGGAGTTGTTTCTTCCAGGGGTTCTGAAACTCTGCGGGTGTGGGAGGTGTGAATCCAGTTTGGCAAACCTTCGCACTTCACCACTGTATTCGTCACCAGAATCACCTGGTAAGGGCCCCTCCAACGGGTGTCAAGGCAACTCTTCCTCACGTGCTTGTGGACTAGCACCCAATCACCCGGGCACAGGTCGTGGCAGAGGTCCCTCGAGGTCGGGGCAGTTGCAGCTTCAGCCTGGTGAGACACAGAACGGACCACATCAGCCAGTCCCTTGCAATAGTCAAGGATCAAATCATCTGTGATGTTTATCAAGGCTGTAGATGGCACTGCTGGTAACTGCATCGCCCTCCCCATCAGGATCTCATGTGGTGAAAGGCCAGTTCTCCTATCGGGGATACTACGAACACTCATCAACACTAGTGGCAATGCATCAGGCCATTTCAGAAACGTGGACGAACACACTTTTGCCATCCTCATTTTCAGAGTACCGTTAATCTGTTCCACTATACCAGAAGCCTCTGGTCGATAGCTACAATGCAGTCTTTGATCAACATGTAAAGCAGCACAAAGTAACTTCATAATCTCGCTGTGGAAGTGTGTTCCTCTATCCGACTCCAATGAAGTTGGAAAACCGAACCGTGGTATCAGCTCCCTAAGTAACAATTTTGCTACTGTGAGGCTATCGCATCTCCTTGTTGGATACGCTTCCACCCACCGTGAGAAGACACACACCACAACCAAAATGTACCTCAAGCCATTGCACCTAGGCATCTCTATGAAATCGAGCTGGATTCTGTTGAAAGGCCCTCCAGACCTCCCAATGTGACTCAATGCAACCACAGTTTTCTTTCCAGCATTCATTTGCTGACACGTGACACATCTATGACACACTGCTTCGGCAAACGCACGGAACCGTGGATTGTACCACGTTTGTCTGAACACTCGCACCATAGCATCCCTTCCAATGTGCACTGCTCCGTGTATCTGTCTTGCCATAGGGCTCAATAAGTCATCTGGTAACACTGCTCGACCATCACTTGAAACCAAAATGCCATCATCTCTTCTCTCACATCCTGCTCTAATCCAAGCAGCCTCTTCCTGTTCTGAAACTTCCCCCTGCAGACGCTTGAGCTCATCCCAGGTGTCTGCCATGGCTAACATCATGCTGAGCTCGGTTCTTTCTGGGCTCTCTCCAGTATAATCTCCAGTGAAAATGCACCCTTGTTCAGCGCAAAAACGTGCAACTTCATCCGCATATCGATTTCCCAATGACACGAAATCATTCCCCCTCCATTGGGCTGCACATTTTATCACCGCTATTTCTCGTGGTCGCTGCAAGGCTTCCAACAGTTGTCTCACATATTCCCCATTTCTGATAGGAGATCCTGATGATGTTAAAAATCCTCTCTGTGACCATAGCTTTCCGAAGTCATAAACCACACCGAACCCGTACTGGCTGTCGGTGTAGATGGTGACTCTGATTTAATCCACAACCAAACAGGCACGAGTCAAGGCAATGATTCCAGCTACTTGTGCGGAGTATACTCCCTGTAGGCAAGCAGCTTCCACAACTCCAGAATTGGTACATACAGCAAAGGCTGCTCTCAAATGACCCACACTGTCTCTTAAGCATGAACCATCTACAAAGAAGATTTCATCAGACTCTGGCAGAGGTTCATCAACAATGTCGGGTCTCGGTTTGGTGCAAAGTTCAGTCACATCGAGACAGTCACGGTCCTCACATTCTCCATCATCAGCATTTGGCAAAGGCATCAAAGTAGCAGGATTTAGCACAGAACACCTTTTTCAGAGTCACATTCTCCGAGGCAAGTATAACCTGCTCGTAGCGTGTGAGTCTGTTGTTCGTCAGGTGCTGTGTCTTGGTCCTCGTCATTAGGAGCTCAACTGAATGTGGAACAAAAACTGTAAGTGGATGACACACCACAATACTCTCACATCTCTCAATGCTGACACAGGTTGCAGCGACGAATTTGAGACATCCGGGCAACGCTGAAGCTACTGGATCTAGAGTAGCTGAGAAATAGGCAACTGGTCTACGGACACCCCCATGACTTTGTGTAAGGACTGACAATGCGCAACCTTCTCGCTCATAGCAGAACAATGAAAAGGACTTGTTGTAATCCGGCATTCCTAGAGCTGGAGCACGACACAAGCCCTCTCTCAACTCCAAGAACGTCTTCAAGGAAAAGTTGGGGATCCATTGACGATAGTACCCAACCATTCCCAAAAACATCCTGACTTCCTTCTGAGTGGTAGGCACAGTCATATTCATGATCGCCTCAATCCGATCTGGTGACACCTTTCTCTTGCCTTTCTCGATTTGATGACCCAAATACTGAACCTCAGTCAGGCAATACTGTAACTTGTTTGGGGACACCTTGTGTCCATTCTCTGCTAGATGATTCAGTAAAGCAACCGTATCGATCCTGCAAGCATCCTCCGTTTCAGACGCAATCAAGAGGTCATCGATATACTGTACAAGAACTGAATTCTGTGGCAGTACGAGACTCTCAAGATTCTTTTTCAAAAGCTGGTTAAAGATCGATGGACTCTCTGTATACCCTTGAGGGATACGACACCATGTTAACACACGATCTTCCAGATGGAAAGCGAATAAAAATTGGCTCTCCTCATGTAACGGTATCAAAAAGAATGCCTGACATAAATCAATCACAGTGAACCATTCGGCTTCACATGGAATCTGGAACAATATCACTGATGGATTCGGTACCACAGGACAGCATGGAACTACAATCGTGTTGACCTTTCGCAGGTCTGCACGATTCTGTACTTCCCACTTGGTTTCTGCAGTCCCATAATGGGTGAGTTACACGGACTTCCCATTATTTCCTTCAAGAGTCCCTGTTTAATCATAGACTCAATCACAGGCTTGATTCCTGCTACCGTTTCCGGTGACAGATTGTACTGGGGTGTTCTCGGGAATTCTGCATTTGGCTTGACTTGAATCTTAACTGGCTCAACTCCTTTGATCAATCCTCTCTTCTCCTGTGAAGTCCCATACGTCCAGAGAGACGGAGTCTCTCAGATCGAGTGGGAGTTCCTCAGCTGTTCACATAGGGAACATCTCTGTGCATAGATTCTGATTTGCCAATTTAAATGCTGCATCGTTATCATTAGTCTGCAGTTCCACTCCCTTGGGTGTACACTAGATGGTGCAGTTCAATTTACACAAGAGATCACGCCCCAACAAACAGACTGGACTTGAGTCACATACCACAAATTGGTGTCGGTCGTGAAATGTTCCTATTCTCACAGGTATTGCCTCAGTCAATGGATTAGTCATTTTCTTATTCGCCACTCCTACAACTTGGATTGATTGCCCTGAGAGGGGTAGGTTGGGAACTACTGCAGATCTCACAGTAGAGCGGGTAGCACCGGTATCAATCAAGAAGGTGGTAGGATGACCGTCCACATCCGCCTCTACATACGGTCCCCTCTGGTCTACCTCCAAGACTGCTCCAAGAGTACAGTCTTCCTCCCCCCTCAGGCTCCGTCATTGTAACGGGTCTGGATCGAACTCATCGAAAGTTTCCATAAAGGGCATCTGCTGATATGTTCGATTTCCCTGTGGGATTCTCGGCGGCTGGGGAACTTGCACCTGCTGACTTAATGCCCCCCCTGCATGGACCTGGGTCGCGTCACCATATTGACGACCTCAGGTGCCTGCACCACTTCCTCCTCTTGAGTCTGTTTAGCTGGATTCGATCTACACTCGTGCTTCCAATGCCCGATCTTGTGACAATAATGACAGGCAGTAGTTTTCTTTAGCGTGGCAACATCTATCCCTGTCTATGGGTCTCCCTTTTCCCTGACCCAACGCATTCTGGGTCCCTCCTTGATTGTTTCCCTGTCTTCTTCCTAACGTTCCCCCATTTGGCTGGGTTTGACCTACCTTGTCCGCATTCTGCATTTGGACTAGCATTAACTTGTCCTTGAGCTTCCTATGCTTTGAGTCCACTTCGTCACTACAGTATCTGGCGTACCGTAGAATCTCGTCCACGGATTTATTCTGCCAGCAGATCAGATGCTGTTGGATCATAAAGCTAACTTCTGGTCTTAATCCTAAAACGAATTTAGAGACGAACTGTCCCATATCCTTTGGGTCGAGAGTATCTAACCCGCTGTACTGCTTGAAGGCTTGCAAGAGCCTCTCGTAATAGACAGAACTGTTCAGGAGCCAAAGGAAACTGTACATGCCTATCTTAACCCAATCAATGTCTTGTGGTGAAATTTTGGATTGCAACCATGTGATTACCTGCTCGAACTTTTTCATGACCACAGGTGAAGGACCATGTGTAACAGGATCTCGCTCTGGTTCCGAAGACGGCCAATCAACAGCAATTTTACATGCTGACCACAAATCACTTGGTACTACAATTTCAAACAATGTATTCAGATCAACCGACAGTACTTTCGAAATTTTGACAAATCGATCAACTTGCTTGTACCACTCAATAGGTTATTCCCTCCGCCGAGGAAAATCATTGGTAAACGCCACCAAATCACCTCTACTCCAAGGCACATGCGCATACCCTCCGCTCGGTACCTCTCGCAAAGGGTAAGCCTCTACTCCTACTGTCCCCCCTCCTGGAGGCGGTGTTTCCCCTATACCCTTCTTGACGCTCTTCTTTTTGGACCATCTTTCTTCCCATTTGTCAAGCATGCTCCATGCACGTATCCCTACAATCAATTCTCGAATATGTGTTTTCAGACCTATGACCCTCTTCTCTTCCAGTTCCTGATCACTGTAATTTAACCTGTGGTTTCCCTGTAACATTTTCGTTTTGGACAAATCTACATCATACCTCTGTGCCAATTCTGTCAATTTATCATGCGCTTTCCTTGCCTTACGAGTTGCATCCTTCGCCACAAACAGCAATTCATCTGTCTCATAAAGTTCCACCCTTTCTAAAGGCAAACTTCCACTGATTATCTCATCTACTTCTGCCTTTAACCTCATCACGTCCAGCACTTTGGCCCTTATAGCAGCTTTAATCGTCCCTCAACTTGATACACTACTCAACTCTCCACTCTCACTACTCTGGTCTCCACGTTGATTCCCTTCCATTATGTTCCGTGAGACGGATTGACTCCCCGAAACTCCCTGAGCAATGTCTCCTCCCGTCATCCTTCCACTAGGACCTCTCTGGGGGTTCCCACATCCTCAATTCGGAACGTGAATCAGCCAGAGACCCCGATCCCGCTGCTCTTGATTCCCCCTGACCTCTGGAAGAATCTGCAGTGGCTGGCAAAGGTGTACTCGATTCTATGGGTCTAGAAGGGTGACCTGTTCCACTCACTGTACCATTTTCTCCAGAACCAGTGCTTTCTCCCACTGCTGATCGTATTAGGCTCCTGTTTCCCCCCTGATCTGGATTGTACACTGACACTATGGGACCAATGGTGACCGGCACTGTAAGAGCTTCCGGTAATCTCGTGACAATATTGACTCCACTTGCTTCTGTACTCCTCGATGGTTGTGTCCCTATTCCCTCTGTTCCTGCCGAAATCCTTCCCCTTATTCCTGCACTAGAGCTTGTCTGCGGCTCCCCAGTTTCCTCTGTAAGTGCTCTCCTTCCCTCCTCTGAGCTTGGGTTGTATGGAGGCGGACGCTCTGCTAGTAACCTCTCCAATAAACTGTTGTCTGTATCACTATCATCTTCCTCTTCTCTCTTCTTCTGAGCATCTCCCACCTTTACCAACAAGGGAAACAGTCTATCTCCCTCGATGGTGTCTACCCTCCATCTTTTCGCCAATGCGTCCCATCGTGCATCTTGAAACGCCCTGATTGACTTTTTCACCCTTCCTGACTTCGATCTCTTTTCCTCGCATGCGCTGCTCTCATCCATGCATCTAGCGCTTCGAACTGTGTTGGTCTGGGTAGAGGTCGCAGTGCAGTCATCACTGCTCTCAATCGGTACAGCACATCAAATCTGAATGAACCATAACGTGGGAAAGCCAAATCTCCCTTCTTTTCAGTAATCTTTTGCCAATTTTGAAGCCAAATTATAGTATGGAGCCCTACATTTGTAGCCATGTAATGGGCTGGGGTTTCCTCGGGTGGTGCTTCTTCCCCCACTCGAGTTACCACTCCTCTATCTCCTCTACAAAGATCCCGCAATACCTTAAAACATTTCATGATGAAATCAACTCTTTTACCCACCAATGTTTTCGTTCTACTTCCTGACGATGATCAACCAATACCAGCGCGGCTTTACACCAGCCGACCTATCACAGCGCGGCACTCTTGGACGTCACTCCTCCTCCTTACTCAGCAGCTCCCCTCCTTCACAATCTGTATCTACCACTCACACACCTCACTCATAGAATCAAGTAACTGTTTGTCAACCGACCGAACAGTCACATAACCGACTGTCTGTCCACCATACGACCGGACAGTCACAAGTAATTGTCTACCTCAATCTGGCAACTGTCTATCCGCGAAACAACCAGACAACTGCCTTTGACCATCTGCCCACGAGCGGCCAGACAGTCATATAACTAATCGATAGGATCCAATCACTCAGTCTTCCACACACAGTAACCCACGACCTGCGTCGGTCACTCAAACACTCGCACTCTCGTTCCCTATCACGAGTGGGTCTGTCGATGACTTCTCACGACTCCCACAACCAATGGTCAGACAATTACAACTCTGGGTGTCTTCCACACCACAGTCTATCTATCCCGGGATCTTAGACTGCACCTTGAGCCTGACATCAAACGACACAAATCACATGGACCGCGCGCGTTCAGTCCGAAACCACAATCACTCGACTTTCATCCAAACTCCGCAAGACATCACACAATCAAATTATCACTGCAATCTAACAGACATACATCCCTATTCATACTCACTCCACCACGAACTGCTGTTCCCGCCGCACCGTCACTCTCCGTCGGTCTCCACCAAGCGCCGTCGTCCTACGCTCTCGATCCTCTGGATGACCATCTCTTGGGCTCTATGGGTTTATAACTAACTTTTCCCTAACTTCTCCCCTTACTGCAGAGGTAACCGTCCTCTCGCTACCAACTGATAAGGCCGGGTTCCACTATCAGAATTTAACTAGGAACCCTAGGTCAATGGATCTTTTGTTACCTTCTGAGAAGTGTAAAGGGGAGAAACAACTCATTCGAGGCAATCCAACCTTTCCAAGGATTAGGGCTCAAAAGATCACAGACTCAGAATTCCGATTAAGTGGATTTATTACAAAGCCAGAAACAGCTGAATGTACAACCACCTCAAGACGAGGTTGTAAAAGTACATGGGAACTAATACAAAGCCATATCTGTGACTGAGTTTCATCCGATAGATCATGAAAAGAATGAAAAGTTCCAAAAACAGAACACAGGCAAGGACTGCCCCAACGTCTAAGTCAGACTTCTTCTGCGGCTGAAAAGTGAAAAGCATTAGACTATCCCTACTTTATCTCTAAAGTGACATCCCTACTTAGCATTTCCCAGGCAAGATCAATTAAAGGTGTCAGCCCGTGAAGACTTCTTAAGAAGTACACTCACGTTGTATGGGTCAAGTAGCCAAAGCTACAGAGCTCGTTCTAAGAGGCTCTCTCTCTTTCCTGTTCGATCTCCTTACCCATTCTCCTAACTCCCTTCTTCTCCTGACTCATCCCTCGGGACACTGTCCCTAATAGAAAATGCACAGATGTAAAACACGCCCACAGATCACCTCATCTCACTGGGCACTTCTCATAGGTAAATTTCCACCGTCTTCCTCACTCCATCCAAGTTCGGCTCGATGACCTTGATTCCCAGGCCTCCTCAGTGAGAAAGAACACCGGCTCCCAATTATCGACATTCCATTTACAAAGTATCACTTCTCCTCCATGCCTAACTCCTAAAACAAAAGGCGTTAGTTTTAACTAACAAAGGCAGCTCCTTCCACCTGCAACGGAAACGTGAGAACAGAACAACCTTGCATGCACATGAAATTCGCTGCCTACCTTCAAATGCGAGAGCTTACCAGGGAAAGTACATTTTCAGGCCTACACAAATCGGCCAACATAAGAATCAACGAATAGGCCTTCAACTATGCAAAAGTGAACATTTCATTTAGGCCTTTAAACATCAAATTATACACACAGGTTAACGGTGTTTTCCTTTGCAAGCATCTACATTTGTTACACGTTAAGCACAATTAGTCATCTCCACGTGCAGACTTCAACATGATGCACGTTTAAATCAAAATGCATTACATTACACATGGACTTTTCGTTAGGCAATTGCAATATACTAAAAGTTACTCTTTCCAAACATAAATGCCATTTCGTTTCTCTTGCATGGCACGAAACAATTTCTATCAATTCACTTACAAAATTATTATTACAACACGTTCCTAATGACCAAATGTTAATGCAACACAGGAATATATGCGGGTGCGGACTATCCATGATTATGATGCACCCCTACGATTTTAAAGCACTATCGCGCTCCATCACCGCCCAGGGGCACACTTAGGCTTTGTGTAGGCGAACACTCGCATGTATGCAACATATTTTTTTTTACCCTTATATGACATTAATTTATTTGCAGTGTGTTTATGTATAACGTGTGCTTGACTCTTGTTTACCAACTGTTTTTTCTTTACAATCAGAACATGTGAGTTTGTGTTGATAATGAAACTTAAAACAACAGGTCCCAGAATGCAATAGCAAAGAAATACTTGATTTGATTATCTCGGAACTGGATGGAAATTCATCCATGGCTTACCACGTGTGTTGCAATACAATAACCGTGACAGATTGCATGCTATATAAATGACAAAAATAGCAAGAACAGTTTCTCACTCCTTCCTGACAATGGACATCTAGAAATTTCAAGTTGTGCCGTACTAACTTAAAGGGTATTTTCTTCTTTGAGGCTCTGGCTTTTTTCTTTGGTACAGTACACTGCCTGTTAAAGAGCCCAGGCTAGCAATCGGACATAATTCCATGGCCTCTGGAAACCCATCTTTCTGTTAAGAAAGAGCCCAGTGTAACCATCGGGCATAATTCCAATTTATTTTTATATCCTTTTATTATCAGGAGCCACTTTTAAAAAATTCTCACCTCTCTAAGCTCAAGATATTCAAAGCATTTTTATGGTTGCAAACCCTCTGATTTGGAGTTTGCGACTGCAAAATGCTCTGCGTAATGAACTTTAGAAGATAACTTTTTTCCAACTCTAACAAGCATTTGCAATGCAATATCTCTCGCAATTGCGAGATTTTGAGCTATTGGCATTGTAAATGACTGCCATTTATTTATGTGTTTAAAAGACCTGCAATAAGCAAAAGGCATTGTCATTTACAATACCAATAGGTCAAAGTTTCTAAAATGCGAGACCTGTTGCATTGCAAATGCTTGTTTCTTGTTACGGTTTAGTTTATGTATGTTAAGTTGAAAACGATGTAGGAATTAATTTGACGACTGCAGAGTGCTATTTGTCAGTGGGATTAAGAGATGTCCTCAGCCGTGTTTGTTTTTCTTGTCTTTTCCCACAGAGCAGGCTGGGGAGTGACTCGCCGGAAGCAGTGTGCAGCCCCACGAGGGCAGCTCGAGGTGAGGGCGCAGGCGTTGATAGGTCAGCCTGAGTTCCAAGGGTTATGATGTACTATGGCCAGGTGCTGGATATCTTGTACACTTCCAAACAGCTGGTTTATAGGAGCAGTTTCATTATCGCAGTTCTGGGTGGGGTGGGATTTTCCAGTCACTGGAAACAGAAACAAACAGTTATGCAAGGTTGTGCCAATGTTCCTGTTTTACGAGCCTTCCCAGTCAGGTTTTCGCAGATGACTTGAAAAGTACAGGATTAACCCGCCTGTGAAAGACAAATTGAGGTGGGGCCACTGTTGATGATACTGCTGGACGCGCAGAAGATCCAGAGTTTATTTTTGTTTTATTATATTTATCTTATGCGGAAATCCAATAAAGAGTATTATTTAAAAAAAAATTAAATAGGAAGGAAAAGCACAGTATTAGAAGGGATATGTGCTTTGTTTAAAAAAATTAAAAAAAATACAGTGTTACCTGCCTTTAAAATGTGAAGCAGCTATTGACCAGAGGGGTAAAGGAAGTGCAGAATTAAGATCCATTACAACTTGAAAGATGCACAACACAGGTTAAATGTTAAGGTGAACTGCTGAAATGGCAACCACGCTATGTTTCCAGTCTGTACCTCTCAGGCTTATTCCTGACTATAACCATTGGGCGCCTTGTGGTTTCCTTCTGTCGCGTCTACCATTGCTGCCTGAAATCCATTGCATCCCTATAGGTCGCTGTGATGACTGTTCATATCATTTGCTGTAGTTGCCGATAGTCATTACTGGCCTTGGGAATTCACTCTGTCCCTTGTAGGTGGAATCTAAAGAACATGCCTATGGAGGCCTGTTAACGTCTGCTACACTCGGATCATTTACCATGATTGACTCCAAACCAGTACATGCCTATGGGTTGCTACTCTGGCCCCCCAGGTTGGACTCCTTAGATCATCTACCACGGCTTCCCATTACGGTGCATCTCTGGGGGTTGCCCCCAATTGCTTCTGAGTGGACTTTAAAGAGCATGCACCATGTCTGCCTGTAATTCAGTGCATTCCTGTAGGTTGCTCCTCTGTCATTCCTGGGTGGACTCTGTAAGTCACCTGGACACTTTTCTGTTTTTAATGAGTGTATTCCTGTGGCTTGCCTCTCTGCTACTCATACCCTTCGCTCTTGAACACTACCCCCCCCCCCCCATCTCCTCTCATCACTAGAATCGCTTCTCCTCCTTCAAAGGGGCAGCCCATACAGTAGTGGATGGTGTTCGGGCAGACGAATAAAACACAAAACAAAAGAAAAAAAATGTGCCCGCCGCATTGCCGCTTTTCTGTTCCTCACTGCAGCACAGGCTCCCAGACTCCCCTATGGCCAATTCTGACACTGCTCTCATGCTACTAAGAGCAGTGTCCTGATTGGGTGATCGGCCTGCATGTATGCTCCCGCGGAGACCGAGTGCCTGTGCCTGCTGTCTCCAACCCGGCAACACAGCTCGGGTTGGTGACAGCTCAGTGCGCATTTGGGTTTGGCCATCCAAAGACGGCTGGCCAAACCGACATGCGCACTGATAGCCGTGTCCACCACTCCCCCTCCGTGAAAGCCCCCGCGATGGCCCCGCCCTCAAGACACATTCATGTGAAGAAAAATAAAAGGATAAACTCATTTTATTTTTCAAGTTTTGAGGCTGGCAGGGGGGCGATGCTGCTCCGTCATAGCGGAGGAGCCGCCCCTTAGCCCTTATGATTATAATGATGTGCTAAAACGAATCACAAGTACCTTTGTAAAACTTTACTCTGTTCTTGCCACGTTTCTGCAACTATATATGCCGTCAGTTCTGAAAGGTCAGAAGGAACTTTTACAGTAGTCTGGTTATGTGTCAGGGCTCTTTCCTCAAATTACCTGGATCCAGTGCTTAATTTGAGCCGGTGGTTACAGGTGGGGCCCACCGGCACACTTTTTTGGGGCCCAACACTTAATTTTCCTTATCAGAATGTGACCCAATGTGAAAGCAGGAGGATGAGAAAGACCGAAAATCAGTAACCGAGAGAGAAAGCAGGGTTGAAAAAGAACATACAGGAGTGAGAGAAAGATGCAGGGATTGTATGGTGGAGGAAGGAGGAGTCATGAGGTGGAATCAATACTACGCTGATTTGGTATTCAGCAGTCCCAATACTCCTCAATGCTGGTGGTGAGCTTCTGAGAAAAGTTTGGGCACCGGCACACATTATTTTACAAATTAAGCACAGTCTAGATCTATACCTCACATAGCACTATCTCTTTCACTTAATTCTTATTTACATAGTCTACTAATGTACTCTCCTGTTTTTTCTTTCTTCACTCAACTGGGTCATCTTTGAGTAGGTTAATGTTACAGCTAGCCCAGAATGGTCCCCTTTTTGTTCTATTAACGTTGAAACACCAGATATGTTTTCTCTCAATTAACTATAAAGTATGCAAATACCCATAAAATTAAATCTACCCTTAATGTTAAATCTACCCAGTCTGAAAGCAGCAGTCCCCCTGACAACTTCCAGGTTATGACTATCCTTTATTTTCAGTGAAACATATTTCCGGAAGTGGTATGTGTATAGCTCAAACATTGCCAAAAGTGAACCGAACACTGTTCATGGTGAAAAGCAAAGACAGAGTCAACTTTTTATTGGAGGGGTAGCTGGTTTCTAGGGCTGAAAATGGAATGTAACTGCATCATGATGTAGATTTATTTAATAGGTGTGCCACCAGTTTATTTTCTATATTGGAGCAAGTTTTCAGAATTACTGATGGATACAGTGATGTCATTCAAGACCCTTGATACATTGATGGAGAAGGCATATTTCTTTTTTTTTCCTTTTTGTGCTTCAGCTTCTTCTTTGATGTGTCCTGGTTGCAGGTGTGCAGATAGATACTTGAGATGTTGAGCTTGTCAGCCATATAGGCAGGGATGCCACTCCTGATGGCTTTGAAGATGATGCATCTGGTTTTGAAGATAGTGTAAGGTGAGCCAGTGGGGTTCCATCAGGGTGGTGGTCATATTGGTATATTAATGCAGGCCCTTAGTGAGGCGTCCTACAGAATGTAGGATGCCTTTAAGGTGGGGCCACTGTATAATCTGGGATGCCATGGATCAAGGCACTGCCACCCTCCAGCATAGACATTGATTCACCAAAATGTTAGATATTACTGAAATAACATCATGTGCCCTTTGACCTACCATGACATCATGGGAAGTGACTCCACACTACATCAGACCTGCTACATTACGGAAAGTGAGTTCATACGACCTTTAAATACAATGACATCAAATAAAAAGACTCAACCAAAAAACGAAAAAGCAAAATACGTCCCAAATTAAGCAATATGTTAAATATTAATAACTCGAATGAAATAATTCGAAAGTTTCTAAACCACCCATGTCTGTTTCAGTCAACATGTGTACTAATTACGCTGCTACCACGATATGTTTGAGATGTAGAATCACATAGCCAGGGTCATCCGACAAATGCCAGTCATGCTCAGCATTCTAAGCCCGATAACAGCCTCTTATGCCAGACAGCCCCAAATGCCAAAGCACAAATCCAATTGGAAGGTTAGAAGTTTAATAAGCAAACCTAAACCAGTCCTGTGTAGATCACTCTGCTTGCATGGGCATCTGAAATGTGTTTACATTGGACTGATATGAGCATGCCACGCTGCCAGTATGAAGCAACAGTGTTTGTTAACTCCACAAATATAAGTTTGGGCAGTCAACTTGATTCCAAGCTTCCAAGAGCGTATAGTATGAAATATTTTGAAAGAAATGCACATTTAAAAACATTACATGTAAATCCGAGCAACCCACCTGTTAGAAATGGGGGTCTCTAGTTGGCAGAGGTAGGTACCTTTGACCAAGTAGGGGCCCTTGCTTCTAGTCAGGGTAAGGGGGCTACACTCATAAAATAACCCCTGCTCACCCCCTTGGTAGCTTGGCATGAGCAGACAGGCTTATCTCAGAGGCAGTGTGTAAAGCATTTGTGAACACATACAGTAATACTGTGAAAACACTACAAATGGACACCACACCAGTTTAGAAAAATAAGTAATCTTTATCTAGACTTTACACAAGACCAAACAACAAAAATCCACAATACAGTATTCATAATATCCTTAAAAATAGGTTATTCACTTCAATAAAGTTCCTAGCAACAAATAACTCCACCTGGAGCTATTACGACGTCGTGACAGATGAAAATCCCAAAGTACGGCGCCGACCGCGAGGTGCGCGGCGTCTGGCCCGGAGCCAAGCAGACCCACAAAGAACAGTACCTAGAATTCGATGAAAGCAAAGACGGTGCACGGCGTCGGGGAGGTGATGCTTCGTTGGCGCCGGCGGCATCTGTTCCTTACGACCCCAGGGGAGGTGATGCCTCGGTTCCTTACTGCAGCGCAGGGGAGGTGAGACATCGGTTCCTTACTGTGTCGGGTAGGTGACGTCACAAAATGACGGCAAGGCGTCGGTTCCTTAGGACGGTGCGGTGTCGATGGATTCAGGAGTCACCCAGGTCGAGGATCGGCTCCGCGTTGATGAAGCACTGCGTCGGTGAAGTCGGGGCTGCGGTGCAAGTCGGGACGGTGCATCGTGGATGTCACGAGCCGTGTCCTCGGCTCCGGTGCAGGCAGCGGCCTCGCTGACGGCTTCGGAGTCGATGCGGCACAGCGTTAGCAAGCGTCGGGCCTACGGTGCAAGTCGGGGCGGTGCGTCGTGCTCTTCACGAGCGGTGCCCACGGCTTCGGTGCAGGTTATGGCGTTGCTCGCCGGCGTCGATGTTGCAATTTCCTTCTGTAGCAGCTAAAACAGCAGTTCCAGATGCCAGTAGACAGAAGGGGTAAAGTCTTTTTGTTCCTGAGACTTCAGAACAGGAGGCAAGCTCAGTTTCAAGCCCTTGGAGATCTTCCACAACATAAAGTACACACAAAGTTCCTTTTCTCCTTTCCTTGGCAATAAGTAACCACTGCAGGCCAACCCCAAACAGTAACCAGCGCAGGGGCAGTCTCCTCCTTCAGCTTCCTTGGTTTCTCTCCTTGGCAAAGGTGTGTCTTGATTCCCAGAAGTGAGCTAAACTTCTGGGGTCTGGGCCCCAATATTTATACTCCAAAATCCTTTCTGCTCTGAAGGCAGAAAGTGTCTGTACCCAGCCCAAACCAGTTCTGTCCTCCCTGGTGTAGCCTCCTGGCAGGAGGTGGAGACAGCATTGTTGAAAGCAGACCTGGCCCAGGTAGCTGAAAAGAAATCTCCTCCCCCTACTCTCTATTCTATGTAGGCTCAGGCATGTGAAAGGAAATCTCCTCCCCCTACTCTCTATTCAACCCAGGTCCTATTCAGTCCAGCCCTGACTCATCAGACTGCTGGAGCCAATGCCCTCTCCAGCCTCCTGCCACTCACAAACCAGACATGGAATACACAAACCTAGCAAAGGCATACTGGATGGTTAGGCAAGAAAATACCTACTTTCTAAAAGTGGTATTTTCAAACACAGAATGTAAAAATCACCCCCACTAAAAGATGCATTTTAACATTCTGAGTTCAGGCATACTAAACTTTATTTCTCCATCTTGTTCCTAGGGTCAGTTATGTTTATAAGATGTTATAATCAAACTGCCCATTCTGGCCTATGGGAGCAGATAGCCTTGCAATATTGAAAACAAAATTGGCTGTAATTCACTACCAGGACATGTCACACACACCAGGGCATGTCCTACCTTTCACCTACAATGCACCCTGCCCACAGGGGTACCTTGGGCCTACCTTAGGGGTGACTAACATGCAGAAAAGGGAAGGTTCAGGGACTGGCAAGTGTGTGCACTTGCCAAGTCGACATGGCAGTCCCAGACTGCACACAGGCTCTGCAATGGCAGGCCTGAGCCAATTTTACTAGCTGCTTCTGTGGGTGGCACAATCAGTGCTGCAAGCCCACCAGCAGCATTTGATTTACAGGCCCTGGGCACTCATGGTGCACTGTACTAAGGTCTGACAAGTAAATCAAATAAGCCAATCATGGAGTCACTAATCCATTACAACAATTTACAATAGGGAGCACTTGCACTTTGGCACTGAAAAGCAGTGGCAAAGTGCCCAAAGCATCTAGACCAGCAAAAACATAGCAAAATCATAGGAGGCAACAGTGAAAAAATGGAAGGGAGACCCACGCCAATGGTGCCAGGTCTAACATGTGTCCCCTCCAGCTGAAATGTGGGGAGAACTACCCACCCTCTTGGGAGTTCTCTTCACAAAGGCGGAAAAATCTGGACAGACCATCAGCATTGGCGTGTTCTGTACCAGGGTGGTGGTCCACCGTGAAGTCCATCCCCTGTAGGGAAATGGACCACCTCAACAGCTTTGGATTCTCACACCTCATCTGCATCAACCATCTGAGGGGCCTGTGGTCTGTCTGAACCCAGAAGTGAGTCCCAAACAGGTATGGTCTCAGCTTCTTCAGTGCCCAGACCACAGCAAATGCCTCACGCTCAATTGCACTCCACCTCTGTTCCCGTGGAAGTAACCTCCTACTAATGAAGGCTACAGGTTGGTCTAGGCCATCCTCATTCATCTGTGAAAGTACAGCCCCCACACCATGCTCTGAAGCGTCTGTCTGCACAATGAATTCCTTTGAGAAGTTGGGCGCCTGAAGCACGGGCGCCGTGCACATGGCAGACTTCAGGGCATCAAAAGCCTTCTGACAGGTGTCAGTCCAGTTCACTTTCTTGGGCTGCTTCCTGGAAGTCAGCTCTGTCAAGGGGGCAACAATGCTGCCATACCCCTTGACAAACCTCCTGTAGTACCCTGTGAGTCCTAGAAAGGCTCTCACCTCTGTCTGGGTCTTGGGGGGGTTCCCAAGCCAGTATGGTATCAATCTTGGGCTGTAGGGGTGCCACCTGGCCGCTCCCAACCTGGTGCCCCAAGTACACCACGGAACCCTGCCCGATCTGGCACTTACTCGCCTTGATCGTGAGGCCTGCCCTCCGCAGCGCCATCAACACTTCCCAGAGGTGGCGCAGATGTTCTTCCCAACTGGTGTTGAACACTGCGATGTCATCCAGGTAGGCGGCACTGAAATCTTCCAGTCCAGCCAACACCTGGTTGACCAACCTCTGAAAGGTGGCAGGGGCATTCTTCATCCCAAAAGGCATAACCCTGAATTGGTAGTGCCCATCTGGTGTGGAGAATGCTGACCTCTCTCTTGCCCCATCAGTTAAGGCGATCTGCCAGTACCCAGACGTTAAGTCAAACGTACTGAGATACCGGGCAGCCCCTAACCGATCGATGAGCTCGTCAGCTCTGGGGATGGGGTGCGCGTCAGTCCTGGTGACTGAATTGAGTCCTCGGTAGTCCACACAGAACCGGAGTTCGGGTGTGGCACCAGGTGCGGCAGCCTTTGGGACCAAGACCACTGGGCTGGCCCAAGGGCTGTTAGAGGACTCAATCACCCCTAACACCAACATCTTGGAGACCTCCTCCTTGATGCAAGCTCTCACCCTGTCAGTCACCCGGTAAGTTTTGTATTTTACAGGGGGACTGTCCCCAGTGTCCACATCATGGACGCACCACTCAGTGACACCGGGAGTCAGGGAGAACAGATCAGAAAACTGTCCCAACAGTTGGCAACAGTCATCCTGCTGCTCAGGGGTCAGGGTGGAAGAGAGGTTTACACCATCCACTGACCCATCTTGCTCTTTTGCAGACAGGAGGTCAGGAAGAGGCTCAGTCTCCTCCTCCATTCCATCATCTGTCGCTAGGAGCATGCCCACTTCGGACCTCTCCAAGTGGGGCTTCAGGCGGTTTACATGCAGGACCCGCAAAGGGTTCCTGAGAGACCGCAAGTCCACCAGGTAGGTGACATCACTCTTGCGCTCCACCACCTCAAATGGTCCGGTCCACTTATCCTGGAGCGCACAAGGCTCCACGGAGGCCCTGACCCACACTTTCTGTCCAGGCTGAAACTCGATCAGTGTGGAATTCTGATCATACCACCGTTTCATCTCCTCCTGGCTGGCTTCCAGATTCGCCTGAGCGAGTTGTCTGAAACGCCTAGTTTGGTTTCTGAAGGCCAGCATGTAGCTATATATATCCTGGGGAGGTTTACTGGGAGCTTTCTCCCAGCCTTACTTTACCAAACTCAGAGGTCCTCTTACAGGGTGACCATACAGCAGTTCAAAGGGACTGAACCCTAAGGACTTCTGTGGCACCTCTCTGTAAGCAAAAAGAAGGCATGGCAAGAGGACGTCCCACTTACGCCTCATGGGTTCCTCAAGACCCATAATCATGCCTTTTAGGGTCCGGTTGAATCTCTCAACCAGCCCATTACCTTGGGGGTGGTAAGGAGTGGTGAACTTGTAGGTTACACCGCACTCCTGCCACAGGGACTTCATATACTTAGATATGAAGTTGGTACCACGGTCTGACACCACCTCTCTGGGGAACCCCACATGGGAGAAAATCCCCATCAACGCACGACCCACCACGGGGGTCGTCACAGTCCGGAGAGGGACGGCTTCCGGGTACCAGGTGGCATGGTCCACCAAGACCAGGATGAACCTGTTGCCCATGGCTGTCTTGGGAGCCAGAGGCCCCACAATGTCAATGCCCACCCTTTTCAAAGGGGGTGCTGACCACAGGGAACGGTTGGAGAGGAGCCTTTTGCTTCCTCCCACTCTTACCACTTGCCTGGCAAGTCTGACAGGTTCTGCAATGAGTATCTGAACTCTTGCGCATTTGGGGCCAATAAAAGTGGGTGACAAGCCTTTCAAAGGTCTTGTCTTGCCCCAAATGTCCTGTTAAAGGCACATCATGAGCCAGACCCAGTAGAAAGGCTCTGAAGTGCTGGGGTACCACCAGCACACGGGCTGACCCATGCTCAGCAACCTTAGGCTCGCTATACAGGAGACCATTCTCCCAGTAGATCCAATGTGATCCAGACTGATCACCTGCTGCCTGGTTTGTGGCCTGTTGCCGCAAACCCACAAGAGAAGGGCACTTCTTCTGCTCCTCGCAGAACTCTTCCCTGGAGGGTCCTCCTTCAGCTCAGGCAGGTTCCCCAGTTCAGCTACTTGCTCCCCTGTAGGTTCCAGGGCATCCCCCTCAAGGTCTGCCCCCTTCTGGACCTTGGGAACCTCGGGCCGGTTTACCATGCCCCCTGCCTCTTCTCTTTAAGGCAGGCACCTGGGCCACTCTTTCAGGCTCCAGGTCCTCTTGAACACCCTTACTGGCTGCCACTGACCGAGTGGTCACACACGCCCACTCAGGCAGACCCAACATCTCCAGATGAGCCCTTCTCTCCACCTTAGCTCAAGGGGAGCTTTCCAAATCATTGCCTAGCAGACAGTCAACAGGCATGGCTGGGCTCACAGCTACTTGAAAGGTACCTGAGACCCCCCCCCCCCTCAAAGGGACCTGGGCCACCTTGCAGTGGCTCTCTGAGTTATCAGCGGCAACAACAGGGTAAAATGCATGGGGGATCACCTGCTCTTCAGACACCAGCCGACAACTGACAGCTGTCACACTGGCTCAGGTGTCTCTCAGAGCCTCCACCCTATGGCCATTGATGGTCACCCACTGCCTGTATTTCTTAGTGTTATCAGGCAGCTGGGTCCTAGGGACCATCTCACTGTCTCCTAAAGAGACTAGGGACTTCTCTGCGGGACCCCACCCACCTTGGGCACCCAACTCCTCCCCCAGGGCTACACTAGCCATCTGCCGGGGCGGTGGACCAGTGGGTGCTGCATTCGCTTTCATGGGACACTTAGGATCCCAGAAGCAGTGGCCCACCTGACCACAATTATAACATTTCCTGGGCCCCTTTTGAACAGGCTTATCTGTCGGGCCCCTGACTTCTTCTCAGGGTGAGGCTGGGAACCCTTCCCTTGGTTCCCTTCGGGATTACTTTGGGGCCCTTTCTGGAACTCCCTCTCTTTACCCTTGTCCCCCCCACTTTTCTGCTGGGGACCCTGCCCACCTTTGGCGAAGTCTCCCACATGACCCTTGTGGACCCGGGTACTAACCCAGCGGTCTGCCTCCTCAGCAAGCTTCCTAGGGTTAGTCAGCTTACTATCAATCAGGTGCTGGTGTAGCTCTGGAAAACAATTACTGGACAAGTGCTCCCATGCAATCAAATTATAGAGCACCTCAAAATCATTCACTTTGTTACCCTTCACCCAACCATCTAATGCTCTGCATAAAAAAGACACATATTCCACCCAAGTACTTGACTCCAGTTTCTTACAATTTCTAAACCTTTGTCTATAAAGCTCTGGGGTCAACCCATACCTGGTCATTAAGGCTTCCTTCATGTGGACATAGGAATTCTGGTCCTCAGAGGGCAAGTCCAACAAGATGTCCCGCCCATCACTGAGAAACCGCCCCTACAACCCTGCTCTCCAATCCTTCTCAGGGACCTGGTGGGAGGTCATGGCCACTTCATAGGCCTTAAACCATTGCCCAATATCTTCATGCTTGTGGAACTCCTTAATTACATCTTTGGGGATGAATACACTTGCTTCTACAGGCACGGATGGTGTGTTGCCACCAGAGGGAGTAATCTCTAAGCTCATGGCTTTCAACTCCAACTCCTTCAACATTCTCTCATGCTCTAAATGCATTCTCTTCTCTTCCAAGGCTAACTTCTTGCTTTCTAATTCTATCTGACCACCCAGTTTGAGCTTGGCTAGCTCCATCTTATGCATTCTATCCCTTTCCCTGTCCTCCAGCTCTCCTGGGGACAGGCCCTTTGAAGAAACACTGCTGCCTGACCTGGAAGGTACTTTCTCCCTGGTCAGGCCCAATGGCCCATCTAGCTGCCCCTCTGTATTCTCTGCCTCCTCCCTAGGCTCTTCAGGATGCTCAGTAGCATTTCTAGCTTCCAACCAGGCCCTCCGCGCCTTTTGGAACTCCTTCTTCTTGGTGAGGCCTTTCACAGAGATTTTAAATCTTTTACAGAGGGTTTTAAGCTGTGGCACAGTGTAGGTATCAATCCTCTCTTCTTCAAACTGTAGATCCATAGATGCGTTGGATGCTGCTTTGCTCATGGTAACAAGGATTGGCAGTTTTTAGCAACAATAGAAGTCCCAAAGAAAACAAAATCTACCAAAATGTATGTGGTTGCGTTATGGTCTTCACTCACTAGTAGTGTACACCAATCGCTGTATATGAGTCACAAATGCAAGTCCAGAATCCTCACCGCTGACCACCAATGTTAGAAATGGGGGTCTCTAGTTGGCAGAGGTAGGTACCTTTGACCAAGTAGGGGCCCTTGCTTCTAGTCAGGGTAAGGGGGCTACACTCCTAAAATAACCCCTGCTCACCCCCTAGGTAGCTTGGCACGAGCAGACAGGCTTATCTCAGAGGCAGTGTGTAAAGCATTTGTGAACACATACAGTAATACAGTGAAAACACTACAAATGGACACCACACCAGTATAGAAAAATAAGTAATCTTTATCTAGACTTAACACAAGACCAAACGACAAAAATCCACAATACAGTATTCAGAATATCCTTAAAAATAGGTTATTCACTTCAATAAAGTTCCTAGCAACAAATAACTCCACCTGGAGCTATTACGACGTCGTGACAGATGAAAATCCCAAAGTACGGCGCCGACCGCGAGGTGCGCGGCAACGGGCCCGGAATCAAGCAGACCCACAAAGAACAGAACCTGGAATTCGATGAAAGCAAAGACGGTGCACGGCGTGGGGGAGGTGATGCTTCGTTGGCGCCGGCGGCGTCGGTTCCTTACGACCCCAGGGGAGGTGATGCCTCGGTTCCTTACTGCAGCGCAGGGGAGGTGAGACATCGGTTCCTTACTGTGTCGGGGAGGTGACGTCACGAAATGTCGGCGAGGCGTTGGTTCCTTATGACGGTGCGGTGTCGATGGATTCAGGAGTCACCCACGTCGAGGATCGGCTCCGCGTTGATGAAGCACTGCGTCGGTGAAGTTGGGGCTGCGGTGCAAGTCGGGACGGTGTGTCGTGGATGTCACGAGCGGTGTCCTCGGCTCCGGTGCAGGCAGCGGCCTCGCTGACGGCTTCGGAGTCGATGCGGCATGGCGTTAGCAAGCGTCTGGCCTACGGTGCAAGTCGGGGCGGTGCGTCGTGCTCTTCACGAGCGGTGCCCACGGCTTCGGTGCAGGTTACGGCATCGCTCGCCGGCGTCGGTGTTGCAATTTCCTGCTGTAGCAGCTGAAACAGCAGTTCCAGATGCCAGTAGACAGAAGGGGTAAAGTCTTTTTGTTCCTGAGACTTCAGAACAGGAGGCAAGCTCAGTTTCAAGCCCTTAGAGATCTTCCACAAGATAAAGTACACACAAAGTTCCTTTTCTCCTTTCCTTGGCAATAAGTAACCACTGCAGGCCAACCCCAAACAGTAACCAGCGCAGGGGCAGTCTCCTCCTTCAGCTTCCTTGGTTTCTCTCCTTGGCAAAGGTTTGTCTTGATTCCCAGAAGTGATCTAAACTTCTGGGGTCTGGGCCCCAATATTTATACTCCAAACTCCTTTCTTCTCTGAAGGCAGAGAGTGTCTGTACCGAGCCCAAACCAGTTCTGTCCTCCCTGGTGCAGCCTCCTGGCAGAAGGTAGACACAGCATTGTTGAAAGCAGACCTGGCCCAGGTAGCTGAAAAGAAATCTCCTCCCCCTACTCTCTATTCTATGTAGGCTCAGGCATGTGAAAGGAAATCTCCTCCCCCTACACTCTATTCAACCCAGGTCCTATTCAGTCCAGCCCTGACTCATCAGACTGCTGGAGCCAAAGCCCTCTCCAGCCTCCTGTCACTCACAAACCAGACATGGAATACACAAACGTAGCAGAGGCATACTGGATGGTTAGGCAAGAAAATACCTACTTTCTAAAAGTGGTATTTTCAAACACAATGTAAAAATCACCCCCACTAAAAGATGTATTTTAACATTCTGAGTTCAGGCATACTAAACTTTATTTCTCTATCTTGTTCCTAGGGTCAGTTATGTTTATAAGATGTTCTAATCAAACTGCCCATTCTGGCCTATGGGAACAGATAGCCTTGCAATAGTGAAAACGAAATTGGCTGTAATTCACTACCAGGACATGCCACACACACCAGGGCATGTCCTACCTTTCACCTACAATGCCCCCTGCCCACAGGGGTACCTTGGGCCTACCTTAGGGGTGACTAATATGCAGAAAAGGGAAGGTTTAGGGACTGGCAAGTGTGTGCACTTGCCAAGTCGACATGGCAGTCCCAGACTGCACACAGGCTCTGCAATGGCAGGCCTGAGCCAATTTTACAAGCTGCTTCTGTGGGTGGTACAAATCAGTGCTGCAAGCCCACCAGCAGCATTTGATTTACAGGCCCTGGGCACTTATGGTGCACTGTACTAGGGTCTGACAAGTAAATCAAATAAGCCAGTCATGGAACCACTAATCCATTACAACAATTTACAATAGGGAGCACTTGCACCTTGGCACTGAACAGCAGTGCCCAAAGCATCTAGACCAGCAATAGGAGGCAACAGTGAAAAAATGGAAGGGAGACCCAGGCCAATGGTGCCAGGCCTAACGCCACCTTTAAGGACAACTCAAATAGCTACATGTTTTGAACACCAGGATCACCCTCTCTCAATTTACCACTTGCCTCTTTGGACATTAGATTAGACTTTAAGAGGAATATGAATTTGGGTAAGACAAAGAGTCAAACCAGGTTGGCATCTACTGAGATTGTTCAACTCTTTACTTGCCAAAATGACTTATGTGGAGTGCCTCTCAAACATCTCTTCCATTGATTGAATCCTATTCAGATTTTGTTGGTGACTTTATACCTTTCAGTCCATTTCCATGCTACTTGTGGGGTTTGGAAGAAATCCTGCCTCACTAATATTCATAATTCCTTATTTATTCTATGACTTCTTGTGAAGGGGTGTGAATGCAGACATGAACAACTGCAAGGGACAGCAGACATCCATCGCTGCATTCACATGTGCAACTGTAGGTTGCCAAAAAAATGATACATTGTGAACTGTGACTTTGGGGAGGCATTAGTCCAAAGACCCCGTCTGCTCCTTGGATGCTGGCAGCTGCCCTTCGCCAATGGAAGCTGCTCACCTTGTACCTCGATACAATATGTGTATCTAATTATGAAATGTTGTAAATCACACATTCCTCTTGTCCTCTAACCCAGCCATAGCTAGCTAGATGCCTAAAGTTGTGAGACGCCCCAGGTGACTGCTGCAGTTTTCACTGTTAAAGCACACCCCACCACCTCACCCCGCTTTCTTACCTCTCTCTGGCAAGCCTGCGATGCTCACTTCATCAAGGCTTCCCACCCTTTGGGGGCAGATACCTTATACTTCAAGGCAGTTCTCAATTCATTAAGGCACATCAGGCCTCCTACCCTTCTCTACCACCCTTCTGGTCAAGCTTCTTAGGTTGGCAGAGAAGCTCCAGAACCTTTTCTTTTTCCACTGAGACTCTATCTCACTCCTAGAGAGTACTTCTGAGGTAGGCCCAGAAGGGCTAGATCCAGTCCAGATCTTTAGGATAGTCATGTAAGAATAAAATTCAAATTATCTAAATTGAACTCCTTTACATATTCAGTGTTTATTGTGAAAATCTTCGATAGATGTGGCCTCCCTGCGATGGACACCCATGCTAGATAGATTACTGCATTGCATACAATCCAACAACGAGGTGTTCAGAATTTATCGGGTGTGATGATTATTGCCTGTCTTGAGTTTTGCCTGAAAACGGGCCACAACTCGGATCTTGGTGCTTACCACACCAAATTCTGGCGGTGCCTGTATTTTCTGGGTCTTTAACTCTTTAACATTCTGGCAGGTTTGGCCTGCTGAAATTTAACTAGAGGTGCAGACTTCATCGGACACCCATGCTAGAGTCCACGCAGAGGGTCGCCCGCGCAGCACTCTAACAGCTAGATTGTTATATATGCTGCGTCCTCCTCTTCCCTTTCCTGTGCTTTGTAGTGGCTTCCGATCCCTAAAATAAAAATAAGTGTTTGTACATTTCCTGACACTTAGATACTTGTTTCCTGTATCTTATGGTTGTTACTTGCCGAATTACAGTACTGCAAAACACTCATTTTTTAGGTCTCGCCTGAGCCAGCGCATGCGCTGCTCTGGCGAGAGTTTTAGTAAGCGGGTTTTGGAAGTGCAAACGGTGGCTTTTGCTGGCGACCAGCTTGCGTTCACGAGAGCGTGCACGCGCGATCAGGCGCCATATGGCTTCCCTCGCCATCTGGCTTCCCACCCTGATAACTCGCAGCGGCTTTTATCGCTTGCGATTACTTTCACTTTCGCGGCCGCACGGCCGTGTCAGTTTCACGGCCGCGCGGCCAATGCTTGTTGTTTTGAGTATCTGGATACTCTAATTCCGTCTTTCTTCGTACACTCATAAATGTATTTGTAAGTTGGCCTCGAAATGTTTCTCTTAGTAAAAGCGCAAAGAGATCTCGGCTCTTTCCATTTGTACTCCTTGGATATGAATAATCTCCGAATATTCCTATTATTTTCTCATTTTAGATATTTTGCAGCCAATTTTTAAAGGCTTTTATGATAACCAGAAGCAGTACTTCGAATGTTTTGCTGCAAACTCCCTTAGATGTCTTTGTAAATTGGCCTCCTGGTCTCAACTAAACCTCAAAGAAAAGCGGAACAGTTACTTTAAAATATTTCCCCGCGTGGATGCTCGTATTGAACATCTTCCCTACTGACCATGTACACGAAAGAAAATATCACAGCAAAGAATGCCTTGTGTGACCATGTAGTCTTTCGCTGCGACATGAATCCAGGGAGAGTTGGTAGATGCTCGGACTCGCTCGGGGCGTGACTCCTGGTTGCATAGCGACAAGAATCGCAGTGACCCGGTGTTTGATGGAGAGCAGGTAGAGGCGGGCCAGATCAAATGAGCTAAAAACAGCAAAGAGGGGGCAACTGCTGTCAGCCAGCGAGGACGGGCAAAAAGGGCAACTCTGGGGCACGGATCGCAGTGAAGCATGTTTCTGCAGCTATGTAACAGCAGGTCCTAAAATCTGGATTCTTGTAGCCATGGCCAGTATCATTTGCGTTTTAAATGGCATGTCAGCGCTGCCGAAGCCGTGGTTATCTTTTTGTTGCAAAGTGCTTTTGACTTTGCATCAAAGCGTATCATGCAGAAGAAAGCCTTGCGTAGTTGAAAGGGTTGCTATGGGTCTTACGGTCTAGAAGTGAAATGTTGTGGGTGGAATGGGGGGCTGTCAAATTTTCTCCGAAGAGAACAGTCTGGCCCTTGGGTGCCAAATTTATTACGGATATTCTAATGCCCAATTCCTTTGATGTTTGTGTGCTCTGCTTCTTATACAGCTCCCTGTAGATCCCCTTTGACATGCAGGGAAATAAAAACATCAAATTTACCCAGCTTCGATTTGCTTTGGTGGGGCACAGTTGGAGTGGGGCTGATACGTGCACATTAATTTGCATGAATAGCGTTGCAGTCAATTGTCATTCACATCTGTCAGATTTATAATTTTGAATATTATTCTGTGTTTAATCGAACAAATCAGCATTCATGTGCAACCTACAGTGGGTTCCAATGACTGTGGTTTCTGATAAAAGTCCCATGCTATCACCACTCAACCCGCAGCCAATCTTGACTTCTCTGTAAACTATCTACATGATTCGTCCCTTTGTTACTCAAACAACACCAAGATGGCTGCCTTCCTTTGCAGGCAAGGGTCCATCTTTACTTCTGAATTCTTTTATTGGCATTGGACTGGTTGTTGATATTAGCCGCTCACATCCGTAAACTATTGTACCCATATTTTTTTCCCAGCTTTTAGGTCACAACCGGGTACAATTTTCATGGCATTATAGCCTAATTGTTGAGGGGAATTTGGATGTTAAGGAGCCTCCTCTATAACTAGAGTGAGGGCCTTTAACAACTGGTCAAGGCCAAAGGGTTATAATGCTGTGAGAATGTTCCACCCAGAGAGGGTAGAATGGCCTAAATTAACAAGCATTGGCATAGCCAATAGGTCTCGCTTTTGGGACATTATAAGTGTTTAGCCATGCAACAGTTGATGTTGCACCAAGGATATTGTGCTGCAGAATTAAATACTTATAAGGTCCCAAAGGCGAGACCTATTGGCTATGCCAATGCTTGTTTGTTTTTGAAGTACAGTGGTAGGGTCCAAACATATCTCCTGGTCCCCCATCCATAATGTGCTTTTCTCCCCTCTTATTCTTTTCCCATTCCTCTCCTCCCACACTCACTTTAAGGACCAGTGCCTTGAAACAGCTTTCTTATACAGACATGATTAGATTAGATCTTTCAGCCGAGGAAAAGCCATTTGTTACCACATTGTGCACGTTTTTAGTTTAATTCACTTTTATTTTAATTATTTTAATAAAGTATTACAGGGCAGGCTACATGTGTGAAATATGTACGCAGATCAAACAGTCTAAATAATCGTGAGGTTTTTTAAGCTGTTGTAAATATTTTCAACATTATCTTGTTAACTTACATATTTTATTTACTAAGCCAACTTTGTTCCATTGATTAGCTATTCCTGGTGCTGAAACACTAATCCAACAGCAAGCTGAAGCACCACTTGCCCTATCAGAGAAGGGTTTTAAACTCCTGAATGCACTTTGTAAACGTACCAAACAAGCCCGTTGTAAAAAAAAAAAAAAAAAAGAACAAGAAACAAAACAAAAAATAAAACCAAAACCAGTATTATTTTATCTACAATCTGTAACCTGTAAGCATCAACTATTCCATATATTGGCAATTATAATAAGACAGCAAGCAGCAGGTCCATCAGACAGTGTGCTAGATAAATGCCCAGTGCCCACCTTACATGCTGAGATCAACAGAGGGTGCTGTTCTCAAATGTTTTGGCGAACAAAAGCTAACTGGCACAGACTCTTGTTACCACCAGAATCATATTGCCAAAATATGAAGCGCTTGTCAGATCTGTGCCTGTCAGAACTGTGCCAACAAGAATGGTGCTGCCATGTGGCTCTCTGTATAAGCACCTTGGGGACCTCACACCTACACACCTGCCCAAGCACCTTGATACCCTCTCGGGCTATTAGTGCACTATACAAATTAATATAACATAACATAACAGGTGTGTACCCACTTGAGTTTTTTACAGTCTAGGTCTACACCATTCAGCTGTGTGCCTGTAATGGGTGACTGCACAAGTTGGGTGCTGCTCTGCTAGCGTTGTGTGCTGTATTTTGTAATGGGTGGTTGTACCCGTTGGATTTTACTCTGCAGCCATGTTTTGCAGTATCTGGCATATGCGGCTATCTGCATTAGATATATTTTCTCTGTTGCGATGTGGTGGTTAATTTGTGTCAGTCAGACAAATGTGGCCATCAAATGCAAAAACTGTCAAGAGACTGGGTTATAGAAGTCGCCTCGCCTGGACCGTCCAGGTGTGTTGCTTGGATTGCGGCACACACTTGAGAGTACTGCGTTCCTAGTCCAGCCCAGGCAGGGTGTGAATGTGAGCGGAGGTTGAGTTAGTGGAAGCTCCCATGATGCCAGTGTGTAGCTTCTGTGGTTCTAATGTAGGCCAGTAGAACAGCTTAGGAGGAGCAGCCATAGCATCTGCTTTGTGGAGCTATTCTATGTCTCCGCATCGCTTGGCAGCATGGACCAACTGTCCATCTTTGTCCCCCCTCGACATGCAGGTCCATGTGACAGTGGTTTGAGGCAAACCCTGCGGCTGTAGTAGGTTTGCCTGAAATTGTGACTGCTATTACCCATGGAAAAATAATAGATGTGGTTTGCAAGAAACCAGAGACTAATCTAAAGCTGCTATCTATTTTACCTAGACTAAATACCACTAAGACCAGATTATGAGTAGGGCTCCCGGTTTTATGGTATTTATTTTTTTAACATTTCCATCTGTATTTATACATGTTTATTTTTTGGCCATTATTTTTGGCATTTATCTATATTTATTGTATGTCTTCAGGATAAAAGGAGTCGTAAAATGGTATATTTCCACATTTATTTAACTCATAAGCCTGCATTCATTCTTTGATGCATGCCGCGTTTTAGCAAATTAAGCAGCCAAATATAACAAAACAATACACCGACAGACAAATATTAGCATTGTATACAAATATATGTTTATTTACGCCAGCATTTAAGTGAATCTCATCCCGTTTTAAATGCCCATGGTGTCGATCTGCTTAGCAGTTGGTCTGGAATTCATGAAGGACAACGAGGAGAGTCACTAACAAAAAGCACAACTTTCTGTATTTTTTTGCTTCTGAAAATAAATACAGAGAGGAAATAGATTGTTTTCTGTTTGCATATATATGTAAAAATCTGTAAAAATGGAGAACTGGAAACTTTAATTCTGAGTGGTCCCGTAAATTGTGATCCTTGCAACAAAAAAACAAGCATTTGCAATGCAATAGGTCTCGCGTTTGCAAGAGTTTCAGCTATTGGCATTGTAAATGACAATGCCTTTTATTTATCTGTTTTGACAACACATAAATAAAAGGCATTGTCATTTACAATGCCAATAGTGTAAACTCTCGCAAATGCGAGACCTATTCAAAGAAGCGGCCGTCATTGTCCGGGGCTGGTTAGAAAGTGAAAGAGCGCATGGCGCGCTGAATGTTGCAGGAAAGCATGTCGTGCCTGAAGTAGGCGAAACTATTTAAAGAAAATGGTGCTTACAGACTAAAAAAGACGTACAGTGTAACAACCGAAGTAAAAGGGCCAGACCTCACGGGAGGTTACAAGTGAAGACAAGGCGGTACTAAGGAGGGACTAACAAGCCTATTAACGAATCAGAAGCCAGTATTTACGAAGGACAATGACACAAGCCAATGAAAAATATGGGTGGACAGTGGGCGGGGCTTCTAGGCCATACTCCATTACAGCATGCCTCGCAGAGCAGCTCATGTGCTGTCCAGGCACGACCTAAAAACTGTTTTCACAGGGATCACAATTGTAAATGGTGCAGTGTTTATTGCACTGAGCAGTTACTGGATTCAAGGAAGTCTGCACCCCTAGTTAAATTTCAGGAGGCCAAACCTGCTGGAATTTTAGAATGTGGCAGAATGTGGCTGCTATTCCGCATGGCCAAAAGTTAGTGGTGTGGAGTGTCCTAGAGGGGAGTGGGGGAGAGTAAAGTGTCGTAGACTGGATTTGTTCGAGTAGTGCCGTAGAGTTGAGTAGAGTTCAGTGACAAAGACTGTTGTAGAGTGGATGGATTGGATTTGGGCACATTGGGGTTGGATTGAGTGGAGTGAGGTGCATTTGAGTGGGTGGACTTGATGGGGAGGATTGGAGTGGGGTGGATTGAAACTGGGTGAGGTGGATTGGATTGGGGTAGACTGGAGTGGGATGGATTAGATTAGATTGGATTGGACTGGGGTGGATTGGATTGGAATGGGGTGGGGTGGATTGGATTAGAGTAGGGTGGTTTGGAGTGGGGTGAATTGAAGTGAAGGGGGGTAGACTGAACTGGAGGGGTGGATTGGACTGGGGTGGATTGGAGTGTGGAAGCTGGATGGTTTAGATTGAGTAGGGTGGACTGAACTGGGGTAGGATGGATTGGATTAGGCTAGAGTGGGTGGATTGAACTGCAGTGGAGAAGGGGCGAATTAGATTCGGGTGGGGTGGACTGGGGTGGGGTGGATTGGGGTGGGGTGGATTGGATTGGAGTGGTGTGGGGTGGATTGGAGTGGGGTGGATTAGAGTGGGGCGGATTGTTTGTATTGGAATGGAACAGATTGTTGTGGATTGGTGTGGGGCTGATTTGAGTGGGGCACATTGTTTTGGATTAGAGTGGGGCAGATTAGAGTGAGGCAGGTTGTTTTGGATTGGAGTGGGCGAATTGTCATGGGGCTGATTTAAGTGGGGCACATTGTTTTGGATTGGACTGGAGCACATTGTTTTGGGTGTGGTAGATTGTTCTGGATTGAAGTGGGGCAGATTGGTGTGGGGCAGAATGGAGTGGGGCAGTGTGTTTTGAATTGGAGTGCGGATGATTTGAGAGGGGCACATTGTTTTGAATTGGAGTGGGGCAGATTATTTTGGATTGGAGTGGGGCAGATTGGAGAGGGGTAGATTGTTTTGGACTGGAGTGGGGCAGATTCTTTTGGATTGAGTGTGGCAAATTGTTTTGTATTGGAGTGGGGCAGATTCTTTTGGATTGAGTGGAGCAGATTGTTTTGAATTGGAGTGAGATGGATTGGGGAGGGAGTGGGGTAGGTTTGGGGAGGGAGCGGGTGGATTGGGGTGAGGTGGATTGGAGTGGGGTAGATTAGATTCGATTGGAGTCGGGGGGGTTGGAGTGGGGCGGATTGGAATGGAGTGGGGCAGATTGGAGCGGGCGTGTTTGGAGGTGGGCAGATTGCAGTGGTGCACGTTTGGAGGATTGGAGCGGGGCAGATTGAAGTGGATTGGATTGGGGTGAGTTGTTTGGATTGGTCTGGGGCGGATTGGATTGGTCTGGGGCGCATTGGATTGGTCTGGGATGGATTGGTGTGGGGTGAGTTGGCATGGACTGAAAAGGGGCAGATTGGAGTGGATTGCGGATGTACTGCACGAATAGGTGTTAAAGCATCATTTCAGAAATTACACATAAGAAAGAAACAATGTTGCTTTGCAATAAAATAATCCTCATCTTTTGAGAACAGCCCCCACAAGCAAAAACGAAAGAAATAATGAGTGCAAAGTGAGAAAAGAAGACTTGGCAAAATGAGATAAAGTTAACTATAGAAAATCAATCTTTGCAATTTTGTTTGTTCTATTGGGCACGTTTTTACCAGTCACACACCTTCTGTTTGCAGGGCACTAAATGTTAAACAGAACAAAATATTACCTCAATCACCTCGGGAGCAGCGGACGTGCACTTATTAAGTTGAATCAATCCGTGCTTGGTCCCTGCTCCACAGAGAAGAACAGAAATTATGTTAGGCCTGCCTTGACGAATTTCGAGGCAGTAAAGAAGAGTTCCACGCGAGGCTACAAATGGTAAGCAATAAGCGGGCTCCAAGCCCTTTTTGTTAACAAAATTGTCTCACACACGAGACACATGCATTAGCGCATGCTCTCCCCTAAAAAGGGCCTATTCACAAAGGGATTTTGGAGTATGGAAAACAGTCCCACTCTTATACTCTTTTGCAATGTCAGATATATACCTTTATAAATTGGGTCCTAAACATCTAAAATAGGAATAAAATTGGATTATTCAGGGATATTCATGTAGAAACACAAAGGATTGTGCCCTTCTTTCACTTTTGCTAATAGGGAATTGGATATTTCGAGGACGATTCACAAAAGCATGTAGGAGTACATACAGTGCTTTAAATGGGCCGGTACTCACCAGTACTGAGTACCGGCACTTCTTAGATTTATCACTCTGAGTACCAGCACTTCTCTACTGCCGAGGAGAGTACCAGTACTCATGAAAAGGTAGGGTCATTGGCTGTGAGTGCTGGTGAGCAGGAGTGGACCGTGTCTCTGGCAGCCCAGGCGCCGCTTCTGTAGCCCCGATCTGAGCCCCAGCTGAGCTATTCAGCAGGGCTCATTTGAATAATGTTCGGGTGCTCACCATCACGCTGTGTTTGACAGAGCAGGGTCCGTTCAGGCCCTGTGCTGTAAATCACATTCACACTATCCTGTACCTTTGTGCAAACACAGGAATTATGGCAGTCCCCCGGCAGTGGCAATCAGGCTACGGCCAGTCCGGCCCTGGTGGCAATTAAAAAAGCCATGGTAGGTGAAGAGTATAACATGGCTTTTATCATACCCGAGTCTTTTGTGTGTCTGCTTATGTTTGTGTGTTTGCCTGCATTTGTATGCCTGTTTTTTGTAAGTAAAAAGTGAGAGAAAGAGAGAATCAAGACACACTCAGGAGGTATTTTAAAGAAAATGGGTGGCACTTTGTGTGTACATGTCTGCTCGGCGACAAAGATTCATAAATAACGTAAAAGGGAGGGTTGGTTGGTGGGTGAGTGAGTGAGTGGATGGATGAGTGAGCAAGGGTGGATGTATCGATGGATGGATGAATAGATGGATGGATGAGTGAAAGCCTGGATGGATGGGTGAAAGAGGGTGGATGATTGGATAAAAGGGCGAATGATGGGTGGATAAGTGAAAGATTGGATGGATGAATGAAAGGGAGGATGGATGAAAGGGTGGATGATGGATGAGTGAAAAGAGGGATTGAGTGAAAGAGTGGATGGAATGAAAGGGTGGATAGAATAAAGGAGTGAAAGGGTTGATGGATAGATGAGCGAAAGGATTGATGGATGAGCGAAAGGGTGGATAAAGAGATGGATGAGTGAAAGGATGAATGGATAGGTTTGGAGATGGATAGGTTTGGATATGAAGGGTGGACAGACTGAATGGTGAAAAACTGAATGATGAATGAAAGACTGAATAGACGACAGAATGTAAAGGTTAAATGGTGGACATCAGCAGGTAAATGGTAGATGAAAGGATGAATGGATAGATCGATGGAAGAGACAAGAGATATCTTCTGGGGAGGGTCATGATGATTTGCTTCATTTGCTTGGTGCCATAAGAGCTTTGGTTCGAATTGGAGGTATTTTCAGTTTCTTCCTAATCACGTGCTCAAAAATATATAGTATTGTGCCAAACAACAGCAATTAACAGTATGGCATTAAGAAAGTGCAAATATTGCCAAAAATCAAAATGTTAACATATTATCGCATTTGTCTTTCATTTTTAGGTCTCGCCTGAGCCAGCGCATGCGCTGGTCTGGCGAGACATTTAGTGAGTGGGCTTCAGAAATCCGACCACAAGCTTTTGCTTGTGGCCTAAAGCTTGCGGTTACGCGCGCGGGCACGTGCACAGCTGCCATCTGGCTTTTCTCGCGATCAGGCGCCATCTGGCTTTCCTCTCGCTTGCTCTCCCAAGCGCCTCGCTCCGCCCCTCCCCCACCACAGAGCGCGATCACTTTCGCGGCCGCGTCACTTTCACGGCCGCGCGGCTCTCTCACGGTCTGTGCATTTACTGGTGTAAACAAAGAGAAGTGATCTTAAAACTGTAAGAGACACCCCCTCGCCTCAAGCCCCAGCAGTACTTAAGGGGTGGCTGCACAAAGAATGCTATGCCCAGAGGGGGTTGCTCCTTCAGTAGATGTGCAATTACAAAGCCCACTCCATGCTGCGAAGCAGCCCCTTGCATTTGTTAAAGAAAGGAAATAGTCCCACACCCACTCTTTAATTGCGGACATTGCCAGCCTATTGTCCTTTGAGAGGGTGTTGGTAAAGTCAGCTCAGCAGGACGTCCACACCTCAGGCCAGCGCCAAAAACAGACATGACTCTGCAAGGCCACTTCAGGTGTGGGTCAAGAGATAAACCAACGTATGACATAATTCTAGATCTATTAAGAGAGAAAAATGATTTAAATATAACCGAAAAAAATATGGTATGCTAATACCAGATTTGGAAGAAAGAGCAATTATCGTAAATCATGTCTTTGTTCTAAATTACAAATATTAAGTATATCCAATAATACACACTGCAGTATGTACGCACATGTATTACCATCAATAAGGTAATCATGACACTTTACTTGTTTTGCCATCTTTAAATATTCGTCCCCTACTCAATGGCATTCATTTCATCAGTTTCCTCAGAAATAGCGTTTTGATTCAGCGTCGCAGGTATTCAACCTGATGCCAAGCAGGCCACATGCACGTTTTACAGAAATCACATTTCCCTTCTATTTCCTAAGATCTGAACTTGTGAGCTGCGATGTAAACACGTTTCCTGCACCGACCGCAAGAACCCACTGAGCTATTTTATGAGAATTAAAACCTAAAACCTGCAGGCTTCCGTGCAGCACTGTGCAGAAAACACGTCAATAATGCAACTTTATGAAACTATACTACCAACCTTAATGAGGAACACATAGGACACAGGTTTATGGACATTGTGGCACAAAGTTGATCATAAAGGTATAAGCCACTTTCCCAAAGGCAAGGCTTAAAGTGTAGATTTTGCTGAAGGGTACACTATGAGCTGCAGATAACCGAGGTGCCTCGCTGCACAATGCATGAGTGGGTGTGTGTGTGTGGGGGGGGGGGTTGAGTTGCTAAGGAGTCTCATGTATTTTTAAGGTCAACAAATTGTATTGCAATTGCATTTATATAGCGCTTACTACCCCTGACGAGGCATCGAAGCGCTTTCAAATGAGCTCCTGGAGTTAGTGGAAGCGCCTAAAGGCTTTAGTGGCCACAGAGAGATTGACTTGTGGCAGGTTAAGGACAGGTTGAAAGCGTCTGGGGAGATTCTGGGGCCTAGAAGCCTGGGTTTGATGGCCTAAGAGACGAAGGAGTAGACTATGTGAGCACCACCTCTGGGATGAGGATAGTCTGAGGGTTGGATGAGTGTCTCAGAATGGCAGGTGATTTCTGAAGTGACTGAGGGACATCTTTCTGGCTGAAGTCTGTGAAGACTTCTTAACAGTCCGCTAAAGATGGCGGAGTGCAATCAGGGACTCGGAAAAGCCACCTAAGTACCTATATGGGAAAAGTCATTCGATAGATTCCAGTGGCCAGTAAAGGAGTTTCAAAGGAGGTGGATGACATGCAAAGGGGCTTAGAGGATCATTCTTCAACATGCCAAGCATGCTCATGCCCCCATTCTTCCTACTGCACAAACGCTTGTGGGCAGGTACACCCTGGAGTTTGCCCTTGTTCTCACCCTCTCACCAGCAGGGGTATAGAGGCCCTGCAGCAGGTTCCTGCCACCTACATGTGCAACAACACTTCTGGGGTCAGGACAACCCTACTTAGTCCCACCTAGAGGCTTGGCTTTGTGCTGCACCCAGTGGTACCTTGTTGTGTCTGTGAGGCAAGCTGGTGCTGCAGCTGCCTCTGCTGCATCTCTTCTATGTACGAGGACGATCCTTTTCCCACCTCACCGCCAAATCCTGGAACGCCCTTCCCCTCCACCTTTGAACAGTACCCTCATTGGTGGACTTCAGGAAGGGACTCAAGACCTGGCTCTTCAACTGAGACCCACAGCCCAGCGCCTGGATACCCTCACGGGTGAGAAGCTGCGCTATACAAGAACAGTTTGACCTGCACGACAGCTGCAATGCTCTTAACTTTGCTCTGCCGATTCAGTGTTTGTACTATAGCTGCACCATTGTTAATGCCTATGTTGTACACACTATAGGGCATGTCTGGTGGGCAGGAGTGAGGGATGTGCTGCTGACTATCAGGTTTGCACTGCTTTGTTCGATTGTAGCCCAAAAAACCTCTTAATTTAATGCTATCCGTTTTCAACGTTCACGGATTTCATTGCTTTAATGATCGGCATGTCACCACAGCTGTCCAAGGGACAATCTTAGCTCGCTGAGCCATCTTGAGAACTGCCAAAAGTGTTACTTGATTGATAGTAATACCAACAGAATTACTACTACTCTATACATTGTAAAATTTCTCCCAAATTTAGTGAAAGTGCTACTGCCCACAGCATAGCACTCCTAGTAGTATTGTTATTACTAGCAAGATTGTCAGTACTGCTACTACTGAGATTTCCACTGATACTAGGATTTCTACCACTGGTAAATGCGACACTACTAGAAACAGTACTATTATTACTAGGATGATCAGCTCAGCAAATGCCACTGTCACTGTCATTAGTATTAACATTTTTATTACTACAACTAACATTACAAGCAGCACAACTATTACCGGTAGTGATATTAACAACCCAAACTACTACCACTACTGCCAGTCTAAGAGGTGCTACCACTTTTTCTGGGGGTAACACTATTACTCCTGTAAATAGTGCTTGATATTACTACAACCAGTAGCAAACAATAAAACCTCAGATCCTCTGAAAAACTGAAAGGAGTTATTTTGAGTAGGTGTCCATGTGAAGCACTAAGTACCTGGAAGAGTCAAGGAGATGAAATTCATAATCCCATTTTTTGTAGTTTGTAAAAAGTGCCTGTAAGTTTGGTATTCCCACCACAGCCAAAGAGGTCTATTTAGAACATCCCCATTTGCAAGCCCTGTCAAATAGTCCGCCCCCCCCAAAAAAAATAACAAGCATTGGCAAAGCTGATAGATCTGACTTGCATTTTTAATTATCAGACCGACCTGTTGGGCTTTGTTAAAGCCACTTTGTGCACATAATTTGTATGTTAGCTGCGGCTGGCAGCAGGAGAAGGGAAGTCACAAGGCACACTGGTTCATATTAGCATCCCAAATGGAACCACTTCCAAGTAAACAGAAAGATGCATCCAAACAGCTTAAAGCAATGTTTCACAAACATTTTAGAAACACGACCCAATTTTTAAAACGACAAACTTTGGACATGAGGCAGGCGATTTTTCAGTGTAACTAAGGCATGGTGTGGAAGTGCACTGTCATTTACAGACAGCACATTTTCCATTGAAATGGCCACTAACTTTGCACAGACATACATGTTTCCTGTGTAAAAAATTTGATTTCAGTGAATATTTATCATTTGTTCATCACCAAGTAAAGGATCTTGATTTTCTTTTGGCCCTATTAAAATCTTTTGTCACACTTCAGAATTAGAAAAAAGATCTTAATTTTCGTATTCCCAACTGTTGAATGTGTACAGTTAATTTACAGGAATTTATATTTTGTTCTGCGTTACAAAACAATGACATCCGACAACCTTTCATTTCACGCTCCTTAAGACTGTCACATAATTCACTTTATTTTTCTTTCCCGGACTACAAAGTGAGGGGTTTTTAAACACCAACCCCTGCTTAGACAAGCATTTGCAATACAATAGGTCTCACATTTACGCGAGTTTGAGCTATTGACGTAAATAACAATGCCTTTTATTTTTGTTTTCGTTTTTAAAACATAAATAAAAGGCATTGTCATTTACAATGTCAATAGCTTAAACTCGCGTAAATGCGATACCTATTGCATTTGCTTGTTTGTAATGAGTTAACCTGCTTTGTTTATATAAACACATTTTTCATGTGTTTTGGTATGTGCTGCAACTAATATAGAAGTCCTTAAGTGTCATCATGTCTTGCCCTTAGCCCCGCCCCCTCACTACACCTCTAGCTCATTTTAATGAGTACCTGCACTTATTTTTTCCCATTTAAAGCACTGAGTACATAGGATACTTACCGTATTTATAAATGCTATGGTGAATCAGCTGCAAAGCGTAGTCGCAAAACATTCTGGCGAAATTCGATTATCAAGACGAGGTTGGACCCATCACTTGATTATAATGCTGCACTGACTTTATGCTGCTCAGACTTTGCACGTGCAGTCGGTGGGCGTGAAGGAGCGCATCACTGGTGCAGCATTCGCACAGCACCGGGATTTCGAAGACTCGGTCTGAAACAATCCTTTCATTTGTTGCTCTGAGGCGAGTTGGTTTTCTCAACACTGCGTGTGTTTGCAGAACAATGTTTTCTGTATTCAGCTGTCCAAATGGCTGCATTATATCCACAGTCATGTGGCCAGGCCCCGCCTGTTAAATGTTGTTCTATAACAGTGCATAGCTAGAGCCCTTAACCTCTCCTTGCTTTTGTATATCATATAAAGAATATTCGTGGAAACTAGTGAAACCAAAAGGCAAAATATGAGGAATTCCCCCTCCCCTCGCCCTGGTAACTTATACACTATTTAAGCATGTGTTGTTGTGTGTGGTTTTGTTTTTAGAAACGGACACAAAGCGATTATGGTGGCTCTCTTGGACTTTCCCGCTCCTCCTCTGTTTTCTTTGAATTTGTTGTAAGAAATTATACCAATGTTTTTAGAACAAATCCCTACTGTTTGATGTCAACAGTAGATTCCCACCCAAGGCTAGAACGTGGAGCTCTCCTCGGAGTGCGAGACACTGACCCCGCTATGGAAAGAAGGTGGTCAATGTCGTGATTTAAGAAATGCTGCTGTCAACCACCAGAGGGCGGGCTTCCAGAGCGCGGGTAAGGGGGAGATGACTCGTTTACACTATGAACATGAGATGTATTTGGCAAAAACGCCTCTCGTCCTCTTTAGAAACAAGCATTTGCAATGCAATAGGTCTCGCATTTACGTGAGTTTTAGCTATTGGCATTGTGAATGACTAACATTTATTTATGTTATGGCTTTTAAAATGTAAATAAAAGGCATTGTCATTTACAATGCCAATAGCTTAAACTCGCGTAAATGCGAGACCTATTGCATTGCAAATGCTTGTTTAAAGTGTCAGAGGCTGCAGTGCAGTTTGTCCACCGCCCAGGGTGACTTTTCCTGCTGGCAGAGAGCACTTAAAATATAATTGGACACTTGTGCTCTTGGTGTAGTACAGGGCACGAGTCGGGGGTCCACGCGGGTGGACGTCGTCCCCCCACTTCTTTCACAGGGTGGATGCCGTCCACCCTGCCAAGAAGTTGGGCCCCACTAAAAAAGATGCTGAATTCGTCCCGGTGTAATTTCCAAACACCGGGACACATTCAGCAGCGCCTGCACGTTGTTGTCTGCTTTCGATCACAACAACGTGCAGGCGGGGACGGGGCTCTCTTATTTCTCACTCCTGCTGGGATACTCGGCCATAACAAAGGCCGAGTCTCAGGAGTCATCAAGCCTCCTTTTGTTGGAGTCTCCTGGCTGGCAGCAGTCAGGAGCCTCACACCTGATGCAAATGCAGCAGAGGAGAAACAAAGGCTCACACCTTGTTAGCACTTCACACATACTTTAAAGAGGCAGCTTTTCACTTTGTTCAGGCTCTGTTTAGGAGATTTGCATGCACTGTTAGAAGTCAGATGTGTTGATCTTTCCCAGTATTTGCACAAAATAAATAGCATTTATATACGCTTATTACCCTTGAGGAGGCGTTGTAATGATGTAAATATCACAATTTCTTTTAAAGCGCTATGGCTATAGAAAGCTGAACGCTGATAAAAGGTAACATTGTTTTATGGGTAGCGTACAAAAGTGTGAATCTTCTGCCTAAATCAGGAGGGTTTGCAAGTATACTCGAAATGTGCTCAAATGTACTCATGATACACCTGCTAAACATGTATGTGAGGGCTTAAGATCTGATATCACTTCTTGTGATGCCAGTTCCCGTGATGTCACGCGCCGTGATGTCACGCGCCGTGATGTCACGCGATGTGCTGTCACACGCTGCGATGCCACGCACTGCGATGCCACTTGCATACAGATTAACTAGGTTAGTCCCCCCACTTCTTTTTTTAGGACTTGTGCCCTGGTGTAGTAGAATTAGATAATAACAAGTACGTTTGAAGGAGAGCGCTTTAATGATTCATCTACTGCTTCATAGGCGTAGATGTGCTTTTTTTTATTTTCAAGATGATTACTCGCAGGTACCTGCATTGTCCCTCTTTTCTGCCCACTGTCCAGGTTCCTAGGATAGCCAGTCTCTTTCCCAGGATGGCTATCCCACCGCCATTTGCCACCATTCAGACCGCGTCCCTGCTCGGCTCCCATCCCTTTGAAGCAACCATGTTAGGGGTGGCGGGGGCAATGTACTATCTGTGTGAAAGAGCTTACTCCAGGAGGCGGACGCCCCCCAAGTTTGCCTCTCTCAAGCCTGCAGCTGGCTTCAGAAGAGATATCTCTGTCCGCACACCCCTAGCAGTCCCCAGTACTCAATCTGTGGTACTGGGACGGTACCGCACAGCTTGGGTTAGCACTGTACCTTTGATTGGTAATGTTCTTTGAATCGGATAGTGTCTGTGAGGAGGGCATTGGTAAGTGAGAGTGATTTTTGAATCCAATTGCCTGAGGCAGAAAGTGAAATCAGATTTAAAAGGACAGCAAACTCACCATGCAACGTTTTTGACAGGAGTCGAGTGTAATATTTTGCGTTTTATTTTCCTTATATACTTTGATGGAAGTCAAGGCTCCCGCCATTTTGTTTTGCTGTTTTGGTCGGTTGTGTGCCCTACTCAGGACAACAAACTCGGATCTGGACGCAGATCGTCTACTGACTACTTTCTCTATTTTTGACCACTTAGTCGACGTCTATAATTTGTCCCTTTGGTGTTTATATGTTGCCAATTATACTTTGAAATTTTATTGGTACTTCTTATCCAGTTGTACTTTATTTGTGCCCTGAAGAAGTCAGCGGTTACTCCGTGTGACGAAACACGTGTTGGCTCGGCTAGTACCTGGCTCTTACCTATGTTGAAGTAACACATGAATGAAATAAAGAAGAACATTTACAGAATAAGAAGAAAATTTTCTGATCTTTGACTTCATGGATATTATGAATTACTGTGAATTGGATTTGCTCAGGATATAATTTTGTTGTTTGGGTTTATATGTGTGGACATTGTCTGCATATTTGGTGTTGGTGAATGGCCTTCATCTATATCCTTTGAGCATTATAATTGATCTTGTACTGCGATACACAACACAGCGCGACACTTTCCCAACCATTCCTTGTTTATTCATTTCTGTGCCTAGCAGTACATTGGCGGTGATGGCGCTTTTGCAGTTGCCGTTCAATGGATGCTGCTGGGCCCCGGGGGAAGCAGAGTCGCAGACTAGTCTTCCCCCGGGGTCTTTCGCGCAGGGGAGGACCAGGCAGGGTCAAGGGGTGGAGTTAGGGGGTGGGTATAAGAGCGCGGGGGAGGAAGGCAACTTCCTCTTCCTGCGCTCGGCACTATCGGGAGGGAAGTTTTGAAGGAGTTTGAAGGGATAGTTGGTAGGTTAGGCCGAGGACCGTCACGGAGTGACAGACGTGTCGGGTTTCTGTAGGCGTGAGCGGGAGCCACTGGTCGGTGGTCCGGGGCTGCAGCGCGAGATCGCGACGTGAAGGCCATGTCAGCTGAGGAGGTGAGAGAGGCTTTGCGGGTGCTCGGACGCGCCGGGCGGGAGGATCTCCTCCGGCCCGGTGTGCTGGGGGAAGCGTGGGTGGGATTCGCGCGGGCCCCGAGGGCGGCGTCAGCGGGGGTGGCGGCTGCTGTATTAGCGTGCCAAGACGATCCCTTAGTGCAGGTGGGGGGCGCGGCCGGGAGGGGGCGGGGCGGGCCTAAAAAGGAGCCGGTGCGCGGAGGCCGTAGGAAGAGCCTGCCTCCGCGCCTGTCATTCCCAAAACTGGACTTTGTGTCCCCAGGACCGGCGGGACCCGCGGTGGGGCTGGGCCCCACCAGGGGGCTGCTCTACACACCGGCTTGCCTGCGAGGGGAGGAGGGAGGGGGGGAGGGGGCGAGGGGCCCCAGCAAGAGCAGTCGGTTTGGGGGGAGACGCCGGAGAGAGCTGAAGGGGGGGAGGGGGACGGGGGGCGCTGCGCCTCGTCTTTGGAGCCTGGGTTGGACACAGCAGGTGTGGGGGCAAGCACGGGGCATTGGGGGGACGCTCCCATTGACCTCTCGGCAGGGGCCAGGGTAGTTCTGCTGGGTCCGGAGAGTGTGCAGGTGGCGGGGGGCGAACGGCCCGGGGGGCAGGGGGCGTTGTGGCGGGGGACCAGGGGTCGGCCTCTCAGCCGGCACTTTGGCAGCCGGGAGGGGGTTTCAGGGCTACTGCCCACCCCCTCCCTCCCCCGCTGGGAGTCACTGGCCTGGGAAGATAGGATCAGGGAGCAGCGCCTTTGGTGCAGCTGAATGAGGCGAGATGGGCGGAGCAGCAGGCACCGAGGGTTGGAGCGGTTTGGAACACAGAGACGGAGGGGCCCCCGACCCCCACTTCGGAGGAGGAGAGGTGGGCGGAGGAAGAGGATTTGGTCAGGGCTGGGCCGGGTGGAGCTAGAGGTGGCAAGGGGCCGGCGGGCCCGGTAGGGACGGCCAGGACGGCTTTGAGGCCGATGGTGCCGGGGCCCACCCAGGTTGGAGCGGCCTGGGGGGTAGGGGGGGGATCCAAGCCGGCGGCTGTCGGCAGAGTGCGGGGCGGCCCGGTGGGGCGCAAGACGGCCTCTGGACGCCGGCATGAAGCAGCAGGGCGGTCCGCGGCGGCCGTCCCTCCAACGCGGGAGCGGGCAACGGCGGCGTGTATGGCAGGGGGCCGGGTGTGGGTGCTGGCAAAAGTAAGGGTGTGAAACGTGCGGTGAGAGAGGTTTTGTGGGCGCCTGTGGAAGTGGAGCCGGAAGTGGAGTTGGATTATGCTGAGGAGAGTGATGAGCTTGAGGAGGGGAAGTGCGGGATGACGACGACAGGACGGGGGGGGTGCAGAGCAACAGCGGATTTGGTGTTTTACAGGCCCAGAAGACGTCGACAAGCAAAGGCGGAGACTTCCAAGGCTTCCACCTCCAGAGGACGGCCCGGCGAGACGCACTCAGCGCTGTCAGGTGAGGGGTCTTGGTGGTCGGCTTGGGATGGTGGGCCACAGGGCGGTAGGAAGAAAGCTTGTAGGTCGGTGGGGGTGGGGGGAGGGTCGGTGCGGGTGACCGGAGAGGTGCTGGGGGACAAGCCGTCAAGGGTGGTCAAGCAGATGGGAGGAAAATTGGTAGCTACGGCGGGGGTTCAGACGGACAAGGCGGACGGAAAAGACGAGAAAGGGGACAAGTCAGAGGACAAACACCAGAAGAAGCTCCCCTACATGGGGCTGGCTATGCCCCGGGGTCTCATCTGTCTGACAAGATTAAGGGACGGATATGGAAACACGAGTATGTGGACGTGTTTAAATTGCTGCACAGGGAGGTGCAGGCGAAGGAGGGTTCCAAAGAAGAAGAGTGGGAATTGACTAGGCGGCCTAGGGTTCCGGTGACGATGGAAAATTGGACCTCGGCATTCCTCATCTATGCCAGTATTTATTGCGTTAAGCACCAGGATAGGGCCATAGCGTTACTGAAATACATGGACATCATCAGGAAGGCCCAGATGCAGTTTGGGGGTTCGCCTGGCTTAGTTATGATGAGGAGTTCAGGGCCAGGGTCAGCGCCAACCCGGACAAGCAATGGGGGGAGGTGGATCAGGAATTATGGATGCAGTGGATGGCGTCCACGCATTCCTCGGCTTCCACACACACGGCCAGCGGGTTGCTGGTTACTTACCGGTCTTTTCCGCCGCGTCCCGCCCAAAGCGGGGCGGGGGGGGAACACCGCTGGGGCCAGTAGCGCCGGCCAGGCCACTAAGCCAGGCGGGGCTAACACTGGGGCATGTTGGAGCTACAACCGGGGCTATTGTTCCCGCTACCCATGCAAGTTCAAGCATGAGTGCTCAAAGTGCGGAGGGAAGCACGCCCTACCCAATGCTTTACACTGGTCACGCCATCGGAGCAATGGCGAAACGCGAAGGGGAGGGGACAGCCTGGACCAAAGGGCGCCTACACCGGTTAAGGTGGAGGCGATGGCCCCGTGGCTAGCGGGTTACCCCGATAGGGAAGCGGCGGTGAGGATTCAGTGGGGTTTCACGGAGGGCTTTCGGGTGGGCTATCAAGGTCCCAGGGTGCGGAGATGGGCAGACAATTTGAAATCCGCCACATCCTTGCCGGGAGTGGTAGCTGCCAAATTACAGAAAGAGGTGGATGAGGGGAGAATAGCTGGCCCGTTCAGCGACTGGCCAGCGGATGACCTAATCATCTCTCCGCTGGGGGTGGTGCCCAAGAAAGAGGAGGGTGAGTTTCGTATGATACATCACCTCTCGTGGCCTGAAGGACAGTCTGTGAATGATTTCATCGCGGAGGAGGACTCTAGGGTGCTTTACGCATCAGTGGATGACGCGATCCGCCTTGTGAGGGTGTGTGGGCCGGGGGCGGAATTAGCGAAATGTGATGTCAAGTCTGCCTTCCGCCTGCTGCCCATACATCCCGCGGATTTCTCGCTGCTAGGGATGCAGTTCGCAGGGGCCATTTACGTGGACAAAGTTTTGCCCATGGGATGCGCGATTTCTTGTGCGCTGTTTGAACTGTTTAGCACCTTCTTGCAGTGGGCTTTTACACAGATTAGCGGGCATCGGGACGTTACTCACTACCTGGACGATTTTCTCTTTCTTGGAAGAGCTCACTCCGGGGATTGTGGCAGGGCCCTGTCACGGTTCCAGGAGATGTCGCGGCACTTTGGGGTTCCCTTGGCCCCGGAAAAGACGGCAGGTCCATCCTGCACTTTGACATTCTTGGGCATTGAGCTGGATTCCCTTCAGTGGACAGCTCGACTCCCTGCTGCTAAAGTGACGGAGATTCAGGCGTGCCTCTGGTGGGCGATCGGGGAGAAGAGGATCGCGTTGAGGGCGGTCCAGCAACTGTTGGGTTTCTTGAACTTTGCGTGCAGGGTGGTTCGGGCGGGACGGACGTTCTGCAGGCGGCTCGGCATGGCCATGTCGGGGGCTGTTCTTCCGCACCACAGGATCCGGATCTCCATGGGGGTTCGGGCGGACCTGAGGACATGGTTGACTTTCTTGACGGATTTCAACGGGGTGTCCCTGGACTTTGCAGACGACAGGATGGTTTGGCAATGTCAAATTTACTCGGATGCAGCTGGGGCAGCTGGCTTTGGGATCTTCTGGGATGGCAGGTGGTGTGCGGAGGACTGGCCAGCTCATTGGGTGCAGCAGGGGAGGAGCATTGCGTTTCTGGAATTCTTTCCCTTGTTAGTGGCACTGGAAGTGTGGGGTCTCGAGTTTCAGAACAGGTCTGTGTTGTTCCATGTGGACAACATGACTGTGGTTGAGCTGGTAAACCGGCAGAGGGCAAGGGATCTGAGGGTGCTGAGATTGTTGAGGAGTTTCATGTTGAAATGTTTACGATTGAATGTGGTTTTTCGAGCCAAGCATGTCCCTGGAGCGAATAATGACATCGCGGATGCCTTGTCTCGTTCGCAGTGGCAGCGGTTCCGGCGATTGGCACCAGGAGCGGATCAGTGCAAGACCAAGCTGCCGGACGGCATCTGGGCCTTGGGGGAGTGAGGGTGATAGGCCTGGTGGAGAATTCTATTGCTGAGACCACGCGACGTGCATACCGTCTGGCATGGGCGGAGTTTGGATACTTTATGGGATGGAGTGGGGATTCTGCCGTTGGAGATGGCTCAGCGATGGAGCAAGGAGTGCTGCAGTTTGTATTGCGTTGCATTGATAAGGGGCTGACTGCTGCGACTATATCAGGGAAACTGGCAGGGGTAGCATTTTATTGCGGTTTGTTTTTGGTTTTGATCCGACGAAAGATGTGATACTGAGTCGGGTACTCAGAGGTTGGGGAAGGGAGAGGAGGGGGGGTGGGGTGTTGAGGGAGGCGATCACGTTTGAATTGTTGGTGCAGTTGGTCGCGGTTTTGTCGCTTTGTTGTTATGATGTGTTTGAAGTGCGCGTGTTTCGTTTGGCGATGATTTGGATGTTTTTGGGGCTTTCCGGGTGTCTGAGTTGTTGGGCACGCGGTCCGTGGGTGGCAGGCGGTATGAGGAGATACGGCTGGATGGCGGGCACCTGGGGATTTGGCTGGGGCACTCGAAAACGGATCAGTTGGGTCGGGGTAAGTGGGTTTGGTTGTGCGAGGCTGGTTGTGGGGGCGTGTGCCCGGTGGATGAATGGAGGGTGTTTGTGCTGTCCACGCGGGTTGCGAGTGGAGAGATTTTTGCCACAGGTCTGGGGCGAGGGTGACGTCCGGACAGTTGTTGGGGGCTGCGCATGGCCTTACGGCGACTGGGTTTTGATCCGGTTGGTTTTGGGACTCACTCCTTTCGTATTGGAGCGGCCACAGCGGCGGCCCGGTTGGGGTGGTCTTGGGACAGGATTCGGCAGATTGGGAGGTGGAAGTCTAGGTGTTGTGAACGGTATGTTCGCAAGTGAGGAGCGGGGGGAGCAGGAGGTGTTGCTGGGGACGTGGTGTTATGTGTGCCCGTTTTTCTTGCTAATATGTTTTTCTTTCATAGGTTGCGTGGGTGGACCGGGGGCCAAGACGGTCACTTGGATCGTGGGGCATTCCTTCGTGCATTGGGCCTCCAAGTATGCAGAGCAACAGGTGTACGGCCGTAACCTGGGACTCAAAGGACAACATCACGAGGTGCATTGGTGGGGTAAAGGGGGGATGCGATGGGGGGCACTATTGCCCTGGCTCGCGAAGATGGTCCCCCAGAAGGGTTGCCCGGATCTGTTGATCATACACCTGGGGGAGAATGATTTGGTTCGGCTGTCGGGTTTGGCGCTCTTACAGCTGATGCAGAGGGATTTGGAAGTGTTGAAACACAGGATGGCAGGGACTTGCATTGCCTGGACGGAATTTGTCCCAAGGAAAGTTTGGAGGGGTGCCATTAAGCATGGGGCTGTGGAAAAGGCACGACGAAAGCCCAACAGAGCAATGAGACTTTTTTGCTGGGACAAGGACATTAAGGTCATCGCTTATGCTGGACTGAGACTGGAGGAACTGCTACTTTTTAGGGATGACGGGGTGCATCTTTCATTGATGGGGAATGCTTACTATATGATGGAGATGAGAGATGTGGTTAGTAAGCTGTGGAACGAGTCAATTTGGTGCCTGTTGTGGGGTCGTAATAAGCGGTCGTAGGCTAGGTCGTTTTATGGACTCTTTTATTTTTCCATACAACTTTCTGGTGGTAAGGGACAGTCTTTCTGGGGAGTATGGGGTCTGTTCCGCCTTCCGTCTGCTTCTCCTTTGTTTCTCCAGCTTGAGCCTTTCTCTCCGGGATCGGGTCCTCCGCAGGAGCTCCCTCTCCGGGGTGTAGGTAGGAGGTAACGTGGATGATGGAGCAAGGGGAAACAAAGATACACGATGTGAGTCTTCCGTTCTGGAAGTGAGTCAGGGATAGGGTAGTGCTGGGGACACCTCACAAACAACCCGTGCTCGGAACGGCCGCGTGAAAGTGAAGGGGGAGGGGAAATGAGCAAGCGGGGCGACCGCGTTCTGTCCTCCCGTTTCCCTAGAAGTCGGAAGAGTCCCTCCTCCCGAACCACCCTGTAAACCGGTCCCGTACCTGGGTTAGCCACGCTCCTCCTGGGGCGTGACTCGGCGAGCGTGGTGCCGATGGCCTCCTGGCGTAGCCTGTACTCCTCGGGATCCCGTACCGCTGCTCTCTCTCTGTTCTCCAAAGTCGCTCCTCTCGGCTCTCGCTGTTCCGTTTCTCCCGTCTCCTCCGGTGTCGGTGCACACCTGCGTCTGGGATTCCTCGCTCCTTATTGGCAAGTTCGTTGTGACGTCGAGGAGAGGAGGAGTCTCGTCAGCAGGGAATCCCCAATTAAAGGTGCCGTGCTCTTGATAATCCGGGTCCTGTACTAGAGGCTGGTTCGGGGAATCCCAGTCATCCTGCTGCGGGGAGATAAGGGGGGAGAGAGTGGCGTTGCAGTCCACCAGTCAACAGCGTCCTCCGAGCCCACATTGCCACACATCCCCTCCCTTGGATTCTCCCGATCGGGGAGAGGAAACACCCGGGACAGATAGTCAGCACTCCCATTTTCCTTCCCTTTTCGGTGGCGTACATCAAAGGAGAAAGGCTGTAGTGACAAAAACCAACGGAGAACCCTGGGGTTTTGGGATTTGTGTCTACACATCCACTGTAGGGGAGCGTGATCCGTATATAAGATAAACGGACGCCCCTCTAGGTAGTACCTTAACTTGTCTATCGCCCACTTCACTGCCAAACACTCACGCTCTATTGTAGGGTACTTGGTCTCTCTGGGGAATAGCTTCCTGCTTATATACAGGACTGGATGCTCTACCCCGTCCTCAGCTATTTGGGACAATACCGCACCCAGCCCGTAGTTGGAGGCATCGGTGTGTAAAATGAATGTTTTGGCGAAGTCAGGGAGGTCAGTACAGGGCCTGTGGTTATGGTGTTTTTGAGTTTCTGGAATGCTTCAAGCATTTCCCTGGAGGAGTGTAACAGACGGTGTGGCTTCATCTCCTTGCGGAGAACATCTGTCAATGGGGAGGCTATTTCTGAGAACTGGGGAACAAAGCGTCTATAGTACCCTAATAAACCAAGGAATGCCCGTAGGTCCCTTTTGTGGTGGGAAAGGGAGTGTCTGCTATAGCCCTCACCTTCTCTGCCTGAGGGGCTATTACGCCATGTCCTAAGACATATCCGAGATATTTCACTTTGTGATAAGCGGCTCTGGATTTCCGTGAGTTGATATGGAGCCCTGCATGTTCCAGGGCTTTGAGGATTTTCTGCAGGTGTACTAGATGTTCCTTCCACGTTGCACTGTAGACCACAATATCGTCTAGATAGGCCGAACTGAAGGAGGGGAATTCGCTGAGGACGGTGTTCATGAGCCTCTGAAATGTGGCAGGGGCTCCATGCAGGCCGAAAGGGAGGACGTTGAATTCATATAGACCTTCTTCCGTTGCGAATGCGGTCTTCTTCCGGTCTTCTTCACGCAAAGGAACCTGCCAGTATCCTTTGGTTAGGTCAAATGTAGTGATGTATCTGGAATCACCCAATTTCTCGATGAGCTCATCAACCCGGGGGATAGGATAGGCATCGAACGTGGAGATGGAATTCAGCGCCCTGAAGTCCATACAGAACCGGGTTGAGCCGTCCGGCTTGGGGACCATCACGATGGGTGATGACCAGTCGCTTGTGGAGGGACGTATCACCCCTAACTGAATCATGTCTTGTACTTCCTTTCTCACCGCAGCCCTTTTCGCGGCGGGAATCCTGTACGGCCTCAGTTTGACTTTTTTTCCGGGTTGTGTCTCAATCCGATGTTCAGTCAGAGTGGTTTTTCCGGGGGTGTCTGAAAAAAGGGGGGCAAACGGCAATAACGTGGCCACCAGGTCGTCCTTTTCCACTTTGGACAACTCTTCATTCATCACGAGGAGGTCTAGGGTGTTATCTCCTGGCAGGGAGGTTGGGAGTGTCAGATGTGCTGTGGTAGGTAAGGGTCCCAACCATTTTTTTAACAGGTTAATATGATAAGTCTGTTTCCTGTTAGGGGAGACCTGGACCTGGTACGTGGTTTTGCCAAAGACCCCCACCACTCTATATGGGCCCAACCACTCGGCCTGAAACTTCCTTGTCGTGGATGGAAGCAACACCAGGGCCCAATCGCCGATAGCCAACTTTCTCCATTTCTTCCCTTTATCATAGCACTTTTTCTGTCGTTCCCGACTCCTCTCGAGATTGGAGTAGGCCAAGTCCCTTAGTTTCCCGATTCGAGAACGCAGTTGATTAGTATATTCTAGCAGGGTTTTCTTCTCGTCCTCGGCTTCCTTCTCCCATGCGTCCTTGGTCATCTCTAACAATGTTCTGGGTTGCCTTCCATATAGTAGCTCGAACGGTGAGCAACCCAGGCTGCTTTGTACTTGCGCTCTCAGGACATATAGGGCCAGCGGCAACAGTTGATCCCAGTCCCTGCCTTCCACAGTAAGCATCTTCATTAGAGTGGTCTTCAGTGTTCTATTATATCTCTCCACGAGACTGTCGGTTTGGGGATGATATACCGACGTCCGCAAATGATGCAGGTCTAGGGACCGACAGACCTCCTTCATCAGCCGTGACATGAATGGCGTGCCCTGGTCCGTAAGGATCTCCTTCGGAAACCCCACCCTCGAGAAGAACTCCATTAGCTTGTCCGCGATGTTCTTCGTGGTGGGTGTTCGAAGTGGGAAGGCCTCAGGGAATCTAGTAGCATAGTCCACGATGACCAACGCATAGAGATTTCCTTTTTGGGTCTTGGGTAAGGGTCCAATCAGATCCATCCCTATCCGTTCAAACGGTCTTCCTATCACGGGCAACGGCTGAAGTGGTACGGCTGGCGGTCGCTGTAAGTTCTTTTTCTGGCATATACCGCATTCCTGGCAGTGTACTTTGACGTCTTTGTATATGCCCGGCCAGAAGAAATGTCGTAACACGTTGTGTGTTGTCTTTTCCGCACCCATATGTCCAGCTGTAAGGTGGGCGTGGGAAAAGAAGAGAACCTGTTCTCTGAAAGGCATGGGGACCAGTAGCTGGGCCGGTTCCTCGGCGGTTCCCTTGCGGTATAATAGGTCGTCCTGGATCAGGAATCGGGGGTAGGAGGTAGAGGGGGTGGTTAGACTCAGGTGGGCGGCTTCCCAGGCATTAAATAGGGTGGGGTCATTAGTTTGGGCGAACTTAAAACTCCTATCCAGCACCCAAGGCTCGGGAGTTACGAAAGCTGATTGAGGGGTTGACTGACTTCCCTTCCTTTTGTTTTCTATATGGTCCTGGAACAGAAGCAGAAAGTCTGGATTGTCCGTCCCAAGAATGAGATCCTCGGGTACGGTATCCAGTACCCCTACCCTTACAGTACAAGGGGACCCAGACAGAGGGGTAATGGTAACGGAAGCCAGGGGATAGGGTTTGACGTCCCCGTGTACACACCTAATGTGAACCAGGGTATCCGGGATGTATTGTGAGGGCTGAATGAGGGATTTCTGAATAACAGATTGCCTACAGCCTGAGTCTAAAAGTGCCTGGATTACCCTCCCGTTCACTTGTACACTTACATAAAAGGAGGCTCCCATCTCGGCAGTATATAGGACTGATCTAGGGATGTAACCCACTTCCATGGGTTCGTCCGCTGGTTTCCGTTTGGGGCACATTCGCGAGATGTGGCCCCATTCTCCGCACTCGAAGCACTGGGGCCCTCGAAAAGTAGGGGCTTCTGGTCTGGAGGGTCGAGGTTTCGGATAGTCGTTCTGGGGTTTGTGTATCTTCTTCTCCGGCCTTCCCGGAAGTATTTTGGTTGTCTTCTCTGTTTCCCATGTCATTGTCCTTGGTTGAGCGCGGAATAGGTGGTTGCCATTTCAATGGCTTGTTCCGGGGAAAGATGGGTATGTTGCCTCAACCACCTTTGTGTGCCATAGGGGAGGGCCTCCATGAACTGCTCCAGGTATACGTGGTTCATTATCTCTTCTTTGGTACTGGTGGTCGGTTTCAACCACTTATCGGCGGCCATCTTCAGGCGGAAGAACAAGGTTTTGGGGTTCTCCCCTGGTAGGCCCCTTTCCTTTCTGAAACGTACCCGGTATGCCTCTGCATCCAAACCCAAGTGGTCGAGTATTATGTCCTTTATGTCGTGATATGGGGTGTCACCGGTAGCATTGGCCACTTGGTAGGCGGATTGGGCTTCCCCGTCAGCAGAGGTGCTAGAAAGAAAGGCCATTTGTCTTGAGGCCAGCCACATGCTCTTGCGGCGCGCTCAAAGTTCAACAAGAACGCGTCCGGGTCTTCCCCGGTCACGTATTTCTGCAAGGACACCCCCGCCGGTCCATGTGTGGGGCCTCGTCGTTCTTGTGGTACTGGAGTCCCGGGTTCCTGCACGAGCTTCTGTAACCCCTCTATCTGGGCAGTAATGGTGTGCTTGAACACCTCCCTGTCCGCTTGGGCGGATGACAGCTGCCTTTCTACAGCCCACTCTAGCTTCTCCTGGCCTTTGATGAGGTGTTGGACGACCGCGTCCATCTCGGGTGTACAGATGGACTGAGGTGGTGATCCCACTTCTGACACCAGTTGTTGTGGGGTCGTAATAAGCGGTCGTAGGCTAGGTCGTTTTATGGACTCTTTTATTTTTCCATACAACTTTCTGGTGGTAAGGGACAGTCTTTCTGGGGAGTATGGGGTCTGTTCCGCCTTCCGTCTGCTTCTCCTTTGTTTCTCCAGCTTGAGCCTTTCTCTCCGGGATCGGGTCCTCCGCAGGAGCTCCCTCTCCGGGGTGTAGGTAGGAGGTAACGGGGATGATGGAGCAAGGGGAAACAAAGATACACGATGTGAGTCTTCCGTTCTGGAAGTGAGTCAGGGATAGGGTAGTGCTGGGGACACCTCACAAACAACCCGTGCTCGGAACGGCCGCGTGAAAGTGAAGGGGGAGGGGAAATGAGCAAGCGGGGCGACCGCGTTCTGTCCTCCCGTTTCCCTAGAAGTCGGAAGAGTCCCTCCTCCCGAACCACCCTGTAAACCGGTCCCGTACCTGGGTTAGCCACGCTCCTCCTGGGGCGTGACTCGGCGAAGCGTGGTGCCGATGGCCTCCTGGCGTAGCCTGTACTCCTCGGGATCCCGTACCGCTGCTCTCTCTCTGTTCTCCAAAGTCGCTCCTCTCGGCTCTCGCTGTTCCGTTTCTCCCGTCTCCTCCGGTGTCGGTGCACACCTGCGTCTGGGATTCCTCGCTCCTTATTGGCAAGTTCGTTGTGACGTCGAGGAGAGGAGGAGTCTCGTCAGCAGGGAATCCCCAATTAAAGGTGCCGTGCTCTTGATAATCCGGGTCCTGTACTAGAGGCTGGTTCGGGGAATCCCAGTCATCCTGCTGCGGGGAGATAAGGGGGGGGAGAGAGTGGCGTTGCAGTCCACCAGTCAACAGCGTCCTCCGAGCCCACATTGCCACAGTGCCGCAGGAATGTGTGAATTGAGGTGGTCGACAGGTGCACTGCATGGGCCCCGGGGGGGGGGGGCAGGTAACCGCCCTAAAGGGGGTTCCCTGGTTGGCGATACTTTGGAGGGGTGGGGGAGTCAATAGCGGGCGAACCCATCCCTCGGCGGGGGGAGATTGGATGATGGGGGAGCTGAGGCAGGACTGGAATGCCAGGTGATACCGGGGAGGATGCTAGGAGATTTGGGAAAATGGTTGAGGAACGGAATGGGCATGGAGTGGTTGGAGATGTGAGTCAGAGTGGGCGAAGAGAGTGGAGGGATACAGAGTTGATGTGGGGGTTTTGTTATTAATGTTGAAGTTATTGGTTATTGTTCATTGTTGTGCAGCCTGGTCCTAATAAATGGCCTTTTACGCTTAAAGACTTCAGCGTGGTCTGTTTATTGCGCGAAGGCGCCTTGAGGTGTATTTTCTGTACATATGGCTATGCATCTGAAGAGGAAAGTCCAATGTTGCATTTAACATTTTGTTGTCCTTTTGAAATCTTCCAAATGAAACATTAGCATTTGAACATGTGAACCCGTCGGCCCATCCACAAAGCTCTTTAGTGCTCAGTCTACTGTCTGCCTCTGCAGTGTTTGCAAGCTGCGCCAGCCTGGGATTTGGCACTCTTTAAGGTACTTTTGCTCTTGCTAAGGCGAAAGGTAATCAGTTTATGTAACACAGGTGGCATTGCATAAAATGTACAAGATACAACAAAGAAATATACCTCTGTTTCAAAGCCCAGGGCGGGCTTTGACACCTCCTCCGTTGGCAGTAAAACACCCGAAGCTGCACCGAGGAGTCGGCGTGAAACCCAAGCAGCGTTTAATGCTGAGACGCCGCTAATAAGGCGTTCCTTCACTGGGCTCCCAGTCTCAGAGGGGCCGAGGTTCAACAGCGGATGCCAGTAACGGAGAGCCTAGGGGGCGGACCATACCGGCGAGCGCGGGCCTTAATAAAAATGCGGTCTTGGCATTAAGAGTCGATGTGCAGCAAAATACAATGCTGAGCTCGGGTACACTACGCACGTTCTCTGCCTCTTCCGTTCTTCAGCCACTCATAAACAAGCTATCACCAATGCGCGAATGCGTGTTTATTTTTGCATCGCACTTTCACTTTAACAATAGCAGTTAAAGTGAAAGCGCGATACAAAAATAAACCCGTGGCTGCCTTTGCAAAAGCAAAATGAAAAAAAAGAAGTGCTTACAGACCTAATTGAAGGAGACCGTGTCACGCCCCAAGCAAAAGATCCAGTCCGGATGGGCTGGCCGAGAAGGAGACAGGGCGGTAACAAAAAAGCCTTGTTTGCAATCGGAGGCCAGTTTTTACCATAAATGATGACACCAGCCAATGGGAATGATGGGCGGGGCTTCAAGCCCCCTTCTGAAATCTTCTCGACTACAATAAGCCTCGCAGAGCGAGGAGCGCATGCGCGCTCCAGCGCTAGGTCTGCGAGACCTAAAAAAGCGCTGAAGGGTGGAAAACAAGATCTAATCTGTAATGAGTCAGCGGTCTAGCTGACTGTCCCAGCTCACGCCGGATATGTTGCACCCACGCTGAGAGGGCGGAGCGCGCTAAATAAAAGGGGGCGTGACCGCACGTGGTCAGTCGGCACCCAGCTGTACAAGCGGTGTGGTGTCTTATTGTTGTGCGAATCAGCCTTTCACATACGGCGTGCGCAAGGCCCAGTAAGTGCCATAGGCTCCTTTCACTGGCGACGAGGATGGGATGTAATGAGTCAGCGGTCTAGCTGACTGTCCCGGATCACGCCGGATATGTTGCACCCACGCGCTCACGCCGAGAGGGCGGAGCGCGTTAAATAAAAGGGGGCGTGACCGCACGTGGTCAGACGGCACCCAGCTCTACAAGCGGTGTGGTGTCTTATTGTTGCGCGAATCAGCCTTTCACATACGGCGCGGGCAAGGCCCTGTAAGTGCCATAGGCTCCTTACTTAATCAGGGGACCGTGTTCTTTTGAAAGTTTTCTGTCCACTCTGTTTTTCGAAGAATACAACCGGAGAGGGAATGATTTTAGTGGAAGCCAGTAGCTAGCATCTGCAAAGCCAATATGTTTAGCCTTGGCAAGCTTTCAGGGTTTTTATTTGTTTTGCAAACATATCCAATAGGCATTAAAAAAAAGTTGAAAAGTAATAAAAAGTTAAAATACTGCAGTTTAAAAGCAGATCATGAAGTGAAGAAAGCTATAGAGGTGCCGAAGGTACTGGAAAACACTTCTCCCCCCAGAGAGACAGCCTTTTTTAAAGTAGTTCTCTTCTTGTAGAAGATCTCTCCAGAGCTGTTCCTAAATTGGAGCATTTATCCACCAGGGGACAACATTCATGCCTCTGAAGCTGTCTATGCTCTTCAGGACATTTTGGGGGCCTAGTTTAAAATAATGATTTTTTTTTAAAACTCTTTGTATTCAAGGTTTCCCATTTGAGCATCACAAACATGGAACACAATAAAGATGTAGGAGTACCCTAAACGCCTTCCCCTCCCAGCCCCACAACAAGACGTCGGCTAACCAGATCAAAAGGAAAGGTTGCTCATTTCCAAAGTGTCTTACTCCGTTCTCCTGTGGACCCCCTTCAGGCCCGGGTGATGAGCGTTCTCCTTGGCATCCAGACGTTACGGCACTAACTTCAGACCCTGTCCCTGCGATAGAAGTCAGTTCCAAAGTTCCAGGGGCAGATACTTCAACCCATGCCCTACCTTATAGAATTTACTTGGACATGATCTGACCGTGTAGACTTGTCGCTCAGCTCTCACGCACCAATCCATGTTTGCTTCCCACCTATGGCACATTGGCTGCCCCCCATAATTTGAAAATGTTCTGCCTAGCCACCATTAACGTGAAGTTGCAAAGTAGGAGTGCGTATCTGCCCCATGTTTGCTCTCCCCAGATTCCCAAACACTACTTTAGGATTGAGTTTCAGTGGCTGTTCAAGGGCCTGCGCTATTCTTTTATGGACCCCCCTCCAAAATAGGCTCGATTTCGGGCAGGGCCGCTAAGTGTGCCTCAAAGTTCCCCGCTGCTCACACCCGCTCTGGCACCTATTTAAGAGGCCTTATCGTTGCGTATAGTCGTGTCCTAATGTAGTATTTTTAGATTATTGGAAAAAAGAACTGAATTCAGATCCTGTGCTGGAATTGCTATCTACTATTCTTATGGCCATCACTAATGAAGTTGTTAAAGCGGGTCAATTTAAGGGGCTCCTTTCTAACTCTTATGCTTCTAAGAGCCCTTCACATTCGCCTGTGACATATATGGGGACAAGGGAGAAAAATTTAGCATTCCAATCCAGAGTACCACTGTGGAGAAAATGTGTGAAAAGAAGAAACGGCACAAGAATGATGGTGTTTAGTCTCTTTGAAATCTATTCTGTCCTCGAACTTCTGCTCTGGCTGTTCAGACAGATGTGAAAAAATCAATTTCCAGCTCTTCTTTACCCAAAACCCAAATTCCTCTTTTTCCAATATTTTTGGCTAATCAACAAGGGCTCCTAAATACAGCATTGTTTCCTAATAAGGCCACTAAGGAGCAGGAATTAGTTCATGAACCTGCCATAGCACATCAATCCAATCCTCCCAGAAATAAAAAAATGAAAAAAAAATGAGAGAAAGTAAAAAAAAAAAATGACATTGTGAAAGAATAGCAGAGCGGTCAAGTTTCCTTCTGAAAAACCAGGTATTTCTAGTGAAAATCGTAATAAAAACTGTTTCTGAGGCTTCACTCACTGAAGGATCTATTACATCTTCAGTGACAGAAGTGCCTGTTGGGACAAAAGTTTCTGCAAGGACCAATTCTACAGAAGGCCTCACCAGTGCTAATTTGAATCTCTTAGCGAAAACTTTCAAATCAGCTCGAAGATCTGAGGACTTGTCTGCTCAGATTTTTCAAGGTCAAATTGCTCCATTATCTGGGCCCTGCATTGAGTTCTTCCTTCATATAAATATAACCGATTCATTTTCTCTTACTATCAATTTTCATCCTCTGTTCCAGAAGAAATGGGGCCCTTGAGCAAAGCCAATATTTTGAAATTGTTACATCTATTTCCACCGCTGAAATCCCTTCCTCACGAGCAATTCATAGAGTGCTCTTCCCTGGTAAAAACTATTCTTCTTGTAGAGTGATAATTTGGTCCAGTCTCGTGCCTCGTATTATTATGGGGAATGTAGATTTCTCCAGAAAAAAATGGGTATGATATATTTCCAGTGAAAGGCTTTTCTGAAACTTTCGTACAAAGGAAAGAGTTAATGGAAATTTGTGATTTGGTTGTTGGCCGATCTGAAATGGGAAATGAGAATTCCCATGCAATCAACAGGATCTTCAAAATCTAGCCCGCACATTAGTGGTGGAAGTCTCTGAATTCATAAATCACTGCATTCTCCCTACCCGTCAAGACTAAAGACTATGTTCAATTGGCACTTCCTTAGTAGACCCTTGCGTTCTTCGCTCCAAATGCAATTGGTCGTACCAAGAACCAAAAAGAGGAAGTGGGGGGACAGAGCATTCTCGGTGGCAGCGAGCAAACTTTGGAACTCCCTCCCCCTTGCCCTTAGGTCTATCCCTCTTCTGCTTCCTTTCAGAAAGGCTCTTAAGACCTTGCTTTTCTAAGTCTAGCATCTATCTGGATTCTCTTTTCCTTTTTTATCCTGCTTCTGGACGGCTGGTCTCTAGCGCCTTAATGCCTTAGGGTGATTGTTGCACTCTACAAATTACAAATCAAATACAAATCAAAAAATCAAATAACAGAAGGATAAAATCTCTTGATAGAAATACAGTTCCTTAGCAACTGAAGTCTGACTCTCCATGGTCATGGCTCCCTGGGACATTGAATGGTAATAAAGGTTAAGAATCAGAAGCGTTATTCTATTTAACAATGAAGTAACTCTGATATCCTGGAATATAGCCGGACTGGATAATATAAAAAATAAATTTCTTGAGTTCTCAAAAGGCCTGTAATCTGTCTTCAGTAAACCTTGGCTGTTGCTGACTTTGGCGTGGCCTGCTATTACGTATTCCACTGCCCGGCATATCATGCCAACCGTGGGATTGCCATTCTCTTGTTGAAAGCGTTTGATTAGATTATCATCTTACCCCCTGTCATAACTATCTTTTATGCTTAAGGAATGATTTTGTTTTTAGTAGGGAATCTAATGATTATTTACTACTTTTGTTTAATACTTATATTCCACCAGGTCCACAATGTAAACAATATAATATCTTTGTGAATACATTTGAGTTTATAAACTCTGCATCTGCAATAAATATAGAAAAGACCTCTTGGGTCATAATAACCAGAGGTTTAAATGCTCTCTATGGACCATAGTCTTCTGGGAGTTCTCCCCTCCTGAGTTCAGATGGCACTACTCTATTTACAGAGAAGACACACATCCCCCAGAGAGGGACTGAACATTTGAAGCAGTTCTCAACCACCCCTCAGTCATCAATAATGAGGCCATTGACCGATTGCTGTCAATAACTCCATGGATGCTCCACCAGAAGAAGACAATGTGAAAAAAGCCATCAATCAGCTGTCAAGTGGCAAAGCCCCAGGGTCAGATGCCATACCAGTAGACGTTTACAAAGTCGGTGGTCCTGTGCTGCTACAGAATCTCATTGAGCTGTTTCAATCCTTCTGGAAACAAGGATCTATTCCACAGGAACTGAGAGACACGTCCATCGTACAATTCTTTGGGAGGAAGGGTAATCGCCAGGTATGCGACCATCATCGTGGAATCTCGCTGCTCTTGGCAGTGAGGAAAGTTCTTGCATAAATTCTGCTGAACCGTTTGATCACTCACCTGGAGCAGGGATTACTGCCAGAAATATAGTGTGGCTTCCGCAAGGGATGTGTAACCATTGTCCTGATCTTCAGGAGAAGTGTCAAGAGCAGAATCGTGAACTCTACACAATTTTTGTGAACCTCACAAAAGCTTTTCACTTGTTCCTTCGTCAGGGACTGTGGAAGATCATGTCGAAATTCTGCTGCCCTGACAGATTCAAACTAATGGTACGGCAACTTCATTGTATGATGACTTGTGTCCTGGATGACTGTGAAACTTCTGAGGCCTTCCCAGTCACCAACGGCGTCAAGCAAGGGTGTGTTCTACACCCACACTGTTCAGCATGATATTTTCTGCCACTCTGACCGATGTCTTCCAGCACTGCTCTGAAGGAGTAGGCCTGAAGTACTGAGCTGACTTGAATTTGAGGCGACTGTGTGGCGTCACCAAGGTGAAGGAAACTGTGCTTCGAGACTTTCTCTTTGCTGACGATTGTGCTCTGAATGCTAGTACAGAGCCAAGAACACAAGCCAGTATGGATAAGTTTTCATCTGCATGAAGCAACTTTGGTCTTGCCATCAACATCAAGAAGACTGAGGTCATGTGTCAACCAGCTCCCCACGCTCCTTACACAGAACCATCCATCACTGTAAATGGACAGAGACTGCAGGCAGTGGAGCACTTCACGTACCTGGGCAGTATCCTTTCTCAAGCAGTGTCCATCAATGCTGAGCCAGCTGTGCTTTCGGCAGATTGAGCTCCATCGTTTGGGATCATCGTGGGATCAGCCTACCAATGAGGCTTAAGGTCCACCAAGCAGTGGTGCTTCCAACTCTGTTGTACGCCTGCAAGACGTGGACTGTGTACCGGAGTCATGCACAAGAGCTCAATCATTTCCACATGTCCTGTCTGCGCCAGTTTCTGAGAATCAGATGGCCAGACAAAGTGCCATATGCTGAAGTCCTATTCAGAGCCAGTCTGCCATCAGTTCATACCTTTCTCAGGAAAGCCCATACCAGATGGGCTAGGCAGGTTGTCAGAGAGTCAGATCACATGCATCCCCAAACAGCTAGACAAAAGAAAAACCCCATTAAAAAAAATCCCAGCAGGAAGTTGAATTCCAACTGTCAAAGGAAATAAATAAATTGATTTGTAAACAATTCCTAGCATTCTCATCAGTTTGTAGGCAAACAATTAAATCCTTAAGGAGGATATGAAATAGGATACGAGCAGCCCGAAGGAAAAGACACTGGGATATGAATTAGTATCAGGCACTTTAATCGTCTATTACATATTCATAAATCAAAGATTCCCCCCACTCTTTCATATGCATCAGAATATATCCCAGTTTAGTTTTTAGTTCTTTATGAAGGGAAGATTTTAGGACTGACCGAGAAATTGTCTTTTTATGGAAATTTTAATTTTGCACTGGTCAAATTTAAGTCTAGTAGGGATTTTTTATAAACATGGTTTTCAGGGCTGCTGCGCTATTTTCTCAAAGTTCAAATTGAGAAATTAAGCCTTCCCGTGAGATGTATTACTCTGAGAACTTGAAATTGTATAGCGGTTTTACTGCTATGAATAGTTTTGGGCATGTGCAAACTTTTTACCAAATTTCCCATAAGGTGAAACGTGTAATTTTGCTTTTATGAACTGGCAATCTTCCCCTCATTACTTTAGAAACGAGATGGAGAGGCCAGTCCTTGGATTCTGACCTATGTAACCTATGTAAACTGCTTTGACTGATATCAGAAAAAATTACAAATCCCCCATCTGCACGGATAAGATATTTACATTTGTTAGGGATTTTCTACAGAGCTATGAAAACAGACTTTCTTTTTTTTTTTATTCTGATGCATTATATCTTTTATACCTTTTCTAACTATTAGATGGGGGTTATATGTTTTGTGGCGTTTTTTTGTTATTATTGTATTATATTGTTGACCTCCGCAGAGTTCTAAATCAATTTTGTGAGTGGAAGCGAAATCTGAATATGACACACATAATAGATCAATGGATTAAGAGTGCTGATTGAAAGCCCCTGTATGCAATTATAAATGTATATATTTTATTAGGTTTAAAAAAAACTAAATTAAACTTCTGTAATAGTGAAAATGGTCTCTAGGCCAGACCTGAAAGGGTGCTAAATGTTTCACTAATTACACAGAGTGTTTGAAACGTGATATTGTTTGACAGTAAAGCATTATAAATGGTATGCATTATCTTATTTATTATGCAGTTCCTTGAGGTACTTTCCGGGACAAGTGCTTCCTGAAATGTAGTAGAAATTGTGCGCATTGACATTGCTATGCCACGGTGATGGCAGGGTACAGCCCTTCAGCAAATTCTGGCAGTAACAGATCCTGGACATACACAACAGAGCTTTCTCCTCAAGGAATGTTGGCCACCATTGCTAAGGAATCACCTTCTTCCCTTACCCCCCAGAAATAACCCCCTTCAACTTTACTTACCATTCACACATTTCTAAATTCCCTATACCATGTACATAATGTCTACAGTGGTCCATTACGTATCTAGGATTGTGCTTCATAAGTTGCATGCACAGATCAGTTCCAATACATTGGCAATGCTTTGTTAAATACTGTGCTATATTTGGCCAAAAATTATCTAATATTTTCCAGAAAATTTGTATTCTCTTACAGAAGTAAACACTTTACCCTGCAGATGTTGGTGTGTTTGACAGTCACAAGACAGCTGGCCTTTCCAGTTGTTTAGTAATGCAGCCAGCATGCATAATTTTTGTGATCACAGCTAAAAACTAGGAAGCCAGCATGTCAAAAAATCAGATGAACCACGTTGAATGTATTTATCATACCTATACTGTTCTCTCGCATGCTTTGTGTATGAGCAGCACTCAATAAAAGAGCATCCTCCATATTGTTAAAAATAAAATGCAACGTGTCGGGAAGCCAATAGTCTAACTTGCGTTTAATGCAAAATAGCAGGCAGCACAGCAAAATAATTAAATGACAGTTGTCATTTAACTGACCAGAGCTCTGGCTAGAAAAGAGTCACTTGGTGCATAAGGCTAAAATACCGAAAAGTTAGGAAAGTTTATGTAGGTTTTTTCTCAGTGCAATTCTATGGAACCCAATTATGTGTCAGAAACTTGTTACTTTCATTCAAAACTAATGGGCAGGTGGCAAGATCTTCTCCTAGAGGAAGTGCAAGACATCCTTAAGGGAAAGACATCATTCATGAATATAATACTGAGCTCATAATTCTTCTAAAATCCTGATTCCAGTTGCCAGAACTGAAAGTGCGGTTATGCTTTGCAGAAATGTGCAAATGTACAACCTTGAATAACATGGTTTCTAGAGCCATGAAATCTAACATGCATATTTAAGGCTAATATATACTTCAAACCAATAAGAAACTAAATCCATATTTGCTTATAAACTATTGATATACATGCTGTCATATATATGTAGAACAAAAATACTGAATATATAAGAATATATGATTATGTTTTCACAATACCCAATACAAAGATTCCAATCTCACCACTGAGGTAATGCAGGGTATGAATGGAAACATCGAGCATTTCTCAAACCAGCATGGCATGAATGTGGCCTGTTCGTTATTCAGAATTAATTGCTGATGCTCCATCTACCAACATTTGAATCGTTCTGCTTGCACCTCTATTTCACAGAATGATCTTTAACATACGACTAATCCCTGAACTTGGACACAATACCCGTACCTCCCTCATAAGCTTGATGCCCCCTTTCCCACCTCTGTCTTGAGTATATCTAATTTCTCCTTGCTCTCTCCTTGTGAACTCAATCGGACTCCTCCGACCTTTTTGGAACATCTTCTCCATCACTTCCTGTCTAACTTTGGTAGAGCTAGGCCTCACCTCCCTAACCTGCTCTTCAGATTTAAGTGCATCGTTAGCTATGGGCTGTACCAACTCTCTGCTTGGGTATCTACTCCTGGCTCTCCAGGGGATGTGTGATTCCTGGCTGGGTGTGTGGCAGAGCCATGCAGCCCTGTGTTGTCATTGATGTAACAAAAGAGGAGACCTACCGAAAAGGGTTATTTTTCATGACTTTGTTACCTCCACTCTTACTGCCTCACATTTCTCTGCTCTCCATCCTTATTGCCCTCAACTGCCCCAGAAACTTTTTTCCCCGCAGGTGCTGTCGTGCACCCTTCCCCCCACTTTTCCTGCAGTTGTACTACCTTTTTCAAGTTCTTCCCTTTCTTCATTTACCCTCTAGTCCCAACACCGCTTTGCCAAAATCGTGTCTGGAACTCCAGTGAAAGCCCCAGTCTCACTGGATACTCCTACACCTCTGATCTACATGATGGATCCCTTTCCCTTTTTAGGTCATGCCTACTAGGCACTGCATAAGCTGTCTGCTGTAAGGCATATTGTGGTTAACCAAGAACATAGAGGGGTTTGGAGCCCGCTTATTGCTTGCCATTGGTTGGCTTTCCTTGTCACACTCATTTGCCTGCTTCTTATTCTGGTCTCCGCTTGTCAATCTTGTGTTTGTCCGTCCCATGGAGCATTTCTTCTTTACAATCTTTCTTATTGTCTAGCATCACATGCTTTCACTGCTTGCTTTTCAAGTGTGTGAAGGGCTCAATTAGAGTGCGTTCTTTTTTAGGTCGAGCTTTTGAGACCTCTTGTATACACTTTTATTGTATACGTCTTTGTGGGCTTACTGCTTTTCATTGGTTTGTTTCAGTGTCCTTTAAAAATCCTCGCTTGCTAGTGGTCAATCTTTCCTATTTGTCCCTCCTTTTCAAGCCACGAGAGTAGCTCCTCAGTAGTTGTACCCTTTAACTTGTCTCATTGTACCATCTGTTAAGGGACTACTTTTCTCATTGTACCATCTGTTAAGGGACTACTTTTCCTTTCCTCAAAGAGCATTTGACCAGAACACTGGATGTTTTCAGTGGTCTGAGGTCAGTTTCTGTAAGGTGGGCTGCAAATAATGTTTTTATCTTGTTGCATTTGCTGTGTATTCAAAGAGCGAGTTCAAATGTTAAAGGCTGTTTTCCAGGGCACTTGTTTCGCCTTCCTCGCTGCCACTTTCAAAAACCTGAGCTGTTCCGGCTGCCTTGTTAAGTGTTGTGTGCACTGCTTGCTAGGACATGTTGTTCCTCATGTGTTTTCAACCATCTTCTTTTGCGGCACCAGTGCTGTAGTGACTACATACCCCATCGTGTCCAGCACTGACTCGCTTCCCTGCTGACGTTACTGGCTGACTGCGCTGGGGTTTGTTTTTTTGCAAAGTTTTGATGTTCTTGTAGTTACCGAGTTTCTCTCCTTAGAGGGGCGCGGTGCTGTAGGTCAACACCATGCTCACGCTCAGAAACAACGAGCAAGGAGCATGGGTAGTCTGTCTTCTTTGTCTTGCTACTACCAGTCATCCCAGGGCAGTCGTGCCCCCACCTGAGCCCTGGGAGACCTGAGTCCGGACAGGGCCAGTGCTCGCTGGCTTAGGGGCTCAAGATGAAGTTTGCCGAGTTGATCAAGACCCCGATGTTGGATAATGTGCAGCTGCACCGGCCCTTCCACCAGCATGTAGAGGGAACCCTGTGCATGTTTACATTAAATTTATGTTTTCTATAGCTCCCACGGTTGCTTTTTGACCACGTCGCAGCACTATTTGAGAAGGGAAACTGTTCTTAACTAGATTCCATAATAAGAAATGAAACCGCCCAGAGACCTTGCTCACTTCGAGTACATGAGCTAGTATGCAAGTTCACCAAGCGGAAGCAAAATTCTTTGAAACCAGAAACTTTTAACAGTAACGTCTCCTAACTTATGAAACTGGTCAGATCACACCACCCTGTGCAGACTTTTCCAGGGAACCCGAGAATAATGTTATTTGTGGTCAAGATGGAGAATAACTTCTGGAGAGTACAACGATACAGTATTAGGTGCCTTGTTGCTGCGGAAACACACCTTATCCGACATTTATTGTCCTCTTATTTGTGATATTATCCAGTGGAGAGAGGCCATGGGAAGTTAATGCTTTGCGGCCAATCAAATCACAGTGTTCCCTCCAGCTTATTGAGTGATCTTGGGCAGCCTGGCAAGTGCATTGCTGCGAGGTGCTGGGCATCCCCCTTTAAATCTGAATATTTACATACGTGAACCAATACAGGGGAGGATCTGTCATTGGTGCAGCAGGTGCAGTGACACCGGGCCCATCGAACCCTGTCAATTGCTGTATTTTACTTTCTCAGCACCAGGCGATTTTTCCTTGTTTGCTCTGGGGCATCTTGCGACGCTGCTGATTGAATCTACCTCGTACAGGGGGCAAACCTCGTGCGCCGAGATTGCAATATATACATATATGGGCTCAGGGCCGGCTTTAGCGCTGGTGGCGCCTGGTGCGACAATAATTTTTGGCGCCCCCCAGCATGACCGCCTCTTAGGATTCTCTCACTACCACCAGGCAAAAGTGCCCCTCATCTCTCCAGTCAAACATTATTGCTAAACACAGTGCCCCCCACCCCCCTCCACAGGTCAGCGCCCAGTGCTGCCGCACCAGTCGCACTGCCCTAAAGCCAGCCCTGTATGTGCTTCCGTACTTTCAGCCCTCTCCTCTCTCCTGTCCCATTAAATATGGATCTCGGTGGAGCGGCCGCTCTGTGTTCCCACACACACACAGCCGCCCCATGTTAGGTGATTGAAGCTGCATTCTTTGAGTGGTTTAATTGGCTGGCAGGATATAACGGGATTTCCTACTCCCGGCCACTTACATCTGAAATGAGTCGCTTTGTGTGATGATAAGCAGGCTGCCAGGAAAAGGTGAGCTTCGGCCAGGAAGAACCACTGTCTAAAAAAGAGGGGTGTGTTTGTGTTTTTATTATAAATTTACACTCTCAGCTATTGTGCCACACATTTTCGTGAACCAAGGTCTTATTCTGGCTTGGGTGCATGGTTACAGCGGGTTAATGCACCTGTAGCAAAGAACTGTGCAGTCTGTTAAAATCATGGGCGAGAGAACTACGCTTTAATTTTTCGCAGAATGTAGATTAGTCCCAAGCTAAAAGGAAATCCAGTTCAAGAATGAATGCTTTATTAGATTGGTTACTAAAAACTATCTCACACTTACATACGAGATATAAAAAACAGTATGAAAAATAAACAGTAAAAATTATGGAATGTTAATTCTGTAAAGGGCATTTACAAGTGTTCTTCTGAAAAGAGGCTGATGACCCACTTTACTGAGTTTGTGATAAATGTGTGCAAGCTTAATTATGTTGCACATCGATGGGACAGACTCAGCCTTTTATCCTTCTCAGATCTAAGGGCAGAGTTCCATTCAGTTGAAAATGGTAGCATCATTGAAAAGGCCGTCAACACCCAGCTAGCACACTTCATAGAAACCAACAACATCCTAGACACCTCTCAATCCTGGTTCCGCAGCAACCACAGCACAGTGACCGCCCTCCTCGCTGCTACTGACGACATCCGCGCCCTCCTCGAACAAGGCCACACAGCAGCCCTCATCCTCCTGGACCTATCGGCAGCCTTCGACACCGTCTCCCACCGCACACTAGCCACCGGACTCCACGACGCTGGCATTCAAGGAAAAGCCTTAGACTGGATACGATCTTTCCTCTCAGGCAGAACACAGAGAATAAGACTCCTGCCCTTCCTCTCAGAACCGACAGAGATCAGATGCAGAGTACCCCAAGGATCCTCCCTCAGCCCCACTCTCTTCAGCGTTTACATGGCCCCCCTCGCAACCATCGTCTGAAACCACGGGCTCAACATAGTCTCCTACGCCAACGACACCCAGCTCATCCTCTCCCTTACCAAGGAACCAGACATCACCCGGTTCACTTCAAAAAAGGGATGAAAGCTGTTGCAACCTGGATGAGTAACAGCTGCCTAAAGCTCAACTCGAAAAAAACAGAAGTCCTCATCCTGGGCTTCACGTCTTCCGCATGGGACAACACGTGGCAGCCCCCTTCCCATGGAAACCCACCCACCCCAACTGACCATGCACGCAACCTCTGCATCATTCTCGACTCTTCACTCACCATGAATCGCCAGATCAGCGCCGTATCCTCCGCATACTTCACAAGACGTTCAAGTGGATCCCCCCTGATTCCAGGAAAACAGTCACCCACGCACTCATCACCAGCAGACTGAACTACAGCAATGCTCTCTACGTCGGAATCAACAAAAAACTCCTCCGGAAACTCCATACCGTCCAGAACGCCGCAGCCAAGCTCATCCTCAACATCCCACGACACGACCACATCACCCAACACCTCCACGACCTCCACTGGCTACCCGTCGAAAGAAGAATAACCTTCAAGCTGCTCACACACGCCTACAAAGCCCTCCACAACACTGGACCCCAATACCTCAACGACCGAATCTACTTCCACGTCCCCAAGAGAAACTTCCACTCAGCCGACCTCACCCTAGGCACTGTCCCTTGTTTCCACAGGACCAGAGCAGGTGGAAGATTCTTCTCCTACCTCGCAGCCAAGACCTGGAACGAACTCCCTCTTCACCTCGCACGAAGCCCGACACTGCACCAATTCAGGAAGGACCTCAAGACCTGGCTCTTCGAATGACCCAAACGGAGCTCCGCCTTGAGACCCTCACGGGTGAGTAGTGCGCTCTACAAAACCCTGATTGAATGATTGATTATATCACTGGGCATTAGTGGTTGGAAGGAATTTGTAGAAGACTTAGGACGTGTCCATTCAAGGAAATGCTACAGACCGCACAATTTCAGCATACACATTTCCACAACTAACAATTCTACTCCACATCACATACATCCACTCCAAACCAAAACGCGTGGGTAAAAGTCATTGTCATGCACAATGCCAATAGTTCTAACTCTCGCAAATGCAAGACCTATTGGCATTGCCAATGCTTGTTTTTGGAGCAGTCTCCCTCGTGTACATCTCTTCCCCTGCATTCTTTGTCATCTCTGTTACCCAACTGCTTCTCCTGACCTCTTGCCTCTGCCCGTCTGCTTCTCTCCATTCTCTCTGGTAGGGTATGGTGGCCCATATGAAGAGGTTTCCTGTGAACCACACTGCTTGCCACCACTTGGGTGGCCATTTTATGCCTGCTACTGCGGCCGAGGAAGAGTAGGAGATTCCTCCCTGCTCTGGGGACCCCTTTTGTCCATGATGTAGGGCGGGTCTTATAGGTACCACCATAAGTCACAGGAATGAACCCCCCATAAAGCTCCTCCAGTAGCAAATAAATTCTGAATTGGTTCAGTTGTTTCTAATCTGCACAAAAAGCTTTGTATGGATTTGAATGAAGGTCGCTCTTCCGCTTGCCGTACACAATAAACTGTTTAAGAAAGTCGGTCTGATGCAGAAGCATAAACGAAGATGAAAGAAGGGAAAACAGTTGGTAAGAGGCCAACATTCCACAAAAAGTGTTCACAGCCATCCTAGTATTCCTTTAATTACAGATGCCTGTGACATTCCAGCTGCCATGGTGGAGCAAACCACGGCTGACTACAAAGGAAGTTGTTGTCTGCAACCATTAATTATTCAGTATTGCAGTTAGCATGCCGAGGCTCAGCTGAACTGACACCTGCACCTTTGGTGTTTCAAAGCACCCGTTCTCTTGGACAACACAGACATTTTTACATCTGGTTTGACACAGCACGATCTTCCTTTGCACCTCAGGTTAGCTCAATATACTTTTAATTTTCGTCTCTGGTAGTTTTTTTATGTATTTATTCGTTTTCCTGAGACTTCTGTATACCCTTCAATCTGACCCGATACATTTTCTTTGTACTTACTGATTTTTTAAAATGGTACACACCACTTTTAACAAAGAAACCGCTCCAACGCTAGCACCTCCTGTGGCTTACCACATCACAAACTGGTTTCTTGCACAATGTATACATGTGTTTCTTTAACCTGTTTTTTTATTTTCGAGCATTTGTGCACCATGTATAAAGCAAGATGCTGATGTTGAGACATGGCTAGCTCCTATGACACATTATTTCTCGAGAGGAAGCCCATAGTTTAGCATAACAGGGTATTTTATGGATGCTGCACGAGCATAGATTACTATCCGGTTTGTCTAATCAGGATACAATGGGGTGCATGAAGTTTGTTTTTCGCTTTCTAACTAAATTGGTCAACTTTTGCTTCTGGTTCTCAAACAAACATAAATCCTGGAAAGGCATCCAGGATTATATAGTTCAGGGCCTTATCCATCTGTCCAAAACAAATATGGGTGCTGCTGGACCTGGTCCTCTCTGCACGGTCACCCCCAAACTTCTTGCCTTTTACCCTCCACTTGTTGCTGAATTCGTTTTTGCTGACCTTAGGACTCTGAGCAGTTTACCAATGCAAGCCAATGCTAAAATGCTCGTGCTCACTCACCTAAACATGGTTTAATTGGCATACACTTAAATGGCATATTAATTTACCCGTAAGTCTCTAGTAAAGTGCACTACATGTGCCCAGGGCCTGTGAAACAAATGCCACAAGTGGGCCTGCAGCACCGTTTGTGACACCCACTTAAATTAACATGTCTCCAGCCTGCCATTTCAGAGCCTGGGTGTGCAGTTTTAAACTGCCATTTGGACCGGGCAAAATAAACCTTTAGCTGGGCCCAAACCTTCCTTTTTAATACACATAAATCAACCCTAAGGTCGGCCCTGAACAGCCCCAAGGGCAGGGTGCAGTGTATTTAAAAAGTTGGACATGTACCTTTAAGTTTTACATGTCCTGGTACTGAAAAACTCTTAAATTCGTTTTTCACTACCGCAAGCCTTATCTCTCTCATAGGATAACATTGGAGTTACCTTATTACATCTTAGAAGTGTAATTTCCAAATAAGAAGAAAGAACCCCTGCATGTTTGGTGTCTCTGGAATCCCAATTTAAAATCCTAACTCATGGTGAAGTCCGATTTTAAATTGCAATTCTGAAAAGGCAACTTTTAGAAAGTTTGCATTCACTTGCCTTAGCCATTTGGTGTTTGCAGCCTGTCTCTGATCACATGGCTGGGTGTAGTTGGCAGGTAGGATTTTTGACAGTTAGGCGTAGACAGCCACACCCAATAGGGAGCTTAGGTGTGACTGAATGGGCATCACTGGCAGAATGGGAGGGAGCCACTTGCACTTGAATAGGCTGTGCCCTGCCTCCACACTGTTAGGATTTCGGCAGCAGATGCCCTTGTAGGAGAAATGTCGGTACCTTGATGCATGTGTACTTCCCTCGTTAGTTCACAGTGTGAGTTCTTTTGTGACGACCCCTACCTGCTATAAGAGGCCGTCTCACCCAATTGCCAATGCTTGACTTACTATCCCTAACTAGTGACCACGCCCCCTTCGAACTCGGAGTTGAGTACCTGCTCTTTGGATTGATTCCTGGTATCCGGCCTGAACTCTTCTATCCCGAGTTGCCTTGTCTACTTCTGCTACCCATCAGAAGTTCTGTTCCTTCCCTGACGAGCGTGTGTCTCGCTGCTCCGCTCCTTTCCCCACGGAGCCGGCCAGCGTGCCACGCCTTCCTTTGCTGACCTGCCTTCGTGAAAGCGTCTGTGCCGCTGATCCGCTCTTTTCCCCACGGAGCCGGCCAGAGCGTCACGCCATCTATTGCCGACCCACCTTCGTGAAAGCGTGTGCGCCTCTGCTCCGCTCCTCTCCCTACGGAGCCGGCCAGCGCGCCACGCCATCTTTTCCTGTCCCGCTTTCTTGAAAGCGTGTGCGCCGCTGATCCGCTCCTCTCTCTACGGAGCCGGCCAGCGCGCCACGCCATCTTTTCCAGTCCCGCTTTCTTGAAAGCGTGTGTGCCGCTGATCCGCTCCTCTCCCTACGGAGCCGGCCAGCGCGCCACGCCGTCTTTTCCTCTCCCGCTTTCGTGAAAGCGTGAGTGCCGCTGATCCGCTCCTTTCCCTACGGAGCCGATCAGTAATTCTTGGAATCCTCACTCCCCTTAACAAACTAGGGGACTCTCCCTCTTTTTGAATCACCCGACGTGACCTTGAGTGGTTGTGGAAGTGAGTGGTTGTGTTTGTCGTCCCTTAGTAGTTCATCTTCTCAGTATTCCCTTACCTGCACTTCCGGGTCTTTCATCGATTGGGCCTGGGTTATGCGCTCATAGGACGCTGAGAAATATCAGAATATCCTGGGACTCTATCACTGGTAAGTGAACTGCATATGTTGGGAAGTGACATGCATTAATGTTCTTGACTACTGTTTAGTTCTTGAGGAGTAAGACCAGTCTTATTTGTTATCTCTTTTGTTTAGCTTCTCTGTGGAACCAGCTCCCCACTACCACGCTACCTGGTGTCATCTCTGGGGAAAGAGTGGTGGTCACTCTATGCGTTATTCCCCTTACTTTTGGTTAGCAGCGTCTTGTGAGTGAGTTACTATATCTCCTCCAGGAGTTGTTGTCTAAAGGTGGGGGAACTAATTTCTTTGCTCCTGTGGAATCCCACGTGGATTGGACTTCAGACCCGACAGAAAGTCAAGCCCAAGAGTTATTTCCACCTGAGCAAAGATGAATACTGACGGGGCTAGCGCCCCTCTAGATCCCTCTCTCCACTCATCTTTATTAGGTCCCTCAGTAGAGGAACTTGCGGCAGTTCTAGTTGAATTGCAATCGGAGGTAGGGAGGTTAAGGTCTGAAAATCAGAGATTACAGACAGAGTTACTACAATCAAAGTCACAGAATACAGTAGACCCTAGGAACCCTGGTACCCTTCCAAAGACCCGGAAAAGTTACATTCAGCCTGCGCATTTTTCAGTTCCGTCCCTTAGTCCCAATTCCTCCACAAGGGTAGATAGCAACATACCTCCTGTTCACTTTACTGTTCATACTCCCAGCCCAGTTCCACTAGCTATGCCAGAGAGGTTCAACGGAGACAGTGCTAGATTTAGCGTCTTTATGAACCAATGTCAGCTACAGTTCCTGTGTAAGGCGGCATCGTTTCCAGACGACGCTGCTAAAGTAGCCTTTGTTATATCTTATTTAGCAGGCAATGCTGCAGATTGGGCTGTTCCATTGGTAGAAAACAACGATCCATTATTATATGACTTTATGCTATTTCAGGATAAGATGAAGAGTCTTTTTTCAAAACATACCTTTATGCAGGCCAGCGATAATGCTCTTCTCAATCTTAGACAGGGATCCAAGGACCTACTTACGTATATAACTAACTTTAATAGGCTGGTAGCTGAAACGCATTGGCCTGAGGAAAAAAGAACCTCTCTGTTTTATCGAGGGTTAAACGATGAACTTAAAGATTTGTTGTCTCAAATAGTAGATCCTCCTGATGACTGCTCTACCTTCATAGATATGACGGTCAAGTTGGATCATAGACTCCATGAAAGGAAAGGGGAAAAATCACGTCTTACTCTTTCTAAATATATGTTAAAACCTGAAAAGAAAGACATTAAAGACGTTGCTGAGCCTATGCAGATTGGAGGACTGAGGAGTCCGCTGTCTGCTGAAGAAAAAGACAAGAGGAGAAAGAACAATCTCTGTTTATATTGCGGGAAAGGAGGACATTATGCTCGTGAGTGTCCAATCAGACCTCGTTCCGTTGCTAAGAAAATCGCAAGTAGTATTCTTCCTACTTATATGGAGGAAAACTAGAAGACTTGAAGAAAGCAGAGACCAATTCTTCAAGTGTTGTCTTTTCTACGGTCTCTACCACAAAGAAAATCCTTCCCCTAGTACCAAGACACTTTACCTTGTCCATTACTTTGGTGATATCTCCTCAATGTCGAAAGAACATGTCTATATTATTGGACTCAGGGGCCACAGGGAATTTTCTTGATATTCAGTTGGCCCGAGATGTCGGAATCCCTTTCTTATTGAAACCTCATCCTGAACCAGTGAGAGCGGTAGATGGGTCTGAGTTATCATCTGGATTGATTACCTATCAGACTCCCCGATTGTAATGGTGTGTAATAACGGACATTCAGAATCTATAGTCTTTGATCTTATAGACACCCCCAATTTCAGGCGCTATCCTGGGGGTTCCCTGGCTACAAGTTCACAATCCCCAAATAGACTGGGTGACTCGAACAGTGACACTAAAATCTCATCATTGCATGATAAACTGTTACCAAGAAGCAAGTGAATGGAATAGTTCGCTTTGCTGTGCGGTACATATAATGTCCACAGTTCCTGACCTTCCGGCGCACTATGAGGAATACCTAACTGTCTTTGACGAAGTTAAAGCCTCTGCCTTACCTCCGCACAGAAGCTATGATTGTCGCATTGATTTAGTACCCGGAGCAACCTTGCCAGTTAGTCGTATTTATGCCCTAACTGCACCTGAAACTGAATACTTGCAGAAATACATCGAAGAAATGCTGGAAAAAGGGTTCATACGTCACTCTACATCTCCGGTGTCCTCTCCCATCTTTTTTATTCCAAAGCGAGAAGGGGGTCTTCGAGCGTGTTTGGATTATCGCGCCCTTAACAAAGTCACCATAAAGAATAAATATCCCCTACCACTTATTTCAGTTCTTTTGGATCAGGTACGAGGAGCTAAGATCTTTACCAAAATAGATCTTAGAGGAGCCTACCATCTCATTCGTATTAAACATGGAGATGAATGGAAAACAGCCTTCCGTACCAAATTTGGGTTATTTGAGTACTGCGTAATGCCGTTTGGTCTTTGTAATGCTCCAGCGGCATTTCAATTTTTTGTTAACAAAATACTAAGAGAATACCTTGATGTCTTCGTGATCGTCTATATCGACGATATCCTGATTTATTCACAAACAGAACAAGATCATATTATCCACGTTACAAAAATCTTGAAAACACTGAAGGAAAACCAATTATTCGCCAAACTTGACAAGAGCACCTTCCATACCACCAGAGTGGAGTTTCTAGGATTTGTGATATCTCCTGAAGGCGTACATATGGACCCCAAAAAGATAGAAGCCTTGGTTAACTGGTCTAGTCCCTGTACAGTAAAAGAGGTGCAATCTTTTATAGGTTTTGCCAATTTTTACCGCAGATTTATAGATCACTTTTCTGAATTATTAACACCCATTACTCGACTTCTGCGGAAAGGAGTACAGTTTGAATGGAATCAAGAAGCAGAACGAGCCTTCTGCATTTTAAAGGAACGATTCACTACAGCTCCTGTCATCAAACATGCTGATAATACGCAACCTTATTACGTTGAAGCAGACGCTTCTCAGTATGCGGTGGGAGGAGTTCTCTCTCAGAGAGATACTAACACAGGACGCTTGCATCCTGTTGCTTACTATTCTAAAACCCTATTGCCTGCTGAACAGAACTACACAATTGGAGAACGTGAACTATTGGCCATCAAGCTTGCCTTCCAGGAGTGGAGACACTATTTGTTAGGATCCCCACATATAGTTACCATCTACTCTGATCATAGAAATCTCCAATATTTTCGGTCAGCACGAGCACTCACTCCCCGTCAAATGAGATGGGTTTCATTCTTTAGTGAGTATGATTTCGTTATCACTTATCGCCCTGGATCTCAACATGGCAAGGCAGATGCACTCTCTCGACTTGGTCCAGAGAAAGTTGCCTCTCCTGAATGTTATCCCCCTTTTTTTCTGACAAAAAAATTATAGGGGTAGAATGCCATGGGGATGTCACTCCCTTGGGGTTTATAGACAAACTAAAAGAATACTACCGTACCATCCCTTCTGAAGAATGGGAAAGCGATCCCCTGAATCAGATCAGAGACCAGTTGTATTATCACGAAAACAAATTATACATACCAACTGTTGCATTGCAAAAACAACTATTGCTCTGGTGCCACAATAGCTCACTGGCTGGACATCCAGGGAGTAGCAAAACCCTCAAGATCTGTCAGAGATGGTTTTGGTGGGAAGAAATGGCCAAAGATATTATAGCCTTTGTCAATTCGTGTTCCACCTGTGCTCGACAAAAAGCCTCACATTGTGCTCCGGCCGGGTTATTGAGAACCACTGCCGTTCCCCCTTCCCCTGGCATTCCATTAGCATGGATTTTATTACAGATCTCCCGAGAAGTCAGGGATACAACACCATCTTTGTAGTGGTAGATATGTTAACCAAGATGGCCCATTTTGTCCCTCTAAAAAACTTACCCACATCCAAAGAATTAGTGCATATTTTTATAGAACATGTAATCAGATTACATGGTCTTCCTTCGATAATCATTTCAGACAGAGGGGCCCAATTTGTGTCCAAATTTTGGCAAGGCATGTGTAAGACACTGGGTATAGATCACAGACTCTCCACCGCTTATCATCCCCAAACCGATGGTCAAACCGAAAGAACTAACCAGACTTTAGAACAATATTTACGTTGTCTGTTAGCCACAATCACAAGTGACTGGTCCCGAGCTCTCCCTATGGCTGAATTTGCCTATAACAATTCCACACATTCTTCTACTGGTGTGTCTCCTTTCTTTTTCACATTAGCACAACACCCTAAATTCCTGCCTATTTCTCTTCCCTCAGAATTAGAGAGTATCCCTGCTCTTAAAGATCATCACAAAGTTCTTTTGTCCAACTGGGACAACGCAAAAAAGAATTACACCGAGCCAAAGAAGCCATGAAACTACAGGCTGATAAACACAGACGTCCTGAACCTGCTTATCAAGTAGGAGACAAGGTGTGGTTATCAACTAGAAATCTGAGATTGAGAGGCTCTAAAAAATTACAACCTAGATACATAGGTCCTTATCTGGTAAAGAGAGTAATAACACCTGTTACAGTACACCTGCAGTTGCCAGACGACATGCAAATACACCCTGTATTTCATTGCTCCTTAGTCAAAAGATACATACCCCCTCTAGTCCCTGAGAAGCCTCCTCCCCCAATAATCATAGAGGGTGAAGAGGAATATGAAGTGAACATGATTTTAGATTCCCGCAAACACAGAGGCAAAATACAGTACCTCATTGATTGGGTAGGCTATGCCCCAGAGGATAGGTCCTGGGAGCCTGCTGAAAATATTCATGCCCCTGTGTTGATTCGCAGATTCCATGCACTCCATCCTTCAAAACCCCGCCCCGGAAATAGGCCTTTGGGTGGGAGAACTGTTAGGATTTCGGCAGCAGATGCCCTTGTAGGAGAAATGTCGGTACCTTGATGCATGTGTACTTCCCTCGTTAGTTCACAGTGTGAGTTCTTTTGTGACGACCCCTACCTGCTATAAGAGGCCGTCTCACCCAATTGCCAATGCTTGACTTACTATCCCTAACTAGTGACCACGCCCCTTCGAACTCGGAGTTGAGTACCTGCTCTTTGGATTGATTCCTGGTATCCGGCCTGAACTCTTCTATCCCGAGTTGCCTTGTCTACTTCTGCTACCCATCAGAAGTTCTGTTCCTTCCCTGACGAGCGTGTGTCTCGCTGCTCCGCTCCTTTCCCCACGGAGCCGGCCAGCGTGCCACGCCTTCCTTTGCTGACCTGCCTTCGTGAAAGCGTCTGTGCCGCTGATCCGCTCTTTTCCCCACGGAGCCGGCCAGAGCGTCACGCCATCTATTGCCGACCCACCTTCGTGAAAGCGTGTGCGCCTCTGCTCCGCTCCTCTCCCTACGGAGCCGGCCAGCGCGCCACGCCATCTTTTCCTGTCCCGCTTTCTTGAAAGCGTGTGCGCCGCTGATCCGCTCCTCTCTCTACGGAGCCGGCCAGCGCGCCACGCCATCTTTTCCAGTCCCGCTTTCTTGAAAGCGTGTGTGCCGCTGATCCGCTCCTCTCCCTACGGAGCCGGCCAGCGCGCCACGCCGTCTTTTCCTCTCCCGCTTTCGTGAAAGCGTGAGTGCCGCTGATCCGCTCCTTTCCCTACGGAGCCGATCAGTAATTCTTGGAATCCTCACTCCCCTTAACAAACTAGGGGACTCTCCTCTTTTTGAATCACCCGACGTGACCTTGAGTGGTTGTGGAAGTGAGTGGTTGTGTTTGTCGTCCCTTAGTAGTTCATCTTCTCAGTATTCCCTTACCTGCACTTCCGGGTCTTTCATCGATTGGGCCTGGGTTATGCGCTCATAGGACGCTGAGAAATATCAGAATATCCTGGGACTCTATCACTGGTAAGTGAACTGCATATGTTGGGAAGTGACATGCATTAATGTTCTTGACTACTGTTTAGTTCTTGAGGAGTAAGACCAGTCTTATTTGTTATCTCTTTTGTTTAGCTTCTCTGTGGAACCAGCTCCCCACTACCACGCTACCTGGTGTCATCTCTGGGGAAAGAGTGGTGGTCACTCTATGCGTTATTCCCCTTACTTTTGGTTAGCAGCGTCTTGTGAGTGAGTTACTATATCTCCTCCAGGAGTTGTTGTCTAAAGGTGGGGGGGAACTAATTTCTTTGCTCCTGTGGAATCCCACGTGGATTGGACTTCAGACCCGACACACACAAAGGGTCTAACGCCCATGCATTGTCACTTCTGCCAACTTGGAGCCAGGGCAGGAAAAGCATGGAATTCCATGCACTTCAAAGCCACTGTCTAGAAGCTTCGCCCACCTTCTAGAACCAGGGCACTGGTGTATAAAAGAAGGGCCTCAGGCACCAAGTTGTCAGTACACTTCTGGACTTGTGGATACTATGCCAGGAAGAACTGCTGTGCTGCTGAAAGGACTGGCACTCTGAAGGAGCTGCTGCCCTGTTGTGTTGACAGGCTGTCCTCTTGCCTGGGGAGGAAGAACTAGACTTGAAACCCATCTTGAACCCAGAGTAATTCCAAGGGCTAGTCTGCTGGCCTCCTGATCTGAGTCTCAGGGGCATAATAAGCTCCCCAACAGCTCCTGGACCTGTCAGCACGAGCGACCCCCAGCCCGTCACTTTGCACAGCAAGTATCGATCACCCCGGAGGACCGCCAACTTGAGGCTCCAGCCTGCCTGTCCGCGATGCCAGGCCTACTTATCGCGCCACTCCAACCACCCCCAGTGACGCTCTCCTTGCTCCCTTCTGCCCTCTCCAACGCAAACAGGACTCTTGGCACAAAACTTGAGAAGGTAAGCCTTCAGCTGAACTATTTTGGGACTGTATTCGACCCACGCTCCATCACAGTCGGCCTGAATTTTTGACTTTGAGCTGGTCCTGCGCGACAAGATAGCCACGGATGGCGCTTCATGCTTTTAGGCGCTATATTGCAGTTTATTTTTATTTTATTCATATCTCCTGTTCTACTGATTGGATGTTTGTCATTTTGGTCTTGTTTTATTTATTACATGTTGCTCTATTTTTGCTTTGCTTTGCTGTGTTTGCTCTATTTTTCTAACCTGGTGTGGGATCTTTTTGTCTGGTGTTTTCACTGTTTTACCGTTTGAAGTGTTGCATAAATACTTTACACATTGCCTCCAAGTTAAGCCTGACTGCTCTGTGCCAAGCTACCTGGGGTTGAGCACAGGTTAATTGGGTGTTTGCTTGTGCCTTACCCTGACTAGGATTGTGGTTGCTGCTTGACCAGGGCTACACCCAGTTAACCAGTAACCCAATTTCTAACTGGTGGGTTGTCCTAGAGATAGCTGTCCGTATGTAACATATCCACATGTTGGAATAATATGGCACAATTTCTGGTTATGATGCATGTTTCTCTTTGTAATCACCAAACATACTAATAGCACATGTGTTTCAGTTTCCACACTCTCTGTAGATGACAAACTCTATCAACAAATGGAGGGTTGTAGTGGTTTCTTTATGTGCATTTCTTAAAAACAGACCTATGCAAACCGTAGGTATAGTATAGCAAGAAATGTTCTAGCACTGCAGGATGGTGCTTTCAGTTTATATACACCCTACTAACCAAGGCGTAACTTACATACTGGATCGAAAGAAACGGAATGAAAACAAATATTTAACAAAGAAAACCCATGCACTCAGACAGTGTAACAAATTAGTAAAGAATCCAAACTTTGAGGATTTGGTAATCAAAGACAGAGCGGATTTTATTGTAAAGTCTTCAGTACATTCGAAAGTTCACAGTTTATTTCTTCATAGAGAGCCAAAACCTGTTTCGTCATACAGTGACTTTTTCAAGGCTGAGCTGTTCCCAACTTGGATATATATTACTAACAAGACGTCACGAGATTCTTGGCTTTCAAGATTTCACATTCGTAGATTGCTTTGCTGATTTTCGTGATTTGATTCACATCCCTGATGAAGTCCATCTATTGGACGAAATGTGTTGCCTAGGCTTTATGCTTCTGATTGGAAATGAAAATAAAGATTATATGAAGAAAAGAAATTTCAAGACTCCCCGCACTTTAATTTTGTTTCAAATCGCATGAATTTGATATTGTCTATAATCTATAAATGTACTATATTTGATTATATGCTCCTTTTCATTATTTCTTTAGTCCTCAGAGGCCCCCTCAGATGGTGTTGCAGTGTTATAGCTTACTTTAGCACCAGATTGTCTTCATTGAGAGCAATAGTTGGCACTTACGATGTATTTATCCTTTTTCAGGGATTACTGCCAGAAGCAGGCCAAAGGGACTTCTGCGATTCCAGTCATAAACAGATGCATGTGATCCAGCCTTCTGAAAGGCTTCTTCTGTCCTGATAGCAGGAATAATTGTTGACATCTTGGATTGCCAGCCTACTCCCTGTAGATGTTTACGCAATCCTGCTGCTCTCCATTGACTTGGTCTTGTCATTCACTGCATGGACAAAACAAACCAATGCGACTTGATGATTACCACAACTAAAACTTTGATGATCCAGTAAACCTATTTTATTTGATGAGCATTACCACGGTGAGACTCGTTGGGTGCATCGTTTAAGTGTCCTGCCAGATAATGGCTCTTCGGCTGCTTAAGAATCTCACTTTTCACATATATGTGCTTTTTATTTTTTTTAACTGCAGTGCTCGTGTTTGCTGAATCCATTGGGTGTTCTCACCCCTCATGTATTAGGGGGTTGACCTCTGTTTCCACGGGCCACACTGTTTTGCATTATCTTGTATATCTGTGATACTCGCGCTAGTCACAGAACTGAAAGGGAGAGGCAAAAGGACATAAATTTGGGTCTTTGATTAGCTCTGCCTAGCACTACCAGCCAATTAAAAAGTGCACTCGGAATTGGAATGATGGTGGATCAAGCAAATCTGCTATTTCCTTAGCCCACTAATTGGCCTCCAGACTCCTTTCTGCATTCTGTCGCTGCTTTCATGCCCAGGCCATCTACGGAGGGGTTCATTCTACTGTCCAGAATAGCCAGTTCCCAGGTGGCATAACCTCTTTATACTTGCTTAAGGGAATTGTTCTTTACTCTCCAATATCTCTAGAAACCCACTGGGATGTTAGTGGCAAGATTACCCTTTTCATGTTGCTACGTCTCACACTTCTGCCCCAACAGACACTACTGCTGTGCTGATAAAGTAGGGGTTATTTTTCAGCAGTGCCACCAAGGAGAACAGCAGATGTCGCATTAGCATGGTGCAGCAGCTAAACTTCACACATCATGCAAGACACCTGCATAATGCCCATAGTGCAACATTGGCAAAGCCCACAATTTCCTATACCAGATGGCAGTATTTTGTTGTTCATACATGGTTAAATTTCATTAAGTTAAACCTATAAAAAAAGAAAGCTGGTATGGGGTGGGTCTGTGTGGGGATGTAGTATAAGGGTGGTTTCTACTAGAGAAATATTAGGCTCTATAATTTAGGGCGTTGTTAAAATTCTACTTTGTTTTTGATTCTCTCCACACTGTCTGTTTCACAGCAGGGATAGCTGCTTTTGGTTGCACCGAGCTGCCTCCCTGCTTCCAGAAATTCCATTTTCGCCTTTAATTTTGTGAGCCCTCTTGGAGACTGTCTGCCTACCAGGTTACTTGCTGAATCCGTCCTCTGATTCATCCATATTACATGGGCCTCTGTAGTGCCGTCGCCACCAGGCAGATAAAATGCCATTATTTATAGTCATGCATGCCTCACATTCCTGCTAGATCCTGGCGCAGCCCATGACCTGCAGACTGCTCTTGAAAAGTTTTTTGCTTTGCTCTTCAGTACATTTTAGTCTTGCCTTAAGTGGATGAAATATGTGAAATAGTATTTCATCACGAGGTCTAAAGAGCCAACTCGGGTGTTGGGTAATGTATAAAAGGCATCGGAAAGGGGCTGCCTTTAGACCTCTGCCTAGAGCCTGGTCTTTTAAAATTTCACACAGCACTGGAAACCTGCTGTTGCACTTAATTTAGGCTTTTATCTTCTTTTCTTGTTGGTATGCAGAAGGTTCTATTTGGCTAGTACCAAGGCAGTCCATGGGTATTCGAGCTCCTAATATATCAATAAAGGAAGGGTGCCCTAAGGAAGCATCATTTAAATGAATGATATGCACAGTATTTTTATTTTGGGAGTAAGCACAGACTCTCTAATAGATGCATATATAGAAGGTTTAATCAAAGCCAATAGGAATGAGATGAAGATTTATTTCCCTGCTCATGGTGTTTGGCTGGGTGATGAATGTGCCAAGGATTGTGATTTCAAGAAAGCAGTAAGATGGGGTCTTTGCTTGAATTGCTCTACTATTTAACTTTCACACTATATGCTGTACAGCTACAATCACACTGATGCTTTTGGTATAGCAAGTAGGTTTAGATCTGGACAGGATCGAAAAGCTGCATTTTGCTGCCATCGATTCCTGGCAGTGGGCTCTATTTTCAGCTTCTGGGGTGACTAGGGCATCAGCTAGCTGATGGCTCCCTTGCAACCGCCTAGAATTAGCTTGGTTTACACCATTCCTGGCTCTGGATCATCAATTCACTCTCCTCACCCTTACTATTTAATACATCAAGTGAGGTGACTTAAAGTTCATGTATGTTTGTAACACATACTTATCCTCGTATGTAAACCTTAGGTTGGGTGGTACTGGTAAGGGATATATTGCTGTGTGCTAACTTGAGTATTATTCAGTTAATACATTTAGCTGAGTTAAGGAGGGTGCGTGGTGATTGAAATGAGGGCAGACAAAGATAAAACCGAGGCAGAAGGGGAGTGTGTTAAGGTTTTACCGAGGCCTTCAGATGTCAACTCAAGGTGTCTTATGGTTGTATGAATACATGTGGTGTTTCTTTTGCGCAAACCTAACTGAAAGGCAGCTGAGCACTGTCCAGGATCAAAAGTCAGCATAAAGTCAACGAGTGATAGGAGAGGTAACTGGTTTGTGGATGGTTAATGCAAGGGAGTAGCCAGAAAATTAAAATACCCCCTACTTTGAACCAAAGTTTTTATGGCACCAAGCAAGCGAAGAAAGTCATTGCGACCCTCCCTTGAAGATGTTGCTTGTCCCTTCCATCCAAGAATCTATCGATTTCATCCTTCAATCCACTCGCTGATATCCACCATTTTACCTTTATATTCCGTCATCTATTCAGTCTTTCATTAAACATTCAGTATGTCACCATTCCATCCATATACCCACCTATTCATATCCAAACCTATACATCCATCTTGAAACCTATCCACAAACATATCCATCCATCCACTTATCCATCCCTCTTTTATCCATTCATTCTTCAATCATCCATCCCCCTTCACTCATTCATCCTTTTACTCATCCACCCTTTCACTCCTCAGCCCATCCTTTCACTCATCCATCCACCCTTCAACCCATCCATCCACTTCCACCCTTCAACCCATCCATCTTTCACTCACTTATCCATCCATGCTTTCACTCATCCATTCATTCAACCTTTCACTCATCCATTCACCCAGCCACTCATCTACCCTCCCTTTCACTCATCCATCCATTTTTTGTCATTCATCCTTACAAACATCCTTTCACTCGCCATCCTTTCACGCATCCATCCATCCTTTCACTCTATCCATCCACCCTTTTTCTCCATCCATTCATTTACCCTTTCACTCATCCATCCTTTCGCTCACTCATCTATCTATCCATCCTTTCTCTCATCCTCCATCGACCCTTTCATCCATCTATTTACTCACCGATCCATCCTTACATCCATCCGTTCACTCATTCATTCACCCATCCTTTCACACACTCATCCATCCTTCCATTCACCTTTTCACTCATTCATCTGTCCACCTTTCAAGCAGCTACCCTTTATCCTCCCTTTCACTCACTCATCCATCCATCCTTTCACTCACCCATACATCCACCCTTTCACTTTGTCCATTCATCCAGCCTTTCATTCCATCGATCCATCCATTTACTCTTTCACTCCATCTATTCATTCTTTCTCTCATTCTCCAGCTATCCACCCTTTCACTCATTCATCCATCTGCCCTTTCACTCATCCATTCACTCATCCTTCCTCCCTTTCACCCATCTATCCATCCATCCATCCTTTCACTCCATTCATACATCTACCCTTTCACTCCGTCCATCCAGCCTTTTATTCCATCCACCCATTTACCGTTTCACTCATCCATCCTTTGTCATCCTCAATTCATACACCCTTTCACTCATCCATCTATTTACCCTTTCTCTCATCCATCCAGCCATCCTTCCTTTAACTCACCCTTCCTTACATCCAACATTTCACTTATTCATCCATGCATCTATCCATCCACCCTTTTACTTACCCATCCATCCAACATTTCACTCACACATCCATCTAGCCATCCACCCATCTACCCTTTCACTCATCCATCCTTTCACTCACTTATTCATCCATCCACCTTTTCACACATCTATCAGTCCACCCTTTCATTCAGCCATCCCTCTACACTCCCTTTCACTATCCATGTTTGTATATATCCTTTTACTCATCCATTCTTTCACTCATCCATCCTTTCAACCTATCCCTCCTCCCAGCCTTTCACTCCATCCATTCTCTCACCCAGCCATACATTTACCCTTTCATCATCCATCATTTCACTCTCATCCATCTATCCTCTCATCATCCATTCACCCTTTCACTCATTCATCCATCCTTTTATCCATCCTTCCTCCCTTTCACTCATCCATCCTTACATCCATTCTTTCACTCATTCATCCAAGCATCTGTCTATCCACCCTTTCACTCACTCATCCATCCACGATTCCAAATCTATTAATTCATCCATCCATCCATCCACCCTCCCACCCTTTCACCTTAATTATGAGCCTTTGTCTGCCGAGTTGCAGACAGAATAGGCCCCTCAAGAACCCCGCCCCCGCTGTAGCTGCTAAAGCGGGGGTGTTGACAGCGCCCCTGGGTTAAAGCACTGTGATCTCGTGTTCTTTGAAGAGTTACACCTTCGATTCTTTTCTAAATCGAAACAGCACTGAGGATGTCCTGATGGATAGGAGAGATTGTTCCAGATCCTGGGTGTGTAGATGGAAAAGGCCTGCTGCCTTGTTTTTTTGGTTTTCCACTTCTTAGTCTGCAGTCTAATGGTATAATGGATGTGTGTGTGCTGCGAACCACCAGAGATGGTGAGCTTGTCTTCAAGATAAGTGGGATTGCCAGTTGTGCAGGCTTTGTAAATGATGCAGCTAGTTTTGAAGATGGTACCAGACAGCAAGGGGAACCAATGGAGTTCCATCAAAATGGAGGTGATTGCATTTTTGAAGCCCTGTATGAGACATGCTGCAGCATGTAGGATGCCCTTAAGGGATGCCAGTGTGCAGTCTGGGATGCCTTAGAGCAGGGCGTTACTACATCTAGATACAAGAACACGAGGGCTTGAGCCGCAGTCCTGAAGTTAATTCCTGGGCGAAACTGTTTCACTTTCTTTAGAAGAGAGAGCTGGTAGCAGAACGTCTTTGTTTTATGTCAATGGGTTTCTTGAGGATGAGGAAGGTGTCGAGAGTGAATGATTACATTAGTAGATCTTCTAGCTAGTGCATGCTTTAATGGCTGGGGTTTAAAATTGCTTTGAAATCCGTCAAGTAGCTGATTTTCATTAGTATGTCAACCACTGAAATGATCATTAGTGTGTATGATCATTATGTTGATTTGTGGTATACACCTTGGCATACGTCCTTCCCTATTATGTAATGTGATTGTTCGAAGTCCATCTTCCTCTCACGTCAGTGTTTTCATGTAATAACTCGTGCTCTCCTTTCCTAGTAGAAGGGTAGATCTAGTCCAAATACCTGTGTATTACTAGGAGTGGCTGTTAATGAATATTCATAGAGCAATCTCCTCTAACAGATGTGCTTCTAGATGATGCTTCTAGCAAAATATTGCTTTAACATGGTATCATGGCATAACAAATGTATGTTCTTGACCTTTTTACAAACTTTCCTAAAACTCAATCACATATTATTTGGCATATAATTGACTGTAAAGAACAATACCCTAGCACCCTACATCCCAGTATTGGCAAAGTTTGGCATTTCTTGGGTCTGTGACAAATGTTATAAAATTACACCTTTGGAGTATTGGTGCCAGAGACAAGAAAATGCTTTTTTCTACCGTGGCACGAACCTGGAGGCCACAGAGTGTGTTTCATGTTGAATGTTTTGTATTGTCTTGTCTGTCATCACGAACCTGATTACGAGTAGCACAGATAGTCTACGATGAAGCTAAAATTGTCAAGGATGGCAGCAGAAAAATATATCGCGTGTTTTCCACATTTGGTGATGTTTTTTTTTTTTATTCCTTTTATTAAATCGAATATAATAATCTTTCTGTCCTATCTTTCCAGATCTAAAGAACAAATACTGATTGGATATTGTACTGTATGTATACCTTACCATGACATTTATTAAGGAGACCTATTTGGTGTCACTACCAGGAGTGATACTAGGGATCATTGTTATGGTCCTGATGAAAAGCCTTGATGTAACGGCTTGAAACATGTTGACCTTGAGATACACACACACACAAATGTGTGCCTCTCACTTCTCCGTTTTTAACAATACCAGCAAGAGGATTAAATAAAACACTTGTTCCTACTTAGCCAGGTATTTTCTAACCCTAGATTAGACCCTCCCACTCTTGTAGCACCCATTTCTTTATAGTATTTAATTAAAAGTGCTCCCACGTCTTCGTCGGTCGCAGCATGCCCCGTCCCGCAGCAGGATGTGAAGAACCCTATGATGAAGCATGCCACCATGGGAAATCTTGGTGGGTGAGGGTTATTTTAAGAAAACTTTCTGTTTCCAAACTATAAAGAACAGTAGAAAGATAGTTCATTTAGCATAGAGGGACTCTTCTTGGCTGTTACATTAAGCTCGGGAGGCTGAGTCCTCTGTATCCTGGCCTCTATCTCCTTTTTTGATTTACGTTGCTTTACTAAACATATTTCTTATCTTGTAAAGTTAGACCTTTTACCTTCTATATAAATGTCATTCTTTGAAATTATTGGACTTACTATCCTCCTTAGTTTCTCTTTTTGATTTCCTCTTTTGTGCCTACATAATGCACTAACTAATGAAGCTTCTTGTATAGCAGAAAAAACGATACTTGCTATTTTACGTGTTCTTCGCTTTCCCACCTGTAGTCAATCCCAGTTCCATTCTAGAAAACATCTCGCCATCTACTGCTTGTCTTCTTTCACGATCTGTGTATTCCAGTCCGTATAGCTTACTAGACTATATCCTGTATTAATCTTATGTGGTTTCTGATTTCCACATTAACCAGTCTGTTTCTCTTCCTGTATTTTGCTAACTATAAACACTTAAACTAGTTAAAGCACATTGAAGCTGCAAGATGTGGGTGTTCAAGCAATCAGGATGGAACAGTTGTTGGTGTAAATTTCGGCAAATGTCCAAACTATACTGGATGGCCAACACCATAACTACTGACAGTATCATTCAGGCTTTCAAGGATGGTGACCCAAACTGCTCTATTTCCTCTTGTAAAAAAAAAAAAAAAATGTAAATCCAGTATTTGTAAAGCGCGAACAGCTACCCGAAGGTATCCCGGCGCTGGGGGCCGTCGGGAAGATTAAGCAAGCTATTGCCCAGAGTCACATGGTGCTGGGCTGACCTGCCGCCGGTGCCGGGGATCGAACCGTGAGCCCCAGATTCCAGCATCAGTCGCCCTGGCCGTGGCGCCACACCTCTTCCCAAGGTTTGGCAGAAATCTGAATCAGTATTTCTGAAGATTTAGTGTTCTCCCTGATTTGGCAAGTGACCACTTCCCTACAGGTCATTTGCCACAGGAAACTGGAAAAGGTGCTAAATAATTGGTATTCAAGGGTACAGTGATGTTTTTCTTCAGGAGGGGAATGACTGTTGCTATTGTAATTACCCTGGAACAATTCTCAGACCTGGAAGGAGCTTGAACCCACAAACACAAGAATGAGACAACTGGCGCAAATTCTCTTGCTGGTTTGATGGGATGGGCATGTTGCGAGAGAATAACTGGCTCTAATCCCTTCTGTGAGTAATAAATTCTTGATGTTTTTTAGAATAAGGGTTGTGTTGTGATGGAAATATGTACAAGCATGTTTCCACCAAAAAGTGGTGTTTCCTCAGGAGAGTAGCTCCCTTCTGCTTGAGCGGCTGTCGAGAGGATGGGGTGTCATCCAGTTGACAAGATGTGAGAAGACTGTGAAATGTGCTGAATGGAAGCATGTGGTGTTGCTCACTGAAACAGCTGCACAGCCTTGATTTATAGAGCTGTATTCGGATCACGCATTTTGAGGTGCCGTTTTGCACAGCATTAGAATTTTAAATTAAGTTTCTCTATTAAATGTACAGTATGCTAGAAGTATTGAGGTTAATTGAATGAAGACGACATGTATAATAAGTATTCTGGGTCCTCCAACTGTCAAAGAATTTGGGGCTGCATCTTTTCCTTATGCAGAAAATGCAATGGGGACCCAAAGTTTTCTCTACCTTCAGACTTTGCAACATTAAGATGCTCATTTCTGAAACCTATGTTTGATCTGAATTTCAAACACACAATTTCTCTATAGGATTCAGAATCTTGACTCTTAGATCATCTCAAATAACTTGCTGGAAACTTATATGCAGCATATTTTTCAGCTAATTACTGAATTGCAGAAACTTACAAATCAATGACCTATACACATGTTTTTCTTTTCTTTTTCTATCACCTCATTACTTAATAATGGCATAGTTCATTCTCATTGGTGGATGCTATCTTGTGATACTAAAACGAATAAAATTTGGTTATAAAATATAAATAATGGCATGGATCAAACTAAATCGCCTCGGTAAAGTTAAATTGATCTTAGATAGGAAAGGCCAAAGATAATGTCTTACAGTAGAATTGACAAGGTTCTAGTTTGTCCATACAACCACAAAGGAAGCGTGATTTTCATTAATACCACAGTTTTTAAAAGACTATTAAAAATATTTTGTTGTGAGACATTTCACTGTGATAATTTTGCAACAGCAGGGAACGAAAACGGGAAACTGCCTTTACAGGGCAGGCCGAGCCACGCGTGCCATTGCCCTGCCAGCGCAACCACGCATGCCGTATATAGGGCAGGGGGCCGGAGTTTAGGGATCAAGGGGGGTCAGATAGTTTTAGGTTTTAGGGAAGGGGAAGTTTTTAGGGGTCGGGTTGTTTGTAGAGCAGGGGCCAGGGTTTTAGGGCTCAGGCAGAGGGATGGGGTGTGTTCTTTACCACACATCCCTTTACCAATCATGACATTACCACAAAATTGCGTGGTAAAGGCATGCACGGTAAAGGAATGCATTGTTCAGACGCATTCGTTGTTCGGGCTGCGTTGTAGAGGCATGTGTGGTATAGCCATGCGTGCCTCTGTCATAAAACCAATGAAAACTGGCAGAAACATTTTCATAAATTATTTCTCAACTAAAGTAGCAGTCTGATAAGAATGTAAGGTGCTAAAAATTGCACAAACTGTAATAACTGGATAGTAGTGTGAGCTGAGAGGTGGTAATGAATTTTTGTATAAATAAAATCATTAAGTATCCATATGATTATCGATTATACTAGTAACAATCACTCTGCCGTTCCCTTTCTATATTTTAAAACAATATTACAACTTGTATACTGTACAGAGCAATGCTAGGCTGCAGGTACCCCTATAAGTGAGACTTGCTGAAGAACCATAGGCATTAAATGAGTGGTGGCATCGCACGTGACCATGTGTGTCAGGAGTATTGGCTCAGTCTGTCTCTCTGCTTCTGGATATGTGACTTGTTCATCAGCTCTACAGTGGCTTGCCTTGTGTGTCAGTGTCTATTTCCACTAGTGGATCGCTGCACATAGTACAGTAGTGGACCTGACCTTACGAGCCCCTATTAACAGACTAAGAGCCTGACGTACCAAAGGGTTTTACCTATTCTGTGTCTATGGGGAAATGAGTTGATACATAAGGGCCTGAGCTTCAAGCACAGTGGGTCTCAGCATAGAGTAGTGATAAGAGAGCAGAGGGCAGCTGTAGAATGAGACATGGGATAAAACTTGGAAGCGGAGAAAAGGGATGTGTGATGCTGACGAAACCCGAAAAACATGACGTTGAAGTGACTAAGAGGAGAAAGATACTTCAGAGAGGGAGAGGTACAGAGGGCGGAGGAGAAAAATATTAAGTGACGCCACATGGAATAGCTTGGAATCCAGCTGCATTGACATCCAGCCACTATTCTTGAGCCGGATCTGGAATCCTGGCTAGTACCAGCAAAATGTCCCATCTGTGTGTAGGGGAGAGGATGTGGTGTAACAGCCAGAGCTGCCAACTTTGGAGCTGGGAAACCAGGTTTGAGTTTCAGTGTGGGCTCAACATCCTGTGATTCTGGGCAAATCACTTAATCTCCCCAGGGCTACCAGAAATGAATGTGTCTTTGTGTAATGTAACTGGTGCTCATGTAAAGCGCTCCAGCACCTTCGGGTTGAGTTCACGCTAAATAAAACTAATACCTTCTGGCCGAGTTTGCGCTATATAAAACTGCAACAACAAAAAAAGCTGCGGCACCAGCGGTTCACTATGTTTCACTGTGAGCAGAGCAGCAGCCTGCAGTGGGGATGCGTTTGCCTCCCTTATCAGGGATCAACTCTTGTTTTTTAGGTCTCGCCTGAGCCAGCGCGCATGCGCTGCTCTGCGAGGCTTATTGTAAGGACTTCCATCTGGCACATCTTTTCCTTGTGGTGTTTTTTTTTCCGGCCACGCATTTGATTGGCCATTTGCGTAAGGCTTCCACAAAAGAAAGCACGCAAATGGCCAAAGGCTCGGGTATGTCCCGCCTTCTCTTTAAATGTTCCCTCCCATAGCCTATGGTTCTCGGGAGTGAGCAGGGGCGCACAGGCTGCCAGCTGGTTGCTGCTCGCTCCCGAGCTCCCTAGGACTGCACTCCTCCCCTCCCCCTCCATCAGGCCATGCCGTGTCACATGACACTTCTGCCGCGGCTGCTGCTCGCTCCCGGTCTTGTTTTATTCTGCCGCATCTCCCTCCCCGTGAAGTCGCGCAGAGCTCTAAGTGCTAGTATTTAGTTTCTAGCCTTTCTCTTACTCTTCGCGCGCAGACCACAGGGGCTGTACTGTAGCCTTTTCTCTTTTCCTTGCTCTCGGTTATTTCTTGCCTGCCGTCAGGTTTTGCTCCCCCTCCTCGCTTCCTCTCTGATGCTGCGAGCTAGTGCGGCCTCCCCAGGGGAGCTTCAGCCCCTGGACGGAAGAAAATGAAATTACTAATTTTCTCTTCGAGTTCTATCATTGTGACAGCAGCCTCTCTTCACACGGCCCCTCCCGCCGGCGCGGTCAGCCTTGCCTCTGTCTCCAAGCCCCACGGACTTCATCTCCCAGCCCCTCTGTCTCTGACACTCTGTGCCTCAGACTTCCTCTGTCTCTATTTTCCCCCAGTGTCTCAGACTCTCTCCTCCAGTGCGCACAATCTCTTTTCTCAGACACGATCTTTGCCTCAGACTCTTTATCTTCTTTTCTCTCGTATTCTGCCCACAGTGTCTCTCAGACTCTGTGTATCTGACTCTTTTACCAGCCTCTTGCGCTCTGTCTGTGTCAGACTCTGTCGCAAGCGCTCATCATCTCTCAGACTCTCTATCCCACCCCCAGTGTATATCTTCATCTAGCGTGTCTCAGACTCTGTCGCAGGTGCTCCTCATCTCGCAGACTCTTTATCCCAGGCCTGTCTTTCTCCCTCTTTGCCCAGTCTGTTTCAGACTCCCTGCTCCTCAGACGTCCTCCATCTCTCACTCTCTCTCCCAGTCCCAGTGTATATCTTCATCTAGCTTGTCTCAGACTCTCTGTCGCAGGCGTTCCTCCTCTCTCAGATTCACCATCCCCGGCCTGTCTCTCATGCTCGGACTCTCTGCGCCTCAGTCTTTCTCCATATTCCAAACACTCTTTTCCCTCGTCCCCGAGTGCGTCTCAGACTCTGCGTGCCGCAGACATCAATATGCTGACTCTCTCTATTTCTCAGACACACTCTGTGGCCTCAGACTCGTTATTTCTTTCTCTCTGTTCACAGTGTCTCCGAGTCTCTTTGTGACCCAGAAGTTCCTCCTCTCCCAGACTCTGTCCCTCTCTCTCTGTTCCCCAGCCTCCCTCAGCATCTCTTTGTCACAGACCCTCCTCTTGTCTCCAAATACCTCCGGCTCGCTGCCTCTCTTTGTACCCTCAGGTTATGCGTCTCATTATCCATGAGACTCCAGTGTTCCTCCAGTCTCTCTCCCCCTCTCTCTCTCTTTCTGTCCTAGATGCTCTCAAGCACTCTGTGACCCCACCTCTCCACCACCCATTGTCTCTCTCGCCCTGTCTCCCCCGTCCCCCCTCTCTCTGTGTGTGCCCCTCTGTTTCCTCTTTGACTGTGTCCCTCTTCTCTCCCATTGTCCTCTTTTCAGTAGCCCCCCCTTCTCTGACTCGCATTTCTCCGACTGGTCCTTTGCCCTGTGGTCTATCTGTGACCCATAGTCACAACGTTTCTGCATTTTCTCACTATGGCTATCATCTCGTCAAAACACACACACACTTTTATTGTGAACTCTCTTTCTCCCTTCAGCTGAATGTCTTTACCCTTCTTTCTCTCTCTTTCCTGTACTTGCGCGCCCTTTCTCCGTCTCCCTCACACACACTCTTTCGTAACAAAAATGCTTAACACTTTTTATTATAACTTTTCAACATGATGCACACAATGCTCTACAACATAGCCAAAAGTTCTGGCTAAACACATAAGGTCCCAAAGGCGAGACCTATTGGCTATGCCAATGCTTGTTCTGAGTTGACACCTGGCTGGAAGCTGGAACTCCGTTTTCCCAACAAGGGGAACTAGGATACACTGTGCATGCGATTTTACAAGTTGCTAAGAGAACCAGATCAGAAAGTGTTTCTTATTTACAATCTCAAGTTCAGTTTGCAGGTTTGGTATGTAGGTCTATTTGTGGCCTCAGAAAATGCCAGTTTTAGTTGTCAATACATGCAGGTTCACTCAACCTTTTATTTTTTGGCACCTAAGTGTTTAGCGCTACTCGCGAAGACCCATTTTGTTGCCTTAGGAGAATAACGAAAGGTTGGGTAAAAACCTGCAAGGTTTCAAACGCATGCCTTGCAGCTTACTTGGAGCTATTTGAAACACATGCATTGCTCGTTCATTCATTTTATCAGGATTGTAACTTGTGACCTACACAAGGATCTCTGCTACAACACCATTAACTCATTGAGTTAACTTGCATGAAGTACAAATCTATGACCACACGTAACACACTGTGCTCTGAATCAGACGCATTGACCCTCTTAGCAACGTTATGATGGTTCAAACTTGTGACCAGAGATGGCAAATCTCTTTAGGAAGTGCATTAACTCCCAGAATTGAACTTACTCTATCATAGCTTGGAACTTGCTGGATGCATATAAATCTATGCAACACATGCCTTAGCCCCAGTAGTTGTAGTGGATAGGTCCTGCTGGCAAAGATAAATGGGGGTATTTTTCTATAATTAACAGCTTCTGCTAATTATTAAAATCTGGAAACTGCTAAACAATGAAAAGTAATAACCAGAGCTACAGGAAAGTTACAACAAGCATTTGCAATGGGTCTCGCATTAATTAGTTATATGGAGAGTTATTGGTTTTGTAAATGGAAAAGAAATGTGGCGTCTGCCTGCCTTTGTTTTGTTATTTATTGACTTTTGTAGCAATGGTGGCATGCTGCGCTTTAGATTTAGTCGTTTAAAGCTCAAGCGGGGCGTGCCGCCACTCCCACAAAAGGTAAAAATGTTGTCTGCTGCGGTCTTTTTTTCAATGTATTTACTATTGTTCCAATCGCGGCACACTGCGCTTTAGCTTAATATGAGTAAAAGTAAAGTGCGGTGTACCACAACTGCTATAAAAGTAAATAAATGCGGCATCCGCCCACCTTTGTTTTTCTATTTATTGATTTTTGTAGCAATGGCGCATTTTTTAAAAATCAAATTAAGTGAACAATATTGTGTTGCAATGTTCAGGAAAACCACATGTTTTTTCCTGCTAAGAGGGATGAACGGAGGGATCTGGAATATTGGATAAATGAGTCGGAGAGTTATGAAGCCAGCTATATATTTTTTGCACCAAAATGCAACATGTGACAGCAGTGGAGCTGGAACAATTTTCAGAGTGGAGGTGCTGCCCTCAATGTTACATCACTGAAGTCAAGTTGCAAAAGGTAAAAATCCAAGTTGCAAAAGGAACAAATAAAGTAAATGAGGCACGCCCATTCAGTACGAGAGTGGTAGGGCTGTGGTGTGTAGTTGGTGATGCACTTTGGAGAACACTGTTGCGGAAGTGCACTGCCATTTATAGACACTGCCATGTATAGACATTTTCTTTTGAAATGTCCACAAAAGTCACATTGACATGCAGTTTTACTTATAAAACTATGTAGAGCACAAACAGTGTGGAAATCGGTTTTCAGCAAAAATTAATCATTTGCACATCAGCAAGTTAGGTGTCTCGACTTCTTCTGATCCTATTAAAATCTTTGCATCACATTTCCTAATCACAAAAAATTGTGCTTCATTTGCGCTTTCCTAACAGCTGATATAATTTGAATTAGTTGTACATTTCATTTACAGGCATTTAAATGTTGTTTGTTAGAAAAAATGACATCCTACAGGCTATTTATTCACACTCCCTACACCTAAGCAAAATTGTCAGATAGTTCACCTCACAAATAGCCAGAGAAATAAAAGTAAACTCCAATCTCCATGTTAAAAGAATAAGTGACAATTTATCAGACGACATAGCCAGACATTTGACCTCTGTCTTTGAAGCCACAGGAAATGTGACAAGAGAAGAACACGATTTAATGAATATTTATTGTTCATGCCACCTTCTGAACTGAAGCATGATTAGTTTGAGGGTGCTCAGCACACCTACCTCCAGTGTCTATGTGCGACAGTTCCGATTCGAGCAGCGCAGACACACCCTGGGGGAGCAGCTGCGAAGTCCAGGAACAAGAACTACAGGTGATCTGCAGACACGCCAAGGAATCACTGCCATTGATACAGCGGGTGCAGTGGCGCTGGGTCACATGAAACACTGATAATTGCCGTTTTTAGGTCTCGGCCTGCACCAGCGCTTGTGCTGGTCTGGCCGAGAGTTTTAGTAAGCGGGTTTTGGAAGTGCAAACCCACTGGCTTTCGGCTGGCGACCAGCTTGCGTTCACGATAGCGTGCACGCGCGCAACTGCCATCTGGGTTTCCTATCTCTTCCTCATTTCCTCATCATGGCTCATTAACTCTCTGGACTCTGTGTTTCAATCGCAGCAGCAGCTCACATTACCAACTGACGGCCCTGGACTACAGTCACATGAAAAACAACAGCGATTAGCATTGAAATGCAAGCTTTTTTTTTGTCTAGTTAGAAATATTGCTTCGTGGGTTGATTTCACCTTATATCGCTATTTGTTTTATATTGGGAGTCACAGCCTAATTACCAGTATTTTTGTCTCACTCTGTTTTTTTTTTTATATTTATTCGCACAAAGCTATATTTAAGGTTACTTTTTCCGCGTCACTTCTTCATTCTATTTAAACTCCACACCCCCCACTCTTATTGTCTCTCTCCTTCTCTCTCTCTCTCCCCTCTCTAATTCTCTCTCTACTTAATTAACTCTCCCCTCTCTATCTTTTTTAGCCTTGCATTCTCTCTCACCCCTTTAGGAGTTTCTCTTTCAAACTCCTTCATTCACTCTCTCTCCCCTTCTTTCTCTCTCTCTATCCCGCTCCACTCTTTATTCTATGTACACCCTTTCTCTCTCTTTCTCTCTCACCACCCTCTCTAATTGGGCATTATATCTTCACTCTATCTCTCACTCGGCAACACCACAGCATCACTCAGCATCACCACAGCATCACTCAGCGCAGCCACAGCATCAATCAGAGCCAGCACAGCATCAATCAGAGCCAGCACAGCATCACTCAGCACCAACACAGCATCACTCAACGCCATCACAGCATCACTCAACGCCATCACAGCATCACTCAACGCCATCACAGCATCACTCAACGCCATCACAGCATCACTCAACGCCATCACAGCATCACTCAACGCCATCACAGCATCACTCCACGCCATCACAGCATCACTCAACGCCATCACAGCATCACTCAACGCCATCACAGCATCACTCAACGCCATCACAGCATCACTCAACGCCATCACAGCATCACTCAACGCCATCACAGCATCACTCAGTGCAACCACAGCATCACTCAGTGCAACCACAGCATCACTCAGCGCCACAACAGCATCACTCAGCGCCACAACAGCATCACTCAGCGCCACCACAGCATTACTCAGCAGCACCACAACATCACTCCGTGCCACCACAGCATCACTCTGCACCACCATAGCTTCACTCAGCGACACCACATCATCACTCAGGGCCAACACTGCATCACTCAGCACCACCACAGGATCACTCAGCACCACCACAGCATCACTCAGGGCCACCACAGCATCACTCAGGGCCACCACAGCATCACTCAGGGCCACCAGAGCATCACTCAGGGCCACCACAGCATCACTCAGGGCCACCACAGCATCACTCAGGGCCACCACAGCATCACTCAGGGCCACCACAGCATCACTCAGCGCCATCACTCAGCACCACAGCAGTATCACTCAGCAAGACCTGAGTATCATTCAGCATCACCTCAGCATAGTCTCCGCAACAGTCACCACCACCACCACTACCACCTCAGCATCACTCAGCACCACCTCAGCCTGCTCTCGGAATCTGGCATCTGTTGATTCTCCCCTAGTGTCTGGCCGCTGCTAGTGTTATAATACAGGTACTAGTTCCCAACCTTCACCCTCCGATTGTTTATGCCCCCTCAAAAAAAAAAAAGCTTTAACAAACAACCATTGCAATAGGCAGAAACAAGTTGCCAGCATTGCAAGAACAAAAGAAAACTGAGGAAATTTGTTATTGTAAATACTTTTTTAATATGGTCGTTCAGTTTTACATAATGCCTTCTTGGTCATATATAAAGTAACAAAAATGCTTCTGACACTTTTTTATTATAACTTTTCAGCATGCCGCACAGCAGCCACACTTCTCTACAGTACAGCTTGAAGACATTGGCAAAGTCAATAGCTCTGGCTAAACACTTATAAGGCCCCAAAGGCGAGACCTATTGGCTATGCCAATGCTTGTTTACTATCGCGACAGTTAAAGGGCCCAATTTTCTTGCCTGGACCAGAGCCTTGCTATGCTACTGCATAGAACAGGGTCATTAGCCGCAAAGCAAAGAAAGAAAATGTGTCCCCACTCCAAATCTCCCAGACAGCCATAATTGGGGAGCAGTGACGCCCTTGGACCCCCTAAGCATCGATGAAACTGCAACTGCTGCACTGTCCGTAGAAAGGAGCGCCACCTAGAGGAAGCAGCACAAGTGAACGAGAAGGAAGGCTAACAGTGCACTATTGAATCAGGAGTTTTGGTTTTTTTTAACGCAAGTTTCCCTTCATAAAAGGCAGGGTCCCCCAAAAGAAGGACATCGGGGCCCTCTTTAGGCCACCTGCCTTGTTTAATTCGAATATACTACGGAGTGGGAAAAGTTCTCAGTGATGAATAAAGTGAGCGTCTTTTTGTCCTTTGCCAAATGAACGGCACTCAAATGAGTTGAGATTTATCTTCCACTCGCTTTTTGGCAGTGATGTAGCGCATAGTGAATGATTGAATTGTTACATGAATGAATGAATGGGTTAATCGTGTAGCGCAGTCTATAAATCGTGGCTTGAGAATACTCCTCACTGCATCAGGGAGTTTGATGCACACGTATCTGCTGTGTGGAGACTGACCGGATAAGCGTGCTACGAAGCGGACCCTGGTGGGCAGTGAGTACTTTTTCACTAGTTGCACGTATAAGGTGCATACACTGGTGTGCTGTATACAAAACTGGCACAGATGATTAGTGAAAATACAATAATGATAGTGGGTGTTGGGCAATGGTGGGGATGTGAAGAGCTTGCACTAGTGAACAGTGTGAAAACTTCCACTCGTACTCATTGTATTGATTAATAATGGACCTTGTGAGGAGTCTGGTTTGGTGTGAAATATTTGTACTGTTTTGCTGTGCAGAGGCTATTTTGAATAATGAGCAGCGAGAGGCGATTACACTGGTGTACTGGGCAGCGGTTCGTAGCGCAAAGAATGAGAACTCTAGTGCAGGGTGCGAAACTAACACGCGTGCAGTATGCGGAGTATGTAAGAAAATGACACTAAGGAGAAGCGTGAGAAGCTGGAACTGAAGTATAGTGTCAGGGCCATGCCCTGATGAGCAATGTGACGATCAGGGATTGGTACTGTTGTGAAGTTTGAGAGCCTGGGACAGGTGTACAGTCTGAGAAGTTTCTCGGGTGTTTAACGCAAGAAGGTGATACCGAGGTGTGCCGTGGGAAGAGTTGGCCTGTGTGTGCAATGTAAGGACTTGGAACGAGTGTATAGTGTCTGAAGCGGGCACTATGAAGCACTGGTGACCAATGTGAGAAACAGTCACTAGCGAGTTGTGTCAGAAGATGGCAGGCAGGGCATACATGATTGAGAAGCTTGCACAAGCCAGTTGTGTGAGAATATAGCACCAGTGACAGTCGTGAGACGTTGTCACAAGGGAGCAGTTTGAGACGTGATCCGGTCAGCAGGGTCGGATTGGTAACGCAGGCACTCGGGCAATGCCCGAGTGGCCGGTATCCGAATTCCGGCTGTGGGCTGCTTTTCTGAACAGCTGGGGGGGGGGGGGGGACGATTTGGACAGCTTCTGCGTCGTTCGGATGCTGCCAGCGGCACAGTGGGTGCCTGAGGGGCCTTTTTGGAGGTAGATAGGCGTCCATTACCTTCCTTTTATCAAAGGGCAGAGGCCTTTCTCTCCCTGGGCTGGCCCATTAATATATGCAGATTGAGCGGGGGCAGGGGCCCTGAGCAAAAGTGGCCTCACTTGTTTTCAAGTGTGTTTCACCAGTGTAAACTAATCCGTGCACTTTTTTTAACACCCCCCTTTTTTTAATAAAATTTCGCCGAAGCAGTGTTTTGCGTAAAGGTAATGCGCAAATGTGGGCCACTTTTTTTAGCGTGCCCGGGCCGATTTTTAATCCCAATCCAATCCTGACGGTCAGTATGAACTTAAAGACAGAAATAACCAAACAATCAACAAGCATTGGCTTAGCCAATAGGTCTCGCCATTGGGACCTTGTAAGTGTTTAGCCATGCAGCACACTATCTGAGGTGCTGTGCCACCAGGGATTGAACAGCTATACAATTACTACAAACTGAGTCATGTAGTCTGATTCAGGAATACATGTTTGCTTGAAACACGGAATGGAAAGTGTATCAATTAAAGTGCACAGTTTAAAATATTTTGCAAAGGATGCCCTACTGCTCCTTAGCCTTTCAACGAGGTGGGCCCCGGGATGGAGCAGCAAGACCATGGTGGGTGGCAGGGGTGGTTTGGGATCGTTTAAGAGTTTAAAACACCTACGTGAGAGCAGTACATTATGCATAACACTACAAATGCATTAGTTGCTCACTCAAGGATTCCACACACGCAACAGAACATACAGCAGTCACTGGCAAACCACACCTCCTTGTATGGGCGTTCACAATTTAATGGTCTAAAGTAGGCCCGATTGGGTATTTTGAGAGTGAGGTCGGAATCCGAGCGTGTTTTGCTTACAACTTGTGGGCTGCCTAGTTTCCACGCATTACAGTCAAATTATTACGGAAGAATTACCTCTGAGGGCTTTAATACGCCGCAGAACGTAAGCCTAAAAATCTGATTTTCCAAAACGCATTTGTTATTTTTCTACTTTGGATATTTGCCCCTTGTTTCCTTTTGCGATCCCTTAGGCCTCAAAGTCTCGGGAAGGATAAGGCCCTGAATGCCGAGTAAAAACGAACAAATGCAAATTCACATCCAAGATGCCTGGTGCATGCCACCGTAGCTTTTTTTTTTTTTTTGTGAAAGCTCTTTTGCAATACAATTCTGTGTTAAAGGGTTGGTCCAGGATAGTGATAATTAATTGTAAATTGAGAAATAGTTTTGCTTCAGAACGAGAAAAACCTGTCTGCTCACTGGCACTTAAAGGGCTATGAAATAATAATTCAACAAGGCCTGCCATGTTTTCTCTTCGTTCTCAGACCCAAAAGCTGAAAAATAAACATATATGTGCTCGTGCGCGTCAAATGTTCTAAATAACACATCAAGCACCTGTAAATAAAGTGCTGCTTATATGCATTGTTTGCAAACCAGACTGTGTAGCTTGCGCAGAACAACTAAGTGCGTAGCTCCCCTTCCTTATCTGTATTGTCGTTCCTCATCAGCAGAAACCACAGCAATTACATGGTAAGTACAAGAGAGAAGGTTGATCAACGACGATAAAGCCGGCTTCCGAGAAATGCAGCGACAATGTGCCTGTGAGTGTCCGGGCTGACATGCAGTTGTCGGGTCTTTAGGGCTAACCTGGATGCAAACGAGGCATCCCCGCTAAATGGAGCAGGAAGACGGCAATATTTGTCGACCTGGGGTTCTCGAGAAAAAAAACCTCTGATTCACTGCTCGTTAAGTCGTTTGGCCGTGCTCAAGTACATAAGCAGAACTAATAGGTGAACAATTAAACCAAAACTCACTCCCTGAAACTCCCACGTTTGGCCAAATGACATGTAGGCAAATCCTTCCAAGTTATGCTTTTAATAAAGAAACTTTCAAAAACTGCAAATTACTCCCTTGCAAGGGTCGGATGTCAGCACCGTCAGAGACCGAGGCGCTCCACAAACGTCGCACGCTGGAGTGTTTGGAGTGAGGACTCGGGACCCACAGGTGTGCACTTTTGGGAGCGCGGCAGCCTTCAGCAAAGAAACAAATCACTTTAAATTCCTGTCACCGCAGTCAGTTGTTGGCGGAATTGACGTGGTTGTGTAATCTCGTTCGTGAAGGAAGCAAACCTCGGGGAAGGGAAAGTTTGTTAAAACAAGCGAAAGCGTAATATGACCCACGAAGAATGCAGCTGCCAGCCTGCGCTCCGCTGCTCGCTCCTGAGAGCAAAACGCTGTGGGAGTGAACTTAAAAAAAAAAAAAAAAAAGAGGTGGGATATGCACCTGCCTTTGGCCATTTGCGTGCTTTCATTATTGAAAGACACACACAAAGGCCAATCCAATGTGTGGGAGGAGTCTAACCCACACGGAGAAGTTTGGAGTGATTACAAGAAGCCTCCCATAGAGCAGCGCATGCGGGCTGCGCTAGGCTTGACCTAAAAACTGACCTACCGGCTGCACGCAGTAACATGCAGCGTTCCCACTGAGCTGTGTTAATCATACAGCTTGAATTGCAAAAGGTGAGGAGGAGCAATAAAACCACACAATCGCTTACCTAGACACCTACCCATAAAAGTGTTTTTTGTGGAGCGTTGGAAACATTATGAACACATCGTACATCTGAGCATAGCATTCAATGCAATTTGATAAAGCTCTGTGCACACGTAGTTAACGCTGTAAATTGTACGATGGCATTGTAACAATACTATACAGGTAACACCCCATGGTTTTGTGGGCTGATACTGGGCGACACACCAGTGTTTAATCCTGTCTACCGTGATAGGGTCGTCGCCTTGTGGCTGGCTATTGGGAGATCAGAGAGTTTTAGAAAGTAATCACTGTAGTTGGATGGAAAAACGGGCAAAATTAAAAGTCTGGCATCGGGTGGAAGCCATTTTAGGCAACGTGCTCTGTTGTGCCCCACCTCCAGTGGGTTTCGCAGTGGCGACGGGGGCAGACTGGTTCCCTTGGGTTCCGAGGTGTATAGTGCAGAAATGCGTGCGGCCTCCCCAAGTGGCTGCTATGCTGTGGGCTAAAGCATCGCTGCTGCCCATAATAATGCGCATGAAGCCAATGTGTAAAAAAAAAAAAAAAAGCACAGGAAAGGGGGGAGATGGGTGGTTTACATAATGGGGTCTTCCTGATGAAATTGAAACTATGGATGTGAGTGAATGCCATTTTAGGCAGCCTGCTCTGTTGTGCCCCACCTGCAGGGGGTTTCGAAGCGGTGACGGAGACAGACATTCAGTTTTAAGATGCCGTGCAGAAAAAAGAAATGCGTGCGGCCTCCCTTACCAACGCGATCCGGAAGCGCTAATATTATTGACAAATTACATCCTTTAAATGAGCAACAACAGAAAATGAACCTGATCCGAGGTTAATTCACGGATGAAATGAATGAAATTTGTACTTGTAAAGCACACCCATACCCCCAAAGGGGTGTCCAGGCGCTGTACGCATACCGCTGTGGAACCCTTCCTGGCTTTTCCCTGTGAAATGTCCACTCCTGGGCACCCCCAGGGTGAAGCCAGGCATCCCAGCGCTGTTGGGGCCGTTGTGGAGATTAAGCAAGCTATTGCCCAGAGTTGCAGAGTGGGACCCATGATTAGAATAGGCACCGAGGCGAGAATTATCAGGTCCGAGGCAATTGAGCCCAAGACTCGCCGAGGCGGGAATTGAACCCTGGTCCCGGGCCAGATCTCTGCATCAGGGTCTGCCGCTCTAACCAGTGAGCCACACTTCTCCACGGATGAGCCGTGTAAGTAACTAACACTGACAGGTGATTACCGTACCTGCTCCTCTGCAGTACTTTTAATGGTAATCGTTTTAGCTGCACATCGGGTCATTTTAAAAAAATCTGCTTTAAAATTCTTAACGGTCCCAAGTGCCCCCAACAATGCACCCCCCCACCCCCCTAAGACCAAACCTACTTTACTGGTCAGCTCTGCTGTCTATGAAGACTCGGTGAATGCCACGTTATTTATGTGTATGTTGCAACTAATAGTTGCAGATAGAGTTGTCTCTCCGTGACAAAAGTTCAGGAGCATGATTCTTATACACCATTAATCAGATTCATTCTGCAACTTTCCCCGAAATGTCAAAGAGCTGAGCCTCTGCCAGATTATGCCCGAGGAGGAAGTGCTGCTGCTGTCGAGGAAAGAAAGTTCACCCGTCTGCGTAGTGTTTTCTTCATTCGGTCTATCCTCCATGTTTACTGTAAATGCACCTCGACACTCCCAATTTAACCAAAAATGATTGGAGTTGGAACGCAAATCCGGGCAGAGATTTACTGCTAGCATGTCATTCATAAATTGTGAGTGGGGCTGGGTTGTAGCCTAATGCAGCCGTTGGTGATCCAGAGAGATGACATGCGATAGGGAGGGGAGGGCGTTCAGGACCGGAGTCCTTGTTGCCAACGACCAGCTTTGGGCTGAGAACCGAGATGGGATAGGGAAGGGAGGCCAGACGTGAGAGTTGTAAAAAAAAGAAAAAACGCGCTGGGTGCCGTGTTTATTAAAGAAAACAGGGCGCGAGCCTCCTGCTGTGAGCTGAGATGGCATAGTTTGCGGCGGCAGAAAGCATCAATTAAAACAAAACAAAAAAGTTCTCCCACAATCGTGAGTGGGGGTGGGTTGTAGCCTAATGCAGCCGCTGGTGATCCGGAGAGATGACATGGGATAGGGAAGGGAGGGCGGGCAAGGCCGGAATCCTTGTTGCCAACGACCAGCTTTGGGCTGAGATGGGAAGGGAGGCTAGACGTGAGAGTTGTAAAAAAACAAAAATTGTGCCGGGCACCGTGTTTAATAAAGAAAACAGGGTGCGCGCCTCCTGCTGTGGGCTGAGATGGCATAGTTTGCGGCGGCAGAAAGCATCAATTAAAACAAAAAAAAAAGTTCTCCCACAATCGTGAGTGGGGGTGGGTTGTAGCCTAATGCAGCCGCTGGTGATCCGGAGAGATGACATGGGATAGGGAAGAGTCCTTGTTGCCAACGACCAGCTTTGGGCTGAGAGCCGAGATGGGAAGGGAGGCTAGACGTGAGAGTTGTAAAAAAAAAAAAAATTACGCCCGGCACCGTGTTTAATAAAGAAAACCGGGCGTGCGCCTCCTGCTGTGGGCTGAAATTGCACAGTGTGCGGCGGCAGAAAGCATCAATTAAAACTAAAAAAAAGTGTTCTCCCACAATCGTGAGTGGGGGTGGGTTGTAGCCTAATGCAGCCGCTGGTGATCCGGAGAGATGACACGGAATAGGGAAGGGAGGGCGGGCAGGGCCTGAGTCCTTGTTGCTGACAACCAGCTTTGGGCTGAGAGCCGAGATGGGATAGGGAAGGGAGGCCAGGCATGAGAGTTGTTAAGACCTGTGCTCATGTTAAAAATCTCGCCGGGAGCTGTGTTTATTAAAGAAAACGGGGCTCGCGCGTCCTGCTGTGGGCTGAGATGGCACAGTTTGCGGCAGCAGAAAGCATCAATTAAAACAATAAAAAGAGTTCTCCCACGCAACCTCTAAATAGGGACATCGTAAGGAAACGGAAATTGGCCGGTGCGCCTAAGGCTCGGAGGGAAGTGACGTGTCGGCAATTCCAACGAGTTAGGAGGCAGCAAGGCAAAGTGATAGTGGAGGGAACCAATGGTAAGTAGGAGGCGGGAAAAAAGTAGTAGTATTGATTACAGCAGGTCTTGCAGACAGCACATGCGCGCTGATGCTCGGCCTAAAAAAGACAATAGAGAGGCATGACAGAGAAAAAGACATGGGAGAGAAGGGGGAGACCTAAACCAATGAGATAGCAAGAGACACAAGAGAAGGAAATCAGAAGGAATAGAGACACTACTGAAGTGGGAGAGAAAGAGCCATGTACACCGGAGAGACTGAAAAACAATGCTGGTGTGCAGAAACTGCAGAGTGAAAAGAAAATCTAGATAGTTGATAGACGATGGAAAGGGAGAGGAGGAAAGGAAAAAGGGAAGCGGAGAAAAACTAGAGGGGAGCCAGCACCAGGGGGAATATAGAAGCAACGGTTATGTTATACATATTTATAAAGCGTGCTATGATTTATAAGGTATCCTGGCGCTGAGGTAAGTGCTAGTTGTAACACAGGAAAGAGAGTCAGAAGATACGTCATTGTTGTACATAAAGCCAGGTCCTTAAGGCTTTCCTGAATGGAAGTAGATCATGCACCCTGTGCAAGGAAAGGGGCAGCGGATTCTAGACAACAGCAACTCTGACTGATAATGACATACCCCAAGTCTCACCCACTTATCCTTGAGTAGAACGACTGGAAAAGTATCAGAAGAGTGCACCCTGTATAGTGGATAAACTTCTGCTGATGATAGTGGGGTCCCATTTCATAAAATGTCCTATGTAAGCTGCACAAGGACTTGAAACTAATCGTTTTCACAATAGGTTGTCAATGTAGGGCTTCTAAGAGCATTTGAGTCAGAGGTTAAACATCTAGCGACTGCATTCTGAATTCAATGTAGACTTTTTAGGAACCCTGCCTGTGATCTAAGGAACAGAGATTTACAATGATCCAGGCGACTAACAATGGTCAAGTGAGTTGCCAACGGACATTCAGATAAAGGTAAAAGAGCCAAGATTTTTCATAACAGCCTTAAAAACGAGAAACAGGTTGTGGATAGATGGTTGGTTTGGCTAGTGAGGGTCAGCTTGTTGTACAGATAGAAACCTAAATTGCATTCCACCTCAGTAGGAGGGGAGGCCTACAGTGTCAGGCCAAAACGTTCCTAGGAATGGCGGAGAAGGGGGAGCCATTAGATCAGAACAGGAATTCTGTTTTGTCTGCATTAAATTTCAAGGCGTTATGAAACAGCCAAGAGGCTGCAGCCAGCCTACAGTCATGGAAGACTCTCCAGGGGTTCAACAATAGAAATTAGCAATTGGATATCATCAGTGTAGTTTTAAATTTAACTGAGTTTGATTATGTGATCTGGGCCAGAGGGCGGATACATAAGTTAAAAAGAGTAGGGCTCAATGAAGAGCCCTGCAGAACGCCCTGCCACAAAGCCTTAAACTCCGAATGAAATGGGGGAGGTGAAAAGCCTGACATCTACTCTCCAAATAGGACCTAACCCATTGAAGGACTGAGTCACGAATGTCTGCCTCAAACAGCTTTGAAAGCAGTCTTTCATGTGACTCCATATCAAAAGGGGTAGACAGATCTTGGGCGATATTGTGAGATAATCTGTGAAAAACAGGCAGGTAATGTTGATCAGAAGAGATGGCTCATTGAAAACCAGCATTGGCAAAGTAATTGGTCTTGCGTTGTCAGTGTTGAGAGAGCGAGGTGATTGGCTTTGGCCCTTCATGTCAAATGTATAGAAAGCAATGAAGCATTGCTTTCCATACTTTCATGATGGCTGCTGCATTGCATCCCTCTACACAGTGGCCATATGGCCAGACACCGCTATTAGCTTTGTCAGTGCAGGTGGAGTTTAAATGATTCGAGCACTGGCAACGCCAATGGTAGCTACCACCATGGAGAGGGGAAGCACTGGATAGTGCTGCTGGACAACATCCAAAGCTTCACCGAGGCTGCCATTGGGAACCTGGCTTGCCACGTAGGAGTACTGGTAGGGAGGAGAAAGATGGGGTGAGACGGGGGATCAAAGTAAAGACTGAGCGTGCTTTCAAGACCGAGCGTGCTTTCAAGACCAAGACATACACTTCAATAGAGTGCTAAACAATTAATGAAATTCTTTAAAAAAGTAATTCCACGAGGTCAGCAGTGGAAGGCTGGACTCAAGCCAGTCAAAAGCTATGGTAAAAAGGCTTTGCTCCAGAGGAGGGGCAAACTAAAAATAGGGAGGAAAGCTAACAATAAAAAGTGGGGAACTAAGATTGACAAGAAAACTATCTAATCCTGTGCAAGGGATGACCCAGTGTAGTATTATATAAAAATGCTGCTGCCTACAGTGGGACCGCAAAACGAAGCCACACTGCAGACAACCAAAGGAGCATTGAAGAGAAAGAGAGAGATAATTAGAAGTAACATTGAAGACGAGAGGGAGCATCTGAAAGGGACAGCACTGAATACATAAACGGGAGCACAGATGAGACTCCACTGATTTGTATTATTTTATTTTGTTTAAAGAGAGACTGAGCACTGAAAAATAATTGAAAGAGAATACTAGGGACATGGTAGAGTAAGAAGAACACTGAGGATTACTGAGTGACCTAAGGAGAAAATACTTATCACTGAGGGCAGTAGTGGCAGCACAAATGTGAGACGTAAGGGAGAACAAGTGGGGAAAGGTAGACATTGTGTTCAGGATCATAGTTGCGAAAAAAATGTAATTAAAATGAAACTGCTCAGTGTCATTAAGAGAGAGAGCTCAGGACAAAAAAGAAAGAATGTGACCTTCATAGTAATCCGAATCATATGAGGCAAAAAAGTAATTTTGGTGTAGACATTTTCCTAGAAAAAACATTTTAGTAATCTAGTGGACCAACCTACATAAATGGAGAGCAGATCAATGTAATGTAAAGTTATTCAAATTGTACATGTTTAGTTAATGTGCCTCTGTGCATATGGACCAGGAGCTTGTGCTTGTTAGATGGGACGTTTTGATCACAAGCCGAAACTATTGTACTTATTGTGCTTGAAGTGACCAGTGCCTATGTGAATCATTGATAGTTGACCTGGCTATGTGCTGGGCACAATATTAAAGGACTTTTAGATTGTACATAGGTTTATGGCCATTCTAGGCACTGACATTACAGAAACTGGTGTAGTTACTAAACTGAACAATACTACATGTTCATAATAATTTGACTCTGCTTTTTTAAAGTGTTATTCAGAGGGTGACGCAGAGTACCTCCGAGCGTCACACATAGACACACTGCAACTATGGCAGTGCTACACATAGGAAAGTGACAACGTGGAAGTTCTGCTGTCATTAATAGACTAGTGCACAAGCTTGTGCAGAAGTCTATGTGGGGGAGGAGGAGGTTTCTAGCTGAAAGCCACTATGCTCTGGACATTAGTTCTTGAACTATGCACAGTTTCTTCTGAAAGAGCTTCAGAACAATTTCACCTGATTCATCCTTCTAATTGATGATGCAATCCTCGTCTTCAGTTTGGTGCATAAACTCAGTCTCTGGTTCAGCTTTACAAGGCTTACTTTCCCACCCACGGATGGCACGAGTGAATTTAGTTCAATGCACCCATGCATGAATGTGAAAGACAGGGTTTTGTACCTCCGCAGAACTCCACCCAAAACTTTATTGAAGTGGCATATGCTTTTGGGTTACTAACAGTCCCTAAACAGGGATCCAGGGACGCTGTAGTGATCAGAAACTAACCTTCTTCATTCTCTTTCAATCGTACACACACACAAGATGTTCCAAGAAAAAGACACTTTAACTAAAACTCGTGTTTATTTCAACAGGTGCACCCTGTTCAAAAAATCTAAAATAACCACACAGAATAGGATTAAAACAGCATGAATGCAATTTGTGAACCACAAGAATGAAATTAACATTTCGACCATGGTTAAAATGTCATCTAAAAAAAAAACCATCACCCTAATACCTACTTCTATGCACTATGCTAGGAGAGCATTGAGAGTAGAATAACTTTCTGCTAGATTTCCTTAGGGAGGATGAGTGCACTGCATACCTGGTTTATAGCAGAACACTATTATTATCAAGAGTCAAGAGGCTGTGTTCCCTGCGAAAGGCAAACACGTGTTGAGCTTCAGCTCCTCTCGGGCTCGGTTAGCTTTCAGTAGAAATAGAGATATGGCGGCAGCATTTCTGGTAGGCAGGATAGTCCTCTGGTCTGCCAGTATCTTGCTCGTGATAATCTAGGACAAAGGACCTCTCCTGACAGTTGGTCAAGTGGCTGTCCTTTTATATTGCATTTTATCTGAGATGGAATTTCTAACATCACCTTAGAAAATGTTTGATATAACCAATGAGCGTCAAGATGCTAGTCTAAGATGCATTCCTTTAAACATTGAAGGTAAAAGTATGACGATTCAGGCTACATTGTTTTGGCTATTGTTCTTTGTTTGAACTTGAGATTGAGATAACAATCCACCTTTCCAGACTGATGTTGCATCAGGTGTTTTGTTGATGTCTATATCTAAATGACTTGACGTTTTCGCAGTTCTTGTAAAGATATGGACAGACAACATCTGCGTCAAAGTCAGACATGTTGACAATTCTGCAAAAATACAGAAAACGAAGTCGTGGCCTACTTAAAATGTAGTTGGGCCTTATGTGGGTACGTCATCCTCAGTGTGTACATCTGAACTGCGACTTCCTACGGGCAGAGAGAGAGAGCAGGGTTTGGCTAATTAATAGGGAAACCCATGTTTTCAGAGCATTGAGATATAAAATGTTATACTTAGCTAATCTCATACTATATGTTATATATATACATATATATATATATATAGCATAAAATGAGTAACCTCATAAAACCATGATTGCATAAAACAGCAAGATATATTAGATGCTGTAAGCTGTGCATAAATTTGTTTCTTTTGAGCAATACATATTTAGAGCAATAGAATATTAACATTTTATAACATAAGCATTATCGCAAAAGCATTTACATTGGCTAAGAGGGATCCATGTTGACGATTAAACAGATCATGTTGGTCTGTTAAATTGTTTTTCATTTCTATGATACAGTCTCAGTGGTAAGTTAGAGTTCTGCTTTTAATCCTTGTCTGAGGATATAGCAACATTATCCAGTGCACACGCAGCATATGTGTGGTTGTTGTGAAAGTCAGTTAATGCGTGTTTGTTATTGTTAGCTTGCACATGCGCTAGACTAGCAATCGGATGCAATTCCAAAGTACTCACAGCGATGGTGAGAGTACTGGATTTGGAGGCTCAAGCATTAACAGCGAGTCAAACTAGTCATCAAGCAACTCGTCAAAGATTGTCACTTGTGCTGTTGATCCATCATCGTTTTATTTTGTATTAGTGACAAACTCATTGCTCAGCATTGTCTCAGAAGTGATTGCAACAATTGTAGCAATATTTTCACATCTAGGAAAGCAACTGGCGGTTGCTCCTAATGTAAATCCAAAATGATTTCAGCTGGACGGTTTATACACCAGGACACAGGTTTCACTGAGACATTGTCTATTTTGTGAAAGGTGACCATCGCACACTCACTAAGTTTGGAAACCGAGCATTTCCCATAGAACGTGCTAGAGTCTCTCTGCATCTTCGTTCAGCTAGATAGGTGTACTTCATGTAATTGATTAAGTTGTCAGACAAGGAGAAAGATGACTATACCATAGTCAATGAGCAGTAGAATGGCCGTAAATCCTCCAAAAAGACTGGAGAACAAAGAATGGAAAAATGATGGAACCAGTCCAATTACTGCTTTAAATCCAGTCACCAGACCAGTTCCAATGTTCTTAAACAGATGCACAATACAAGTTGTTGAAGGCTAACTAGAAATTGTAGGCAGTGAGTTGGGTATTGCATCTGTAACACCCTCTGAATACGTTCTAGCTATTTACAGGTTGTACGTTTCTGCCACAGAAGTCAAAGGGATTTCTTTTTGTAGTAACACTGAGACCAATTTGCTAATTTTGTCAAAATGCATCCCATATTAATACTTGGACAAGGGACATTTTAGATTACATATTGTGTTATGCCTTGCATAGTACTCTTATATCTTGCAGTTAGCAGTCCACCTGCTGCTCAGCCACTGTGTGTGTTTGGAGTAGAACGTTGGGAATGCTGTGATGCGTGGAATGTTGGGTGTCTGACTGAGTGAGGTATGAGTTACAGACGGGCTGAGCAGCAGGCAGGCTGCTCCTGGTGGGGCTGCTGTGGCATAGGACCAAGGGCTGACTACTGGGCTAACCTACATCATTACTACCTGTTTATCCGGTCTATCTAGCTGATGCACCTACTTACCATCTTGCTGTAGAACTGGAATAAAGGTACATAAGAACTTTACTCGGCTACCAGCGTTTATTTCTACCACAGAGTACAACATATTGTGCTGGTGGATACAAGTTCCTTCCAAGCACTGTAATGTTTTAGAACATTTTATGAGGTATAATTGACCTGGTTTCAAGCCAGAGCAGGTAACATTAAATAGGAACTATTGTACAGTAGTTCATGGTATGTGGAGATGGATGTGGTAGGAGTGACTGATAAAACACAACTTAATCCTGCAGCACAGCACCAAACATTCCATGCAACGAAATGGTATCACACAGAAGGGAGTGTCCTAACTGGTTGCTACAGCTGGATGCACTAATAAACACAGGGTCATCTTCATTCAAGCACAGCTTAAGAAAAATGAAACTTCTACAAATTGAACAGATGTGAATTGTGCATTGTTTCCTACCAGCCTAATGTTTTGTATTTCTGGCAGTCATGAAAATGAAAAGTTGTGATTGGTAGGGAAATAATGCTGTATATCAGCCACGTAATAGGTGTATGGTCACTAACTGAAAATAGTGCTCCTTCCATTTGTTCCGTACTCTAGCTAAGTATTTTTGGGTTCTATTTTCACCATTGTTTTCTGTGTTAAGGTCAGATTATAAGGTTTGTTTAAAAGTTACCAAAGCACAAAACCTGATCAGTGTTTACAATGCCCAATTTAGTTGTATAATAGCTTTTAACTGAGCCTGGCCATGTTATAACAGACCTAAGGCTCCCTTTGAGGATGTCTAAGGCAGAGGACAGGATGTGATTTAATGAGTATACTCTCTTAGACAGTGTGTGCATGCCATTGTCAATAACCTTTAACATTTTTGCAGGTTTTCCTGATCTATTTGCCAAATTTTTTCTGCAGCTTCTTTTTCTGAATATTTGTTCCATTCATTATAAATGGCATAGATTCTTTTTGCCAAGAATCATTTATTTCTAGTGGAATATTGTCACAGAAGGAAGCCAGAGAAATCAACGTTTTCTTGAATTGAGGATAAATGTTCTTTCACAGCCAGAAGGCTGGTGCCTACTACAGGTGTTTGTGTGCTGTAGCATGGATCAGGTCAAATAGCTTTATGACCAGGGGTGTTGGAAAGAAACTGATACATGCAGGTCTTGGAATCATAGGGCCATAAGGCTAAACCTTCAGGAGGGAACCAAGTGGAATTAAATGTTCCATTCTGGATCATTAAATTGTTCTCTGAATCCTAAATGTTCATTTGTGATTGCCAGTTTCTGAGTTGAATTAACATTTGGTATGGAAGGATTCTTTAAGTATTTCATAGTATCAATTCCCAGAACTGTAGTATGCTGGATGGTTTTGTTCAAGAAAATCATTTCTTTAGGTAAAATGCATGCCCAAAATAGGGCCTTTGTGCCTTGAATTTTCCAAAATTGTGTTCCCCAAATACTTTTCTCATCCTTATTTTCTTTCCAATACCCATAGCCTTAGAAGACCAGGTTCTGTCTGAGGCCTGATTTAGAGTTCGGCGGATGGGTTCTCCTTCACAAACTTGACGGATATCCCGTCCGCCATATTACAGGTGCACTATATCCAATGGCACTTGGAATAATGCGGACAGGAATTCTGTCAAGTTTATGACGGAGTAACCTGTCCACCAAACTCCAAATCAGGCCCTTAATTCATTCGAGTAAATCAGCTTGTTGGTTGTGATCAGATTATTTTGAAGTTGTTGAGGACTATGTGAAAAATAGAAAGCTGAGGTATATGACCTGTCGTCATTTTGGAAGTAAGGACATTTTTTCAAGAAATGTGGGTGCTATTAGGAGGTGGAGCTTCACAATGTTCCCATTGTGTGTAATTGTGCATCTATCTAGGATAGCTAGTTCTATGTATGTAATAGTGTGCATAGTGATGATAACAATACATTTCTTTATAATTCCCTAAATTCAAATAAGGATCTTCATTATTCAAATCGCATATGCCTGTAAATCGGACATCCTTCGTTGTATAGTCTCGGTTTCCCAGTCATCTGAAACGGAACCAGGAATGGCAATATTTATAGAAACTTTTAAAACATAAGGCATTGCAATGTCTCTGTTTTCATATGGAACTATTTCTCAAGCTATGCCCTTGAGCAAAGGATAAGCTATGGTGTTTGCAGCATAGAGTTTTCTTCGAGCTCTGTGAAATGAAAGATGCAGCTGTAGTACATGAACCACAGGTTGTGCATGTTCTTTCTGGAATGTAATGTCCATTATAGTAGGACAGTAATCATTGATACGAGCCATATAATGAGTAGAAACACTCTTAGAGTAATCCAGATATAGGACCAAGGTGGAATCAAGTACATGTTACGAAACCAATGATGGGCACAAAGTAATCTTTGGAGTGTGGTGAAAAATCCTCTGTGCAAAATTCAGAGTTATTCTCATATTCAGTTGTTTCCCAAAAAGGAATCAGTTCAGTTGATGTGATCTTAGGTGGTACTTCATACTAGATCATGGAGTTGTGTGAAACATTTGCGACTGTAGTAATGACAGCATTAGATTCGTCCGTGAAATTCATTGCTCTGTGTAGAATTGGAGATGCACTATCCTAAATATCCCCGGCTAGGAGCTAAAGCTAGTGATGTTACTGCTGTCTTTAAGGGGTATTTCATGAGTAGTAGGGAGAGGCTGAGAGATTCTACTCTGAATCATTCTTGGTATCTGCGATGGTCTGCTGTAGAGAATCGGCCACATATTGCCTTTTCATGTGGTAAATGGACACCTGTCTGTTTTTCCTTGAACCAGACATAGGAGGCAGAATTACAGTTCTTTTGCCTTTTACCCCAAAGACTGTATCAGGTGGCCTGTAAGCTTGCTTGTCATTGATTTGTTCACAAACTAGATCTCGTACTTTATGGATCCACCCATCAGCAATGGTTTCAACCTTCTCTCCGCTGGTGGCAGTTTTAGAATGGTTCACATTAGACAGCTGGTCTCTGACCTCTTGGTTGTTCTGTCCGACATTCAAACGTTTTTCTAGGTCAACCTTTTCTCCATCCACCACCTTCCTCAGATTATATAGGCCAGTCGCATACATTGGAACACTGAAGAGAACCTCCTATGGAGTGCATCCCCCAATACTTGTTTAGGCAAGTTATTTAACTAAGACCTGAACTTGGTACCCTAACTTTCAAGGTTTGTTTAGACATGCTGTTAGCACTCTCAACTAACCCGTAGGATTCTGCTCTAAACAGGTTGCTCTATTGTAGACAAACTCCCAGTACAGACATTGTATCCTGTAAGGCTTGGAGGTGAACGCAAAACCATTATCCGAGTGAAATATATGAACTGCCCCCATTGCTACCAGCTCTTCAAATTCTTTATGACCGCTGAAGCTCTCGCATTTCTCTGTGGCCACACTCCTAGGAATTGAGAGCATGAATCAATGGCTACCAATATGTATTTATATCAGTTAACAGAATTTATCGGGCGATGTGGTCCAAATATATTATCTGGTAATGGAGTTTGTAGACTGTGAGGTGAGTGGGCAGGGGTCTCTTAACAGTAGATAGTTAGATCTACTAAGAAATGTTACACTTCTTGACATAGGCTCTAGTCCCTTTATATAAACAAGGCCATCAGTAGTGTTGCTGTAGCATTGCTACAGTTGCATTAACTTCAGCAAGGGCAGGTGCCAATCCCTCATGATATTCTCTGATTAAGGGCCTGATTTTGATCTTGGAGGATGGGTTATTCCGTCACAACGGTGACGGATATTTAGTCTGCTGAAATATAAATCCCATAGGATATAATGGGATTTATATTTCAGCTGCCGGGCTATCCCGTCCGCTAATATCTAAATCAAGTCCTAAATATAAATTGAACAACTTGTTGGGTATTATCCTGTCTCCCACTCCTGGTAGTGAGACTACAGGAGTGTGGTGTGAATTGAGGGTGTAAGAATATTTGAGGAAAGCCTGCGGGAGGCTTTCTGCCTAGTTTGGTGGGATGTATGGCTCTTCAAATATCTGTTGATCTTCATCTGAGATCTGGTTAAGGCTGCTGCTCTAACAGTCTGAATCACAGCTTGGGCAGTAAAGTCAGCTGCACAGTTCCCTTCAGCATGAAATCCATCACTCCGATGGCCCAAAGTGTGCCTCAAATGGACCAATGGAAGCTTATCTTATAAGACAGCTACCCTTCCTCATAGCTGTTTATTTTTAATAGGTTTTCCCTTTGAATCCATTCAAGTGCCAATGTTGCAAATCAACATCGTACCCTTGTGCACAGAAAGATGAATCCAACACTATAAGTGTGAGAACTGATGGATTAACCTTTTGTAGTTCAAGTAACAGGACATGAAGATCTGCATGTTGTGCAGTGCTGTTTACTAAGATCTGAGTGTAGGTGTGCTGCGGGCGTAATTCACCATCTTTCACTACACCTTGCACAGCCGTGTTGGCTGCGGAGTACTTGTACTTTGTTCCTACAGTTGGTTGAGCAGAGCTATCCATGTAGAATATGCTCTGGTAAGACTCGATGGGCAAGGCTTTTGGAGTATGAGGAATATGTTGCTCATATTGGAGAGACGTTTGCATACAAAAAGTGGGATTATACTGAAAGTTTATATCCACTGCACTTAAAGAAGAGGCCCACTGCACCTGCGTCTGGTGTAGGGTGCAAGCATCAGGAATGCTTGCCTTGGTGGCTGCCTCTAGTGCTGGTATGGGAGAAACCACAATCATTAATTTTCCCTCCTCCAAGACACGTTCCTTTAAGATAGCTTTTTGCAAAGCTGCAAAACTGTTTTCAATGGATGCAAAACATGCTTCAGCTGGTGACTACAAGTGAGACTTGTATGAACTATCTGTCCCTCATTGTAGATCACATGGGTATAACCGGAGTGACTTGGTATGACTCAAAAAACTAGGTTGGTCTTACTATTCCTAGTTTGTCTCGGCATGTCGGTTTGCAAAGTACGTAAGATACCCATGTGCCTGCTTGTCCACTGTTTTGCTGACAACGTGGGAGAAATCAAGTCATACAAGGGCTTCACTCACTCAGCTTAGTGCAACAAGTAAGTTAATCTGAAGTTTAAGGAATCCCATCCGGGATTACAACTTCAGTGTGTTAGGAGGCTGCAAGGTAGCACACTTCTGAAGGAAATCAGAAGGCAGACTCTTGCTAGTATGCAAGGAAGGTCACCGTAAGGTAGGCGATCTTCAAGGTTTTCTTTAAAGCTAAATCTGTAACCGTGTGATGTTAATAGTGTTATTACTTTGTTCACCCTAGTTAGGTGTACGCCCAAGTCATCTTTAAGATAGATATCATCAATGTATGAATATAACTCAGGATATGGTTGTAAGATCTCCATGATGCACGCAAATAGACCAGAGCTGTTCTTCTAGCCCATTGGCAAATGTTGAAATGAGAAGTGCACCCATTGAAATTAAAAGCGGTTAAATACTCCCTTTCAGGTGTTATATTTTGACTAAAAAATCAATTGGAGATGTCTTGTGTTTTGTATTTTTTCAGCACCATCATTATTTAACCTGTGCTATACGTATTTTGCACATGTTCTTGTATGTGTGTTTAAATTTCAATAGTCTAAAACTAGCCTATTGGATTGTTCAGGTTTGTAGCTGGGGAAAAAGGGGCATGTTCGTTGGTGAAAGGCAAGGCACTATTATGCATTGATATTGCAACTGATCTAATATTGCTTTAATACCAAATATCGCTTCTGGTTTTAAAGGTATTTAGCCTGCGCTTGAAGTTTGCTACGTAAGGGAATGACATGTAGAACCTCACCCCGCTTGGTTTCTGTATAAGGCTGGATTCTGTCTTACAGCCCATTCACTGGTGCAGATTTCCCTGGTGTCTTCAGATACTATTGAATAAAAAGCTACTTGGATTACACCATCCCCCCCCCCCCAAGATGCTTCCCTAATAAAGACTTGAGGCCAGTCTCCCTCCGCTAATATGATGTCATAATCTTCAGATAAATGTGTCCAGTAGATCGCTTCAATAGTGCATTGTATTTCCCCTTCAATCTGTAATTCTAAATCATAGACCCTATTGGGAGGGTTTAAATGTTTATCTGAAGTCCCAACCCATATGAACTCATCAGTTGGACTTGCACCAGAAATGTCTGATGTACTATTGTGACTTCTGCTGCGCTGTCTAGGAACACTCTCACCCACGTCCTGTTTTACAATAGAATCCGTAGTTGGACCGTCATTTTTCTTAAAGTCCTCCTACTTTTTTCCTTAACGGTAGTCTTAGAGTCCAATCCTTTCTCTTCTTTCTTTACGATGACTTCATCCTCTGGTCCTGCTAGTGCACCTTTTCTGCTATACAACTCCCTTCTTCTGTACTGGGATCAACTCCCTCTCTCTCTCTGCTTGTTTACCGTCAGAGTTCTGAAAAGGATGTTGAGATTGGCTATCAGAATACTGACACTGTTCAAGTTTTTTAATTTTCTTGCGGTCCCTTAAATTATAATCACCCCTACCAGATTCCCAAGATGCGGGAGATTCAGTCCATCTTTGCTCTCTACTCCTCTGTTTCTTTTTAGGTCTCGCCTAGCGACGCAGCGCATGCGCGCTGCTGGCCTTGGCGAGACCTATTGTTGTCGGTTTAGTGGGCGAAGGGGGACAGGACATGTGCACTTGCCTGGACAGGTGATGTGCACGCTCACGGCGTCTCCTCTCTAGCGATGTAAGCTTTCACACGCTCCCACCTTGATTTAGGTTTCAGTTTCACTGCGCGATGCAACTATACAAGGCAGACACATAAATTTCAGCGCTTCACTGCGCGATGCAACTATACAAGGCAGACGCATAAATTTCAGCGCTTCAGCATATCAAGAACTTTGTGCCGCATGGTATTTACTTTGCTTTTTTTCGCTTTTGTTGCCTCCACACACAACAGTACTGTTCTTGCCTCGCCGTGCTTTTTATCTGCCCCGCACTCTATCCTGCCACTTATCCTCAGGTTTTTAACTCGCCGTGCCTGTTCCTCTGCCCCCCACTGTCCTGCCACTTATCCTCACGTTTTTAACTTTAGGTGCCTGTTCCTCTGCCCCGCACTCTGTCCTAACACTAATCCTCATGTTCTTCAGTTGCGCTCTGTCTTCCCACCTATACTCATATTCTTGCTTTGCCCTGCCTTTCACTCTGCCCCGCACTCTGTCCTGCCAGAGCAGAGCTGCTTTAGAGCCATAGAACCAGGTCAGAAGAGCTGCTCTAGAGCCTAAGAACCAGGTCAGCAGAGCTGCTCTAGAGCCAGAGAACCAGGTCAGCAGAGCTGCTGTAGAGCCAGAGAACCCAGGTCAGCAGAGCTGCTTTAGAGGGACAGAACCAGGTCAGCAGAGCTGCTTTAGAGCCAGAGAACCAGGTCAGCAGAGCTGCTTTAGAGCCAGAGAACCAGGTCAGCAGAGCTGCTTTAGAGCCAGAGAACCAGGTCAGCAGAGCTGCTTTAGAGCCAGAGAACCAGGTCAGCAGAGCTGCTTTAGAGCCAGAGAACCAGGTCAGCAGAGCTGCTTTAGAGCCAGAGAACCAGGTCAGCAGAGCTGCTTTAGAGCCAGAGAACCAGGTCAGCATAGCTGCTCTAGAGCCTAAGAACCAGGTCAGCAGAGCTGCTCTAGAGCCTGAGAACCAGGTCAGCAGAGCTGCTGTAGAGCCAGAGAAACCAGGTCAGCAGAGCTGCTTTAGAGGGAGAGAACCAGGTCAGCGGCGCTGCTTTAGAGCCAGAGAACCAGGTCAGCAGCGCTGCTTTAGAGCCAGAGAACCAGGTCAGCAGAGCTGCTTTAGAGCCAGAGAACCAGGTCAGCAGAGCTGCTCTAGAGCCTAAGAACCAGGTCAGCAGAGCTGCTCTAGAGGCAGAGAACCAGGTCAGCAGAGCTACTGTAGAGCCAGAGAAACCAGGTCAGCAGAGCTGCTTTAGAGGGAGAGAACCAGGTCAGCAGAGCTGCTTTAGAGCCAGAGAACCAGGTCAGCAGAGCTGCTTTAGAGCCATAGAACCAGGTCAGCAGAGCTGCTTTAGAGCCATAGAACCAGGTCAGCAGAGCTGCTTTAGAGCCACAGAACAAGGTCAGCAGAGCTGCTTTAGAGCCATAGAACCAGGTCAGCAGAGCTGCTCTAGAGCCAGAGAACCAGGTCAGCAGAGCTGCTCTAGAGCCAGAGAACCAGGTCAGCAGAGCTGCTGTAGAGCCAGAGAACCAGGTCAGCAGAGCTGCTGTAGAGCCAGAGAACCAGGTCAGCAGAGCTGCTTTAGAGGGAGAGAACCAGGTCAGCAGAGTTGCCTTAGAGCCAGAGAACCAGGTCAGCAGAGCTGCTTTAGAGCCAGAGAACCAGGTCAGCAGAGCTGCTCTAGAGCCTGAGAACAAGGCCAGCAGAGCTGCTCTAGAGGCAGAGAACCAGGTCAGCAGAGCTGCTCTAGAGGCAGAGAACCAGGTCAGCAGAGCTGCTCTAGAGGCAAAGAAACCAGGTCAGCAGAGCTGCTTTAGAGGGAGAGAACCAGGTCAGCAGAGCTGCTTTAGAGGGAGAGAACCAGGTGAGCAGAGCTGCTTTAAAGCCAGAGAACCAGGTCAGCAGAGCTGCTTTAGAGCCAGAGAACAAGGTCAGCAGAGCTGCTTTAGAGCCAGAGAACCAGGTCAGCAGAGGCGTTGTAGAGCCAGAGAACCAGGTCAGCAGAGCTGCTCTAGAGCCTAAGAACCAGGTCAGCAGAGCTGCTCTAGAGCCTAAGAACCAGGTCAGCAGAGCTTCTCTAGAGCCTAAGAACCAGGTCAGCAGAGCTTCTCTAGAGCCTAAGAACCAGGTCAGCAGAGCTGCTCTAGAGCCTAAGAACCAGGTCAGCAGAGCTGCTCTAGAGCCTAAGAACCAGGTCAGCAGAGCTGCTCTAGAGGCAGAGAAACCAGGTCAGCAGAGCTGCTTTAGAGCCAGAGAACCAGGTCAGCAGAGCTGCTCTAGAGCCAGAGAACCAGGTCAGCAGAGCTGCTCTAGAGCCACAGAACCAGGTCAGCAGAGCTGCTTTAGAGCCAGAGAACCAGGTCAGCAGAGGCGTTGTAGAGCCAGAGAACCAGGACAGCAGAGCTACTCTAGAACCTAAGAACCAGGTCAGCAGAGCTGCTTTAGAGCCAGAGAACCAGGTCAGCAGAGCTGCTCTAGAGCCTGAGAACAAGGCCAGCAGAGCTGCTCTAGAGGCAGAGAACCAGGTCAGCAGAGCTGCTGTAGAGCCAGAGAAACCAGGTCAGCAGAGCTGCTCTAGAGGCAAAGAAACCAGGTCAGCAGAGCTGCTTTAGAGGGAGAGAACCAGGTCAGCAGAGCTGCTTTAGAGGGAGAGAACCAGGTCAGCAGAGCTGCTTTAAAGCCAGAGAACCAGGTCAGCAGAGCTGCTTTAGAGCCAGAGAACAAGGTCAGCAGAGCTGCTTTAGAGCCAGAGAACCAGGTCAGCAGAGGCGTTGTAGAGCCAGAGAACCAGGTCAGCAGAGCTGCTCTAGAGCCTAAGAACCAGGTCAGCAGAGCTGCTCTAGAGCCTAAGAACCAGGTCAGCAGAGCTGCTCTAGAGCCTAAGAACCAGGTCAGCAGAGCTGCTCTAGAGCCTAAGAACCAGGTCAGCAGAGCTGCTCTAGAGCCTAAGAACCAGGTCAGCAGAGCTGCTCTAGAGGCAGAGAAACCAGGTCAGCAGAGCTGCTTTAGAGCCAGAGAACCAGGTCAGCAGAGCTGCTCTAGAGCCAGAGAACCAGGTCAGCAGAGCTGCTCTAGAGCCAGAGAACCAGGTCAGCAGAGCTGCTTTAGAGCCAGAGAACCAGGTCAGCAGAGGCGTTGTAGAGCCAGAGAACCAGGACAGCAGAGCTACTCTAGAACCTAAGAACCAGGTCAGCAGAGCTGCTTTAGAGCCAGAGAACCAGGTCAGCAGAGCTGCTCTAGAGCCTGAGAACAAGGCCAGCAGAGCTGCTCTAGAGGCAGAGAACCAGGTCAGCAGAGCTGCTGTAGAGCCAGAGAACCAGGTCAGCAGAGCTGCTTTAGAGCCAGAGAACCAGGTCAGCAGAGCTGCTTTAAAGCCAGAGAACCAGGTCAGCAGAGCTGCTTTAGAACCAGAGAACCAGGTCAGGAGAGCCGTTGTAGAGCCAGAGAACCAGGTCAGCAGAGCTGCTCTAGAGCCAGAGAACCAGGTCAGCAGAGCTGCTTCAAAGCCAGAGAACCAGGTCAGCAGAGCTGCTCTAGAGCCAGAGAACCAGGTCAGCAGAGCTGCTTTAGAGGGAGAGAACCAGGTCAGCAGAGCTGCTTTAGAGGGAGAGCACCAGGTCGGCAGAGCTGCTTTAGAGGGAGAGAACCAGGTCAGCAGAACTGCTTTAGAGCCAGAGAACCAGGTCAGCAGAGCTGCTTTAGAGCCAGAGAACCAGGTCAGCAGAGCTGCTCTAGAGCCAGAGAACCAGGTCAGCAGAGCTGCTTCAAAGCCAGAGAACCAGGTCGGCAGAGCTGCTCTAGAGCCTAAGAACCAGGTCAGCAGAGCTGCTCTAGAGCCTGAGAACCAGGTCAGCAGAGCTGCTGTAGAGCCAGAGAAACCAGGTCAGCAGAGCTGCTTTAGAGGGAGAGAACCAGGTCAGCGGCGCTGCTTTAGAGCCAGAGAACCAGGTCAGCAGCGCTGCTTTAGAGCCAGAGAACCAGGTCAGCAGAGCTGCTTTAGAGCCAGAGAACCAGGTCAGCAGAGCTGCTCTAGAAGCCCTAAGAACCAGGTCAGCAGAGCTGCTCTAGAGGCAGAGAACCAGGTCAGCAGAGCTACTGTAGAGCCAGAGAAACCAGGTCAGCAGAGCTGCTTTAGAGGGAGAGAACCAGGTCAGCAGAGCTGCTTTAGAGGGAGAGAACCAGGTCAGCAGAGCTGCTTTAGAGCCATAGAACCAGGTCAGCAGAGCTGCTGTAGAGCCAGAGAACCAGGTCAGCAGAGCTGCTGTAGAGCCAGAGAACCAGGTCAGCAGAGCTGCTGTAGAGCCAGAGAACCAGGTCAGCAGAGCTGCTGTAGAGCCAGAGAACCAGGTCAGCAGAGCTGCTGTAGAGCCAGAGAACCAGGTCAGCAGAGCTGCTTTAGAGGGAGAGAACCAGGTCAGCAGAGTTGCCTTAGAGCCAGAGAACCAGGTCAGCAGAGCTGCTTTAGAGCCAGAGAACCAGGTCAGCAGAGCTGCTCTAGAGCCTGAGAACAAGGCCAGCAGAGCTGCTCTAGAGGCAGAGAACCAGGTCAGCAGAGCTGCTCTAGAGGCAGAGAACCAGGTCAGCAGAGCTGCTCTAGAGGCAAAGAAACCAGGTCAGCAGAGCTGCTTTAGAGGGAGAGAACCAGGTCAGCAGAGCTGCTTTAGAGGGAGAGAACCAGGTCAGCAGAGCTGCTTTAAAGCCAGAGAACCAGGTCAGCAGAGCTGCTTTAGAGCCAGAGAACAAGGTCAGCAGAGCTGCTTTAGAGCCAGAGAACCAGGTCAGCAGAGGCGTTTGTAGAGCCAGAGAACCAGGTCAGCAGAGCTGCTCTAGAGCCTAAGAACCAGGTCAGCAGAGCTGCTCTAGAGCCTAAGAACCAGGTCAGCAGAGCTGCTCTAGAGCCTAAGAACCAGGTCAGCAGAGCTGCTCTAGAGCCTAAGAACCAGGTCAGCAGAGCTGCTCTAGAGGCAGAGAAACCAGGTCAGCAGAGCTGCTTTAGAGCCAGAGAACCAGGTCAGCAGAGCTGCTCTAGAGCCAGAGAACCAGGTCAGCAGAGCTGCTCTAGAGCCAGAGAACCAGGTCAGCAGAGCTGCTTTAGAGTCAGAGAACCAGGTCAGCAGAGGCGTTGTAGAGCCAGAGAACCAGGACAGCAGACCTCTCTAGAACCTAAGAACCAGGTCAGCAGAGCTGCTTTAGAGCCAGAGAACCAGGTCAGCAGAGCTGCTCTAGAGCCTGAGAACAAGGCCAGCAGAGCTGCTCTAGAGGCAGAGAACCAGGTCAGCAGAGCTGCTGTAGAGCCAGAGAAACCAGGTCAGCAGAGCTGCTGTAGAGCCAGAGAAACCAGGTCAGCAGAGCTGCTGTAGAGCCAGAGAACCAGGTCAGCAGAGCTGCTTTAGAGCCAGAGAACCAGGTCAGCAGAGCTGCTTTAGAGCCAGAGAACCAGGTCAGCAGAGCTGCTTTAGAACCAGAGAACCAGGTCAGGAGAGCCGTTGTAGAGCCAGAGAACCAGGTCAGCAGAGCTGCTCTAGAGCCAGAGAACCAGGTCAGCAGAGCTGCTTCAAAGCCAGAGAACCAGGTCAGCAGAGCTGCTGTAGAGCCAGAGAACCAGGTCAGCAGAGCTGCTTTAGAGGGAGAGAACCAGGTCAGCAGAGCTGCTTTAGAGGGAGAGAACCAGGTCAGCAGAACTGCTTTAGAGCCATAGAACCAGGTCAGCAGAGCTGCTTTAGAGCCAGAGAACCAGGTCAGCAGAGCTGCTCTAGAGCCAGAGAACCAGGTCAGCAGAGCTGCTTCAAAGCCAGAGAACCAGGTCGGCAGAGCTGCTCTAGAAGCCTAAGAACCAGGTCAGCAGAGCTGCTCTAGAGCCAGAGAACCAGGTCAGCAGAGCTGCTGCAGAGCCAGAGAAACCAGGTCAGCAGAGCTGCTTTAGAGCCAGAGAACCAGGTCAATGGAGCCGCTGTAGAGCCAGAGAACCAGTCAGCAGAGCTGCTCTAGAGCCAGAGAACCAGGTCAGCAGAGCTGCTTCAAAGCCAGAGAACCAGGTCAGCAGAGCTGCTCTAGAGCCAGAGAACCAGGTCAGCAGAGCTGCTCTAGAGCCAGAGAACCAGGTCAGCAGAGCTGCTTCAAAGCCAGAGAACCAGGTCGGCAGAGCTGCTCTAGAGCCTAAGAACCAGGTCAGCAGAGCTGCTCTAGAGCCAGAGAACCAGGTCAGCAGAGCTGCTGTAGAGCCAGAGAAACCAGGTCAGCAGAGCTGCTTTAGAGGGAGAGAACCAGGTCAGCAGAGCTGCTTTAGAGCCAGAGAACCAGGTCAGCAGAGCTGCTTTAGAGCCAGAGAACCAGGTCAGCAGAGCTGCTGTAGAGCCAGAGAACCAGGTCAGCAGAGCTGCTGTAGAGCCAGAGAACCAGGTCAGCAGAGCCGTTGTAGAGCCAGAGAACCAGGTCAGCAGAGCTGCTCTAGAGCCAGAGAACTAGGTCAGCAGAGCTGCTGTAGAGCCATAGAACCAGGTCAGCAGAGCTGCTCTAGAGCCACAGAACCAGGTCAGCAGAGCTGCTTTAGAGCCAGAGAACCAGGTCAACGGAGCCGCTGTAGAGCCAGAGAACCAGTCAGCAGAGCTGCTTTAGAGCCAGAGAACCAGGTCAGCAGAGCCGTTGTAGAGCCAGAGAACCAGGTCAGCAAAGCTGCTTTAGAGCCAGAGAAACAGGACATTGGGGCTTATTTACAAGCCCCTTGCGCCGCCGCTGCGTCACTTTTTCCCACACAAAAGTGAAGCACCGGCAGTGCAAGGGACTTGTAAATAAGCCCCATTGTGCCCATTCGAACGCAGTAAAACAGTTACATAACCTTCACACCACGGAAAAGGTGAAATAAAGCACCAGTTTCTAAGGTTATTACTCTTTCCACAGTTACTGGTAACTCAAGTCTCCTGCCTGAGGTCTACTACATTTATTGTAATTTAAAACTTCAGGTATCAAAATGCAAAGTTGTGTGAGCTATTAGCCTTACACTGGCTGAACAACTGCCTCCTACCATAGGACTGTTACGAGTGTCTACAAATCTAAGATTGTATTTTGGGAAGTAGATGATGCACCTCATGCCTGCAACATAAAACAAGCATTTGCAATGCAATAGGGCTGGCATTACTAAAAGTTTGAGCTATTGGCGTTGCAAATGATAATGTTTGTTAGTTTTTGTATTTTTTTGTTAAAAATATTCCAGCAGTAGCATAAGTAATGAAATAAAATCCACGTAGACTACCAGTACCACCACCACTAACACCACCAGTACCAATACCACCACCACTACCACCACCGCTACAACCACCACAAGTACCATAACCACCACTACTACAGTTATTACTATTACTACTCTGTGGTGATAGTAATAATAATAGTGGTAGTTATGGTACTGGTGGAAAATTACTATTATAAATTACAATACCTGTTAATTTTTCAAAAGGCATTGCCATTTACAATACCAATAGCTCTAAAACTCGCAGTTGCGAGACCTATTGCATTGTAAATGCTTGTTGCTTTCTGTTGCAGATTTTTCTTTAACAGAACCCTCAACGTCACTTTTAGGTTTTAAATGTGACTTAACAGTTTGCGAACCTAAGGTATCCAGGTCCAAAGAAGTGTATATTTCTGCAATTATTTTTGGTAGCTTCCGTTCACGATCTGGAACTGCAACTGTTTCCAGTCTCTACGTATGGCCATAATCAAAGCGTCTCTTAATGTTGCTTAGGAGGATTGAAGAAATTGTGGAACAGTTCCCCATTAATTTAATTTCCAAGTCATTGAACATTGGAGTTTTGCTTGTGTGGCATTGTCGTAACTTAGCTTTGATTTGAGCAATGTGCATACAGCTGCTTTATACAGGTCTTTGTTGATAAGAAGGTGGCCTTATTTTAGTTGTCCTAAACTGATGAAAGAGGCTTAAGCCACTGTCACCATCTATGCATCAAAGAGCATGCTTAGCATTCTATATGACCCAGATTTCCAGCTTCATTGGGGTAGGCCATTGAGTATCTAAATAAAAAAGGGTGGTATAGTTAGTTGTCAAGGATCTAAGAATAAAAGTTAGGTTTTTGCACCCTTTAGTTTTAATGGACTGTATTCCATCCATGTTGCCACTTCATCAAGCTCTTTCGGTTGAATTTGGTCTTTTGTTTCAAATGTCTGGTCCTGTTCTGGTTGGATCTGAAGTTCAATTTCTGTAGGATGACAGACATGGTGCAGTGTGTTTATGAAAATAATTGGGCTGGCACTGGAAATAAAATGCAATATGATGTGCTAGTTGCTCATGGACATGGTTTGGAATAATGCACTTCTCTTTTGATACCTGGCTACAATTTACTTAGAGTTGTGAAATAGATCCTTTCTATCTTAATGCTGAATTAGCAGCAATATCCTAAGCATGTTCTAATTTTGGGGATTTGTGTTCTTTTACACATGAACATATTTTTGGGTAAGCTGAATGGAGTACCTAGTTTTTCTCTAAGTGTCTATTCCCTCATTGTGTGCTGCACTCGTTGGGATAAAATAAAGGTTTGCTTCTGAGGTAATGGCACAAATGTATTCTTAATGAATATGAATCATTCGACCCAACAAAACACTCAAAGCTTGGGCTTGTAAAATATCCTTTGTCTGGTTCAATTGTACACCTTGTGAATTTTGTTTCACAGTATGGAGTGTGTTCATTTCAAATTTAACTCTACTTTAAACGCAGCTTATACATTATCTTTAAGCTTGTTTCCATAAAAGCAAGTACACACTAGTTACATGGATATAAGAAAAAAAGTGGGAACAATTTTATGAAATAAACATGTTGTATTAGGTTAGCTCATCTTATTTGTGGAGCATAACTTAATTTCACATTTAAAAAAAAGAATCCTATCCTATTATAAACCTTAAATTTCTTAGTCTGAAGGACCTCATCTAATCACAAATGCACACCTGGGCAAAATTTACTAGCATCAAGTAGACCATCCTTCAGTTCAGTAGTAGCAACTGATTCTTCCTGAACACCAGCCCCATAAGGGTGGTTCACCCTGACAAAGGATGCTATATAAATGAATCCACTCACTAGTAACTTGCCACAAATGGCGTTTGTCAATGAAAACTAGTCCGGTTGTTCACCATAGCTTATGTCACTTGTCTCCACCGATCCCAGCATTTTACAGTTTCTCCAGCAGAAAGCAGATGCATTCAGGAGGCAAAAGGGGATCTCGACCTTTCAAATCATCCACTTTTTAGCAGCATTCCACCCACAGCCTCTCCGACTCGTGTCTCTATTTCTTCAGCCAGAAAACAAATTGAAATTCCGGATGGATTCAGTAAAATGGAAGCAGTGATATCTCCTTTCTCACCCAGAAGGGAGGGAGGGAGGGATTGAAAGGGGTGTGTGTGTGTGTGTCATGTGTGTCATGTGAGATAATGACTTGTGCGATACAAAGGCTCCGCTCCGAAAGATGAACTAATGGTGGTCGAGTGTCAGATTGAGGAGAAATCAAAGAGGAATGTCTTGATTTGGTTGATGTTGCGCTGCTTATTTAACATTTCATTGTTCTGCTTTTTCCTACAATACAGATGGGAAGCGTAGAATGCCTGGATGATTTCCTTCTGTGGGTACATCATACGAAAAGTAATCGTGAAAGTTTCAAGGATTTGCTTCGGTTGTCACAAGAATCAAGGATGGATCACATGCACAAAGGATCTGCTTCTAAAGAGTCCACCCAAGGGCAGTCTGTCACTTTACGTCTCAGTGGATGCATGTATGAAGATAGTCTGTTTGAGCCTCATGTAGTGGATCCGGGGCCCATATCCGAGGGAGGCACATCTTCTGAGACTTCATCATTGAAGACCGGATCCCCAAGGTTTGAAGAATTGGTTAGTTCATCATCTCTGGCACCCTTTGTGGAAGGTCAGTGCACACCGGCTGTAACAACTGAATAGACGAATACTCAATATCTGTACATGATTAGATACTCTGTGTTTGGTGGCAGTGTTAGTTCTGCTCTGGTGTATAACAGGGTTTTAACACATTAATGTTGTCCAGTAGATTGACAAAAATCCTAAACGAATTGTGAAAGGCTTAGAAAATTGATGGTCTTGTGTGATGCTTCTCATACGAAGGTGTAAAGGCCATTTGCCATTGGTATGCAATGGAACTTGTAGGTCATTTGGTGGATTCAAAGGGGATTAAAGTTCCCATTTGCACTCTTTAAAATGCAAATATTTATTTAATATTTAAAGGGCTTTTTGGAAAGAAAATGGAATTGATCTGTCTCTTGGGTCAAGGCCGTCAGCGTATAAACAGAAGGGGCGAGGCTATTTTCTTCTTCTGTATCTCGTCCGAGAAGGTTTCTGTCACTTGCTCTCATTTCACTGCACAAGCTAGAGTTAATGAATGGTGCTCCCTATGTAAAGCTTTTGGCAGCTGCATCTAAATGCATATATAACAAAATCACTTCTACATGTGAGTGGCTTCAAAATCTGCCATTTGTTGTCAGAGAATGGCAGGGGCACCTCTATAATGTTGACTCCATAATTGCATGCTTTGCACTATGGCATCGTCTAAAGCCCTTGCTCCCACTCAGCCACGTTTCCTGCTGTTTGATCCCAGGACAATTATTGACAAGGTCCTGCCTCATTGATCTTGCTTTGCAGAATGTCAATAACGGTCTATTATGTGTATCTTGGTACCCAGAATGGGGTCACTGCATATTAAATGCCAATACTTCTGAAAGATAGCACGTATTTTCTGGTGCTGCACGCTAAATCCAGTGATGAAGCTTATAGCCTGCTCTGTGTCTCTCTGCATGTTCTTCGCTTTCTCATAAGTGAAGATTAGTTTCTCCCTAGGCTTCAAATTCGCCTTGACCTTGGCTGTTTCTAGAGTGGCTTTGTTGTACCCTCGCCTTTCGAATCTCTCGGCTAGTTCCACTTGGGCTTTCTGGAGCTGCTCAGCATTACTGCAGTTCCTTCTCATCCGGAGATTCTCTGCATAAGGTATGCTATTTTTCAATTTGGCGAGATGGAAACTCTGAGCATGCAGCACAGTATTGCCAGCAGTGCTGTTTCTAAAGGTCTTCGTCTGTAGTGCTCCATCTGCCACATAGATGGTTAAGTCTAGGAACTCTACCTCCTTATCACTGATGTGTGAGGTGAAATGCAAGTTGAGCTCATTGTGGTTCAGCCTCTCTACAAAATGCTCAGCTGATGATTTGTTGCCAGGCCATATGACAAAAAGATCATCAATATAGCGTGACCACAATATCACATATTCAGACATTTCTATGGCAAAATCTTTCGCTAGCACCTGCTCCTTCCACCAGCCCATATGCAGATTTGCATAGCTGGGGGCGAAGCAGGTGCCCATGGCAGTGCCCCTCTTTGTTGGTACAAATCTGATCCAAAAAAGAAAATGTTTTTGCGCAAGCACCAGCCTAACATACTCGACAGCATTTCCGTGTGCTTGTATAGTGACAGTGGCTGTGAGCTAAAGAAATGTTCGACTGCCCTAATGCCATCCGTATGAGAGATGCTGGTGTAGAGGGAGGTCACATCTAGCGTGATCATTAAGTAATCCTGCTCCCATCCTATATCATAGACTTTCTTCAGGAAATCCCCTGTGTCCCTGGTGTAGGAACTTAAGTTTTTTACTGGGACCTGGAAAAAGTAGTCTAAATATTTCGAGGATTTTTCAAACAGACTACCTATGGCAGATATAATAGGACGGCCAGGAGGCACATTGATGTTCTTATGTACCTTCGGTATCAAATATAAAATGGGCGTGATGGGTGTGTCTACTTTGAGGAACTTGAACTCGGACTGTGACATGAGCCCTGATGCCCTCATGCCCTCCAATGTGTTAGATCCGAATGGAACCTCGTGGTCACATCCTGTAGTGTGGTTCTATCAACTCTCGCATAGCACCGATGGTCGTTAAGTTGGCTCATTGCTTCCTCCTGATACATGGTGAGAGGCCAAAGTACCACATTTCCGCCTTTGTCCGCTTGTCTCACCACTATATCAGGACGTGAGCGTAACTTGGCCACTAGACTAATCTAGCTTATCTTGGATTAATCTAAAGCTGTATCCCCCTCAAAGTAAGAGTACAACTTCTTAAGATCCTGCACTACCGAATCAGAAAATAAGTCTATTGAGTCTTTCGGGACCATGGGTAAAAAGACAGACCTCAGTCTAAACGGTGTTTCTGGTCTTTCATATACATTCAAGTCCTGCTCTCTCACCAATGCATCATCAGATAATTCATTATCCTCGCCTCTTGAGAGGCTATCCAAATCACGCAGTAAATCTAGGTCAGAGACCAACAAATTGCCTCCACTTGCAGATGCCTCCTGTTGCATTGGCCCTGCTCTCCTACTGGTTGCAAAATATTTAGCCAACCTAAGCTTGCAAGTGAATTTAAAACAATCTATCCTTGTTTGGACTTTGTTCATGTTCTCCGGAACACAATACGCAAACCACGTGAAAGGATTTTGATTTCTGCTGCATTTAATTCGAGCTCAGTTAAGTTCACTACATTGCCATCTGGGTTGTCGTCAGTCACTTTGTCTTCTTCAGAGGTCCTTTGCTGGCGGCTTGCCCTTCCTGACCGCCCATTTTTCCTCTGCCTCTTCCGCCTCCACAGAAAGGTAAATAATTGGGTACAGAGGCTTTTGGTCGTGTATTGTGAGGTGTCTGTCGGATTTCACCAGGAATGTGTCAATACACAAAGACAAAATCTCACACACACTCACTCCTCTCTCTATTTTGAAAGTCTTCAAAAATGTTGTTTATTTTACAAAATATTGTGTTGTTTTCTCTCACTTAGTACCCCTACCAATCCGCATTGCTCTCCATTTCCACTGCCCCTTAAGCCCATCTTGTGTGCCCTGCTTGTCGTATAATGTATTTTAACTTTATATGTCAGCATGATATTTGGAAAATCTGCAGCTCACATACCCTCAATCTTACTGACCGTGCTACGCCCCTGAACAAAAGAATTTGAAGGTTTACTTAACCCCAGTGGCTTTTGCTAGTCTTGTGCTTGATAGATAATATAGAATCAAAATATTCGACTTAAAATGTTATTTAGAATTGTATTTTTGCAGTGCCTTACCAGATTGCGAACAATTCTCTCCCAAGCTCTTTAAATCCTGTACATATCACACACTCTTGCCTCAAATCTGTCTCTTTTCTTGCTTCAGCCAGCAACATTCTGTATTTTGGTAGAATTTAACCCAGCAAACTCAACCACAAGTGGAAATTTTCAGACATTAACCCGAGATCTTGAGCTCAGGAAAGAATGTTATTGTACCATGTATTGTCTTTCTTTTAAACAGATTAACACTATCACACAGATAAGCACTATCAAATGATAAGCTGTACAGTTTTCAAATCAACGTAGATCACAGATTCAGCAATAAGGCTGGTCGGTTAGAAGTGGTACTTATGTTCTAATGTTATGTTAGTATGGCATATTGGTTACGTTGGGGTTGGTTAGGTTGGTAGGGTTCATAGGCATGGTAGGTTGGGTATGGCAGGATAGACATGGCATGTTGGTTATGGTAGGGTAAGTTAAGTTGGTACGGTACATAGGAATAGTAGGTTAGATATGGCATGTTGGTTAGGGTAGGTTAGCATGGTATGGTACATAGGCATGGGAGGTTAGGCATGGTGTTACGATAGGGTAGGGTAGGTTTGCCTAGTACATAGGCATTGTAGGTTAGGTATGGTAGGTTAAATATAGCATGTTTGTTATGGTAGTGTAAATTAGTTTGGTAGGGTACATAGGCATGGTAGGTTAGATATGGCATGTTGGTTCGGGTAGGTTAGGTTGGTACGGTACATAGACATGGTAGGTGAGATTTAGCATGTTGGTTATGGTAGTGTAGGTTAGGTTGGTATAGTACATAGGTATGGTAGGTTAGATTTGGGATGTTTATGGTAGGGTAGGTCGGGTATGGCACGTTGGTTATAGTAGGTTAGATATGGCATATTGGTTATGGTAGGTTAGGTTGGTACGGTACATAGGCATGGTAGGTTAGATATGGCATGTCGGTTATGGTAGGGTAGGTTAGATTGGTATGGTACATAGGCATGATAGGTTGGATATGGCATGTTGGCTATGGATGGTTGGGTATGGTAGGGTATTTTAGGTTGGTATGATGCATAGGCATGGTAGGATAGGTATGGTAGGCTAGATATAGTAAGTTGTATTGAATTGTAATTGTATTTAAATAGCCTTACTACCCCTGATGAGGTGATGAAGGGCTTATGGTAGGATATTTTTGGTTGGTATGATACATAGGCATGGTAGGTTAGGTGTGGTAGGTTAGATATGGTATGTTGTATTGAATTGTAATTGTATTTAAATTGCGCTTATTATCCCTCATGAGGCGTTGAAGCGCTTATGGTAGGGTAGGTTCGGTTGCTACTGTACATAGCCACTGTAGATTAGATATGGTGGGTTAGATATGGCATTTTGGTTATGGTAGGTTAGTACGGTACATAGGCATTGTAGGTTAGATATGGTAGATAAGATATGGCTTGTTGGTTATGGTAGGGTAGGTTGGTACGATGCATAGGCATGGTAGGTTAGGTGTGGTAGGTTAGATATGGCATGTTGGTTATTGTAGGGTAGGTTAGGTTGGTACGGTACATAGGCATGTGAGGTTAGATAAGGCATGTTGGTTATGGTAGGCTAGGTTGGTACGGTACATAGGCAGTGTGGTTATATATGGTAGGTGAGGTATGGCAGGGTAAGTTATATTGGTACGGTACATAGGCATGGTAGGTTAGATATGGTAGGTTAGATATGGCATGTTGGTTATAGTAGGGTAGGTTAGGTTTGCATGGTACATCGACATGGTAGGTTAGATATTTCATGTTAGTTATGGTAGGGTAGGTTGGGAGGGCTACGCCAAGCAAGATGGCTGATAGAACGTGCTAGAGGCGAGCTCCTCTGCACCCGATTCTACTCCTCCATCATCCTTCGACATGAGTGAGGCCCTATGTGCTCCCCTGCGGGCGAACACGAAGAGCCCCTTGCGGAGCAGTTGACTGCTGCTGGCCATGCTCGGGAGCTATTACACTAGGCCGTCTGTGTAGGGACGTGGCGGTGGGGGCGCGGCCTATGGGACCAAGGCCCACTGCTGCAGCTGTGCCTGACCCTGACCTGTGGGCGTGAAGACCTGAGCTGCGGAGGAGATCCGTGCAGGGTCTGGCTGGGTGTATCAACAGTGTGGGGTGCCGCGGGCGGTGCCGGGTGGCAAATGTGATGGCTTCTAAGCCTGCCGGCTGGAGAAGCAACGCAACGGTGAGAGGTGCAGCCTAGGGCACCACGGCCTGCTGCAGAGACCTCTCCTGTGCCTTGCCCTGCAGGCGTGGAGACCTGCGATATGGAGGAGAGCTGTGCTGTGCCTGGTTGGCAGGGATCGGGCCTGCGGGCTGACGCTGGTGGTGGTGGGTGGACCGCATGGAGGTGATTTGCAGCCTGAGGCAAGGCCCGCTGGGAACATTGCCAGAGGCAGCAAATCTCCTCTCCAGGTTGCTGAGTGGGAGGAGAGCCTGAGAGGCACACAGACATGAAAGACCCTGCAGGTGCCAGGCGGGGGGGGGGGGCGCAGATTCCCTGGGGCCTGCGGCAGTGAGGCCCTGGGGAGCCCTGCAGCTAAGGCCTGTGTTTGGGGGCCACTACGGCTGGCAACAAGACGTCGCACACCACTGGACCCAGAAAACGAAGCTCCAGTCGCATTCCTTCATTGTGAACTGGATGATCACTGGCTGACACTGGGGAAAGGGAGGAGTGGGGACCCCCGAGATAGATGACTGCCCTGCTGAAGAACCAGGGGGAGTATTGTACTTGGCAGCATGTTTCCAGGCAACTGGGATTGACCTGAAGGAGGGCTCGAACTTTGAAAGAAGCCCCACAGCGCAGACTGAGAGCACATTTGGGTGACTGGGGGGCATGTATGCCCGGTCCTGCAGTCTGAGGACCACAGGGGTCAGTAGAACACAGGTGACTTTGGAGCGGGAGGCCTCCCCCTTGCTTCATCTGAGGTAGGGGCACCCACAGAGTCAACCTTTGGGGTAAAGGAGGCCATAAACCCAGCTGCAATGGTGATGATTGTTGCATTCCCCCTTCTGGGGCTGCTCTGAAAAGGTAGTTGATGTATCTCCAGAGGGACTGGCTAGCTTGAGACTGTGAGGGTCGACATCTACTGACTTTGGGTGTGGGTCTGGACAGGCTGAGGGCTTTTAGTGGTGAGACTTCACCAGGGAATTTTCTCTAAGAACACAGAGATGGGAAAACCCAGGCGAGAGACGCTGGTGCGGCCCCGGCTTCGTAGGGACCGCCTGAGGCTGCCGGCTCACACTCTGGAAGCAGCATGGATCAGGTTTCCCCTGCCCTGCAGTTGACTCTTGATAGGACGGATACTGGCTGCCATTGCAGACTCAAAAACCACCCTGCAGGTACAAATCAACAGTGTATCGGAGGAATTGGGCCTACTGTGGGCAGACCACCACAACCTAACCGACGGCCAGCTCAACAGTCCCTGTGGCTGCAGGTGCCGGATCTTACCGAATGAGTTAAAATTCTGGATGGCAGGACAAAAGATGCAGAGGGCTGCAACCGACACAACAACGTACGGATACTGGGGCTGCCTGAAGGTACAGAAGGGTCCGATATGATTGCGTATTTGGAAGATTGCATGAACACCTCCCACAGAACTTACTCCCTTCTTTGCCCTTGATCGTGCGCATCAGGTTCCTGCTAGGCCCCCTGCGCCGGCCCCCGGATCCGTTGGTGAACAGGCTACTACATTATCGAGATCGTGATCTGCTACTTCAGAAGGCTTGCACCGGTGTCCTTTTTCAAGCGGACAACACGGCGGTGACCCTGTTCCCAGACTTTACTGTGGCCGTGCAAGCAAAAAGAGCTTCCTTTTTGAAGGTTAAAAATGAGCTGCAGGAAGCAGGACTCTGTTACTCCCTCCTGTTCCCTGCTAGGTTGCGGGTCATGCTGGCTAGGACTACACGTTCCTTCCTGACCCCTGCTGACGCCTGGGAGTGGCTGGACAAATACTGAGCGGAGGGTGGGACTAAGGCTCCTGAGGAGGAGGTGCAGAGATCGACCTACTACAAGCTAAGCTAAGCCCCCCGAGAGCTCAAGAGGAGAAGAGTAGGGCGGCTTCCCTGCTGGCACCCACAGGGCTTGCCCACAAGTCCAGTCCAGTCTCAGACACGGGACCCCACTCCGATAAACACTCCGTGGACTCTACCTAAGATGATGCCTCGTTCGTCAAGCGGAGTATGCCACTTGCGACACTGCAGACGGCCCGCTCTGAAACTATCACTGTGGACTTACAGGGAAGCAGCAGTGCATGGTGTGTTGCGGGGGCCCCTGTGGTTCAGGACTTTGAGGAACTGCTGAAGGATTAAGGGGTGGACACCGATTTAGTACTCCTGTGTTATTACTATCCATATAGCTATTATAATTTCTCTTTTGCAGGGCTGGGGATCCTCTATAGGAGAGAGTCTAACCTCTGTCGCTGTATGAGTTGCCCAGGGAGAAAACCTGCGAAGAGCTATGGGGGAGACTTGCTTTCTTCTCCCATCCTATGATAGCGAAACAAGTAGTAAAGCTGCCTAGAGGTGGTGGTGCTGGATGGGAGCAGTGGCTGACGAATTTTGCTTGTGTGTCTTGCACATTCCCCACACGCACATCCATACCCACTGAATGGTGGGCAATGCTCTCGTGCTGTATGTTTTTCTTTTCAATGTGCCTAAGTTTGGGCAGCTGGTCATTGACCGACCGCTCTGGGATGGGGAGTTGGGAGTTTTTATGTTTGTATTGTGGGTTCCGGAGTTGATGGGTATGCCTGGCCAGCAGTGTGGAGGAGTGGGGAGCAGAGAGGAGGAGTGGGGGGCTGAACTGATCTATGCTTTATGCCTAGGCCCACGACATCTGCAGAGATAAAATTACTGACTTGGAATATTAGGGGTATGGGAACGGCGGCCCGGCAACACAAAATATACACGTTCCTCAAATATAGGGCTGTACACATTGCTTTTTTGCAGGAGACAAATCTTACTACTGTGGAAGTACAGCGTCTCTAGAGATGTTGGAGGGGGTAGGTGTACGTTAAAGGGTATTCAGCGTATTCCCGGGGCACTTTGATTTGGTTGCGGGTGGGCGTTACCTTTGAGGCCATACAAGTCAGACCAGAGAGTGAAGGTAGATATGTCCTAGTGGATGGGAGATTAGATGGTATGCCCCTAGTACTAGGGTGTGTATATGCCCCTAACCAGGACCAGATGTCATTTCTGTTTATCGGCGCAGCTGGGCTTTTTTCATGGCAGGAACATGATTCTGGGACGGGATTGTAACAGTGTAGCTAACATCGTTCTGGATCGCTCTACTCCACCACTCCCAGGAGCACCGGCACATAGGGTCGCGACGGGGGTTCCGAGAATGGACTGCCAGTTGAGGAATAGAAGACGTGTGGAGTACTCAACATGATGGGAAAAGAGATTACTCCTTTTACTCCAGCCTTTCCTCCCTTCATGTTCACCTGGACTAGGTCCTATGTTCAACTCCCTTTGCCATTATATCTATCATACTAAATATCTTGGCCGCACCATCTCGGACCATAGTCCGCTGTTGGTGGGTATCCGGTTGGGCACACCCAGGCCAGCAATCCCTGTGTGGCGGCTCTGTCCCAGTGCCTTAGAAGACAACACTTACCAGGAGGGCCTTCAAGAGGACATCACTGATTATTTTGCACACAACTCGGACACTGCTACAGACTGTTTTGTGAAAAGGAAACCTTTAAGACAGTCATTTGTGGACACTTTATAGGGCGGGTGATCGGAGGCAATTGGACCGGGAACTGGTGGCACTTGATGGGACCATCATTGACCTGGGTATCGGGTAGCTACTGACCCTGATGCGGGAATATGACTAGCAGAGGCTAGGGAGCGATACAATATCCTATTGGAAAAGCTCTGCTGCCACAATTATAAGGACTATATAGCCTGGGCTCACAAGGGTGAAAGTAAAATGGGCAGGCTACTGCCCTGGTTGGTACACCCTGAGACATGTGGGAGCCCGATAACTACCTTGACACAGCCCGATGGGCAAAGGGTATACTCCCAGGTGGAGATAGATGATGCTTTTCTGGAGTAATATTCGGGGTTGTATGGGAAACGGCCTGAGGGAACATACAGAGGCCTTTTTGGCCCGGCTACCACTACAGAGCATGCCTCTGATCCTTGTGGAGGAGCTGGGTGGCCCCATAATGCCCCAAGAAACCAAGGGAGTCATTAGAGACCTGGCATGGAGGAAGACGCCAAGTCCAGATGGTCTCCCAGCGGAATTTTATTCTGCATTTGTTGGGTCACTGGCTCCGCGACTGGCCCACATGTATATTAAGGTGCCAACTAAGAAGGAGCCACCAGCCACTACCAGGGACTCAACGGTCATCCCACTTCTGAAGATGCACCCCCGTAACGTTTTGCCCATTGTCCATGTTAAACATGGACTTTACGATCTTAAGTAGGATACTGGCTAAGCACCTCCTACCCCACATGTAGGCATTGGTCTATCCTGATCAGTGCGGATTTACCCTTCAACGTAACACCTTTCTTAATCTACGCCGCTTGTACTGTGTACTGTTTGCACCCCTACGGGAGGATGGGGCTGAGGCGGACCCGATGGCTGTGGACCTAGAAAAGGCTTTCAACACGGTTAGCTGGGCCTATCTGGATATAGTCATGCACCGAATGCGGTTGGGGGGACTCATGGGCAGTTTGTCAGTGTCTTGTGTACCAACCCTACTGCTTGGGTCTGGACGGGCCAGATTGAGTCGGACTTCTATGACGTATGCAGGTGTACCAGGCTTGGGTACTCACTGTCTCTGCTCTTGTTTGCCCTTGCCATCGGGCCATAGCGGAATTGTGTGGATTGCGGAGGTCAGGTAGGGGTATCCAGGGTAGGTTTATCCAGGTAGATGGCGCTGAACATCTGATATCGTTGTATGCCAACGACCTACTGCTGTACTTTTCTGATGTAGCAGCCATGTCCTGCCCTTCCTACAGCTTCTGGACGAGTTTGGTGAGGTCTCCAGATTACTGGTAAAACTCACAAAGTTTAGCATCTTCCCGCTCTTGCCAGGGTCGGACAGTTTGGAGGTCTTCCTGTCAGACCTTTGCTGGGTCCCCCCCACATTCTGATACCTGGGTATCCAAATGTATCATGCCTTAGAGGACATACGTGAGGGTAACATGGGCGTGGTCCTCTGTTATTTGAAAGGGTGTGTGACCTTTTGGTGATCGCAACGCCTCCCTATAATGGCGCGAATAGCTCTAGCCAAGATGATTATGCTTCCCCAGCTGCTTTACTATTTTAATAATCTGCCGGCTTCTCTCCCTGCCTTGTGCTTCAAACATCTTGACTCACTAGTGTGAGAGCTTATCTAGGACAGGGGTTGGCCAGGGTGTCTGTAGACACTCTCAGATGGCCTATCCCGGAAGGGGGACTGGGGATACCAGATTTTGAACTTTATTATCTGGCTGCCCAGCTGCATTGGATCACGCTCTGGTTGGATGGCACACATTTGTCCAAGCTGGGACCTCTGGGGACAGTGTCCAATCAGAGTGCTTCTGGCCCGACTGCTCAAGCGTACACCTGGGATGGAGTAGAGGGAAGGAAGGGGTGCTTTTGGCGACGGCTCTAACGAGCTGGACATGCGTATGGTGACACAGGATAGTCAGTTGTATGCCCCCTCGCTGCCCCCAGTGGGTCTCCCTCGTGGGAACCCCTTCACCTTCTACACAGCACCACAGCTGTCAGTTTGGACTGAGGTGGGATTGGCGGCGGTTGGAAAATGTTACGAGGCACCCACGTTGATGCCCCTGGTGGTTCAGGGTGATAATTACAGCTTGCCTTCTGGACAATTTCTCACCTATAAGGCATTGGCCCGGACGTTTGTGGCTCTCTGGGGAGCTGGCAGGAAAGAACCCTGGACACAAAGTATCTTGTATTTGCTGCTGGCCCTAAGGAATGGGAGACATCTGGTTAAATGGCTTTATGGGGACCTTAATGGGATGGTACAGAAGGACCTGAGCCTCTTGCTGCAAACATTGATCACCTTACTGGACAAGGAGGTAACAGATTGAGACAGTAACAGATCAGGAATGGACGACAGTGCTGGCTTACCCACAAAGATTGTCCCGGAATACCCGGCTTAAAGCAATCCAATTTTACTACTTTCCCATGACTTACCTTAACCCCATCAAACTGACTGCCATATATGGGTGAGAGTGTAAGCACTGTCCTCACTGTGCCCTGGTTGAGGCAGACTTTTGTCACATGACTTGGTCCTGTGCTCCTGTCCAGATGTTCTGGGCTGCAGTGGTGCAGCGTATGAGGAAGATGCAGGGCCGCATTGTGCCATGTACCTTACAGTTGTGCCTGCTGGGTTTATTCTCCTGTCCTATATGCAAGAAAGTAGGGAACCATTTCCTAGAGTTTGCCTTCACATTAACTAAACTGCAAATTGCCATAGCTTGGAAATCAGCGGTTGGCCCAGTGCTGGCTAGATGGGAAGTGACTGTCGAGGAATGGGCTCGAGCGGAAGATGTGGTGCTCCGCAGGTAGGAGGCACAGGAGGTATGGAGACGCCCAATAGCCCCACTGTGGACGGAAGTGCTGGATGCATTTGAAAACACTGGAGACCTTGCACACTCATCTTCGGAGGAGTCGGGATCTGGGAATGAGAGTGGAATTATTGACTCTGGTCACGCTTGAAGATGGGGCTGTGGACGCAAGAGAGTAATAGAGCAATGGTGATTGGAGCCGTTTGACTCTTGAGAGCACACATTGGGTGTACCAGAGTTGACAGGTCGAGGGTGCACACATCTTGTATGCTGTGTCCACAGACTGGTCGGACAGGGACACCTCCCCCCGACCACCTCCTCCCCGCATGTATCCTTCTGTTTAGGTATATGGCTGCTATCTCACCTGGAACCCATTGTTTGCATTTACAGTAATGTTAAAGGTTCTATTGTTTTTGTTTATTCTGCATACACTGCACATTTGAAGGCTCCCCTTTGTAGGCACTCGAACTGTTGGTGGCTTGGGATAAAGGGGGAAGCGAAGCTTCTTGTATGATGGATTGAGGACCAGTTCCATGTAAATGCATAATCTGGGTTTTGTTTCCAGGAATCCACTTCCTGGAAACGCATGATAGTACAGATTACATTTATAAACTGTCCTGATTTGTAATGGAGCAGTGTTATGAAAAATGGTAATGAGCATATATAATTTTTTTAATGATAGGTTAGATATGGCATGTTGGTTATGGTAGGGTAGGTTAGTTTGGTACCGTACATAGACATGGTAGGTTAGATATGGCATGTTGGCTAGGGTAGGTTAGGTTGGTACGTAGATAGACATGGTAGGTTAGATATGGCATGTTGGTTATGGGTAGGGTGTGTTAGGTTGGTACGGTACATAGACATGCTGGGTTAGATATGGCTTGTTGGTTATGGTAGGGTAGGTTAGGTTGGTACGGTACATAGGTATGTTAGTTTAGATATGATAGGTTGATATTGCATGTTGGTTATGGTAGGGTAAGTTAAGTTGGTACGTAGATAGGCATGGTAGGTTAGATATGGCATGTTGGTTATGGTAGGTTAGATTGGTATGGTACATAGGTATGTTAGTTTAGATATGATAGGTTGATATTGCATGTTGGTTATGGTAGGATGCGTTAGGTTGGTAAGGTTCAACTATTTACAAACATAAAAAATGATTTAAAATATTGAAAAAGAGCATGTTACTTATTTTTCCTAAAAGCTAGAGACCGTATCCTTATCATATTAACAATTAAGAACAAAGTATGATTCTGTATCATAAAATTGTTGACGGAATTGGGGATTCAACAGATATTGACATTAAAAATATTTAGCATTTCAATTGGGTTGCTAGACATTACTGGATTGAAAGTGTCTGATTCCTTCGGCCATTTGGTTTTTTCATAAAGTAATAAAAATGTCATCATTTTACAGGTCAACTGAGGGTCTATTGTACCGAGTCCTCTGATGATGGCCGATCTGCAAGTTCGAATGCCTCTGTCCTTAAAAGCCTTTTTTAGGAGCAATACGCGGTTCGATTTTAAGATGGGGCAGACAAAATTAGATGAATAAAATCTTGCCGTGCTGCACCACATAAGCTGCATGTTTTGTCGCCTTTATACTTCCATGCAGGCTGATTGGCCAAACTTGGTAATACCCCAAATCTAATCGCCATTAACTTTCGTTTCAAGTGGGGCGAATATGTTGTACTGAGGTATTCCGCCGGTCGAAGTGATGTATAGGATTGGAGAACCATCCAAGCATGGGATCTTTTGGCTAAAGTGCGTTTGTCTTCTAATGATGATTGTAGCTTAGCTGCTTTGTTAGTTATTCTGCGGAAGACTTTGAAGGAGGGGTTCTGTGCCCAAAGTTCAATTGTATTGGTTTCCTTCAGTGCCATTTTCAGGAATTTGCCATAACTTGAGCTTAGATCGTCTTCCTGAGCACGCCACAGGGCATCATTTAAGATATTGGATCGGTTCTGCCAAAGTTTGTACCAGGTTTTAATAGCGGCATATTTTCTCCCTATCTCCTGTTGGATAAGGCTGAATTCCAGTCGGACCTGGGCCGGGGATGCATTCTGAGGTAGACTAAAGACTTTTTTATACGTCTTTGTTTGCAGCGAGTCTAGGAGTTTTGCGTCCTTGCCATTTAACACTATGCTTGCATAGGTTACTGTAGGTAGTAGTTTCGCGGCCATCACTGCTGTTAGTGGCTTAAAGGAAGGACCCTGTAGTTTTTTTGCAAGGGCACAGAATGCATAAGTGAGGCCGTTTCCTTTTTTTCCAGATATTGTTTCTGAAATTGGAAATTTAGTCGATTGTCTATATATACCCCCAGGTATTTATATGTACTAACTATTCCAAGGCTCGTTTCTCCCAGCTTGAATTGATACTGTTGTCGCGGACAATTCGTGATTGACATAGTTTTTGTGATGTTAATTTCCAAGGCATTAGTCTTGGCAAACATTAGTAGCTCATTAAGTGCTCTCTGTAGGCCTATTCTAGTTAGACTAAGCAGGAGTATGTCGTCTGCATACGAAAGATGCGTTATGGGCAGTGTAGTCAGGCGCGGAGAATGTGTATTTGCATGGTCCAATCGTGGTGAGAGATCTGCCATAATTAGATTGAATAAATGGGGGCTAATACACAGCCTTGTTTTAATCCGATCTCTGTTTGTATCTTCCTGGACAATTTTGTGCCATTTGCTATTTTCACACGTACCACGTACATGTATACAATTGTATTATGGGTCGTAATATTGTTTCTGGGAGACCCAATTTCTGTAATTTACTCCATAACAGACCAAGATTCACACGATCGAACGCAGCTTTGAAGTCTATGAAACATAGTTGTAGTTTTCTTTGCAGGCGTTTGCACTTGTCCGCTATTGTGGCAAGGGCTAAGATATTCGTTGTTTTGCCACATCCTTTGCGAAACCCTGTTTGGTTGAATGGAATCAGCCCCTTTAAGTTAGACCATTCTACCAAGTCTTCCAGGATTAATGATGCGAAATATTTTGCTTCGACATCAATTAGTGTGATTAGCCTATAGTTTGCCGGGTCCGACCTGTCACCTCCCTTGAAGATCGGGTTGATGATTGACCCTTTCCAGCTCAGGGGAAGGGTATATGTTATACCGATTTCATTATAAAGGCCTGTCAACGATGTTGACCAATAATCGGGATCACTCCTGAAGATGGCCTGCGGGATGCCATTTGGGCCAGGAGCCCCATCGTTGCGTCCCAGTTTTATTATTCTGGATATATCTTCTACTATGTAGTGTTGACTTGCCAGGGCTAGTGGTAGAGTTAGGATGGTATCAAGGTCTTGTGGTCCGGTGGAGTTCTTCCCTGAGAGTTTAGGCTCCAGAGATTTATTGTTGTTGTCCGTTTCACTTTTAGAGAATGGTGTGAGGTCTTCAAATATTTTACTTAAATGTACTACCCATCCTGTCTCAGTTACGGAGGCATTATTTATTACTTCTTTTGGTCTTGTTGTACCATTTACTAGTTAAGAGCCTGTTGTTTGTTTCGCACAAGAAAGTAACTTTGTCCAGAATATCTCCTGTTGTGCGTTCTGGTCCTTCCAGATTTGCTTTTTATACTGCTTTCTTGTGTTCTTTATTTTCTCCCAGGCGTGATTTGGGACTTTCGGTGTCTTGTTTTTCCTCACCGCCTTTCTCAGTTCTTTTCTTAGCAAATAGGACTTACTCGAAATATTTGTAATGGGCTTATAGCTCGTTTTCTGTGCATAATTAGTTTTAGGTGCTTGAATTAATAATTTATTGGTGAAAGTGGACCACTTCTCTACTGCGTTGCTGCCATGAATGATCTTTGTTTCAATTATTTCCTTTGCTAGCAATATTAGTTCTGGCAGCGTTTCTGCTGACCATCGTATACATTTCAAATTAGTTGTCGTCAGTTGGCCCATCTCAATGGGAGCCAGCCGATGTTTCAAGTGGCTTGTTTCTAATTCAAGTACCTGATATGAATGGTCACTTCGGGTTGAGTACTTGATAGTATATTTCCCCACACGGGCCAGTAATGGAAGCGTTAGGATTGTATAGTCTAATATTGACTGAGTGTGAGCACCTTGATAAGTCCATCGCGGGGGCGTGTCATCTTTTGTTCTACCATTTAATACTCGCAGGCCGAGATGTTCCAAGGCTAAAACCAGCTTTTGCCCATTCAAATCTTGTCGTTTTGTTGTAGAAGATGATTGATCGGGAACTGACCATAGCTCATTAGCCGCTGTTAGTTGCTCATCTTCATCTGGTGTATAAATTAAGTATGAATTAAAATCGCCAGTTATTATCTCCCAAGCTGGGTTTTCAAATCTGATTGAAGTGATTATCGACAGCAGTTTTTCGCACTGTGACTCTTTTTTTTCTAGCATTCGGGTGCAAATAGAGATTAATTAATATGACTGTTGTTGTCTGATTTTTGGGCCCTTGGTCCATTTTAATTACTTGTAGGTCTGATGTCGTACTAGGTAGCTGTTCAGTTTTAATATTTAGTGCCGTTGATATATATACTGCTAGGCCACCCTTTTGGCCTTCCATATTTGTGTGTTCTAGTTGCCGTTACAAAATGGTGTGTGTAATTGGCCACTTCTTTGGACTCCGTCAGCCAGCGCTTGCGCTGGTCTGGCCGAGAGTTTTAGTAAGCGGGTTTTGGAAGTGCAAACCCACTGGCTTTCGGCTGGCGACCAGCTTGCGTTCACGATAGCGTGCACGCGCGCAGCTGCCATCTGGGTTTCCTATCTCTTCCTCATTTCCTCATCATGGCTCATTAACTCTCTGGACTCTGATGTTTCAATCGCAGCAGCAGCTCACATTACCAACTGACGGCCCTGGACTACAGTCACATGAAAAACAACAGCGATTAGCATTGAAATGCAAGCTTTTTTTTGTCTAGTTAGAAATATTGCTTCGGTGGGTTGATTTCACCTTATATCGCTATTTGTTTTATATTGGGAGTCACAGCTTAATTACCAGTATTTTTGTCTCACTCTTTTTTTAAAAATATTTATTCGCGCAAAGCACAAAGCTATATTTAAGGTTACTTTTTCCGCGTCACTTCTTCACTCTATTTAAACTCCACACCCCCACTCTTATTGTCTCTCTCCTTCTCTCTCTCTCCCCTCTCTAATTCTCTCTCTACTTAATTAACTCTCCCCTCTCTATCTTTTTTAGCCTTTCATTCTCTCTCACCCCTTTATCTGTTTCTCTTTCAAACTCCTTCATTCACTCTCTCTCCCCTTCTTTCTCTCTCTCTATCCCGCTCCACTCTTTATTCTATGTACACCCTTTCTCTCTCTTTCTCTCTCACCACCCTCGCTAATTGGGCATTATATCTTCACTCTATCTCTCACTCGGCAACACCACAGCATCACTCAGCATCACCACAGCATCACTCGGAGCCAGCACAGCATCAATCAGAGCCAGCACAGCATCACTGAGCACCAACACAACATCTCTCAACGCCATCACAGCATCACTCAACGCCATCACAGCATCACGCAGTGCAACCACAGCATTACTCAGCACAACCACAGCATCACTTAGCGCCACAACAGCATCACTCAGCGCCACCACAGCATTACTCAGCAGCACCACAACATCACTCCGCGCCACCACAGCATCACTCAGCACCACCATAGCTTCACTCAGCGGCACCACATCATCACTCAGGACCAACACTGCATCACTCAGCACCACCACAGGATGACTCAGCACCACCACAGGATGACTCCGCACCACCACAGGATGACTCAGCACCACCACAGCATCGCTCAGCACCACCACAGCATCGCTCAGCACCACCACAGCATCGCTCAGCGCTACCACAGCATCGCTCAGCGCCACCACAGCATCGCTCAGCGCCACCACAGCATCGCTCAGCGCCACCACAGCATCTCTCAGCGCCACCACAGCATCTCTCAGCGCCACCACAGCATCACTCAGCGCCACCACAGCATCACACAGGGCCACCAGAGCATCACTCAGGGCCACCAGAGCATCACTCAGGGCCACCAGAGCATCACTCAGGGCCACCAGAGCATCACTCAGCGTCACCAGAGCATCACTCAGCGTCACCAGAGCATCACTCAGCGTCACCAGAGCATCACTCAGGGTCACCACAGCATCACTCAGGGTCACCACAGCATCACTCAGGGCCACCACAGCAATATCACTCAGGGCCACCACAGCAATATCACTCAGGGCCACCACAGCAATATCACTCAGGGCCACCACAGCAATATCACTCAGGGCCACCACAGCAATATCACTCAGGGCCACCGCAGCAATATCACTCAGGGCCACCGCAGCAATATCACTCAGGGCCACCGCAGCAATATCACTCAGGGCCACCGCAGCAATATCACTCAGGGCCACCGCAGCAATATCACTCAGGGCCACCGCAGCAATATCACTCGGCGCCACCACAGCAATATCACTCGGCGCCACCACAGCAATATCACTCGGCGCCACCACAGCAATATCACTCGGCGCCACCACAGCAATATCACTCGGCACCACCACAGCAATATCACTCGGCGCCACCACAGCAATATCACTCGGTGCCACCACAGCATCACTCGGCGCTACCACAGCATCACTCGGCGCCACCACAGCATCACTCGGCGCCACCACAGCATCACTCGGCGCCACAACAGCATCACTCGGCGCCACCACAGCATCACTCGGCGCCACCACAGCATCACTCGGCGCAGCCACAGCATCACTCGGCGCAGCCACAGCATCACTCGGCGCCGCCACAGCATCACTCGGCGCCGCCACAGCATCACTCGGCGCCGCCACAGCATCGCTCAGGGCCACCACAGCATCGCTCAGGGCCACCACAGCATCGCTCAGCACCACCACAGCATCGCTCAGCGCCACAACAGCATCACTCAGCACCACCACAGCATCACTCAGCGCCACCACAGCATCACTCAGCGCCAAGACAATATCACTCAGCGCCACCACAGCATCACTCAGCGCCAAGACAGCATCACTCAGCACCACCACAGCATCACTCA